>CP092883.1:1846519-2123289 GCA_030710605.1 Cordylochernes scorpioides | reverse complement strand
TCTGTAACTTCTTTTGTTTTTAAGATGTCTCCAACCTCCTCACAATCCTTATTCTCCCCTCATGGAGAAATCTTTGACAAACTGAGACAATATTTTGAGCACATTTATCACTAAGGGTATTTCTAAGTCGTTATGATGATCAAAAAACAAGCAATATCTACACTCATGGACAAAACATGTGGTGCACTGGTAATAAAATCAGTTATTTCTCCTTGAAATAAATTTCGATATTTCGTTCAAAAGAAACACATGCGGGATAATCTTAAAATGTCGTTCTAAAATCAGTTTCTAAGTATCCACCATGTACCACGTATACTATGGATTTATTTATTTATGCTTATGAGGTGATACAGCAGCGTATTTACAATTAGAGAGGAGACAAAATGAATTAAATCTAGAAAAAAGAAGTGAGGACATATCGGTCATACTATGGATAAACAATCCGGCCTGTGCCAAGTAGAACAGGTATCCACTGACGCCTATACCGCGCCGCCATTTAATTGCTCTATTGACCGTTCTCACCATTGTTGCCAGATTCTTTAAATTCTTCAGCGCTAACTTCTTTAAACGCTTCCTCGTCTGTTTGCTGAATACCCGATGGTATTTCCAACAGGACTTACCGAGTTACATATTTGGGTGTCCCCCCTATATAGAGACCTAGTTACACTTAACAATATATATAAAACAACGTATGAGAAATTTCATTTTACAATTCTGCGAACTTGTTTGTAATAAATAATTAATAAATGTGGCGACAGTATGCTAATAATTAATTACATAAATGGTTAAATACATATTTAATATAATCAAGATAAATACACTCATGTATAAAACTTGAAGAAGTGGAAGGTCTTTGACGGCGCTGGTCGTCTATATATATTTTTTTAAAGGAGTCAGAGACAATTTTGTTCACACTTGGTTATCTCATGTGTCTTCAATAAAGGTCACTGTAATATCTTTTTGTGTTATTATCTGAATCCAGATATACATGTTAAAAGGTACAACTTCCTTAAGTTTTGTCAATGAGTATAAACATATGGATAGTTATGTAAGGGAAATTTCCGTCTTTAAAGATGGTTCTACGATCACGTGATGCTGTTGACATTGTGTCCAATGAAGAGACGACTCCGTACATCTCTATGACCGCAATGTTCTCTATCTTCTTTGTTCTTCATTCGAAAATAGGTGCCGTTGCCATGTTAGTCACCTTGGACCAGAATTTCGGCGAATATTCTAAGGGTCCGGGGGGGGGGGGGGACCGCAGGGAAGTATGGTTGGATCTCCCCACCTCAAAGGTGTGATGTCAGAATGCATGGAGATAATGGATTAGCGATAGTTTAGAAGTTTCCATGTAACTGCGGTGCGTATCTTCACCCGGCGCAGTGCTACATCCATCCGGCCGAACTACATTCAGGGTTGCCAGTCATTATCTAAATGCCTTCGATCCATTAGAGGTGATTGGGATGGTCGTTTATCGCTGGCTTGTCACCTCTTTCATCACCACAATTCCTAGTGAATTTACCTCCTCTTTGCATATTGGTATGTCATATATATACCGCAGTATGTAAATATATAATTTTGAATATTTGGTTTGTTTGGCATACCTCTTCATAACGTATGAAATCTTGACACAATTCAGAGTTACTTCAGGATGGAGCCATAGTTTCTTCCCCGAAATATGAAAATAAATAATGGGACAATTAGCACATTCAGGTTTTCCGTATATGTTTTGCCACAATACATTCATGGACAAAACTTAATAAGGGAAAAAATCTTTTATGTATTGTGTATTTTATTTTAGGAGACAAAGGTAATTTTGTTCACACTTGATTATATCGTGTATCTTTAATAAAGGTCACTGTAATATATTTCAGAGTTATTGTCTGAATCCCGATATACATGCTGAAAGGTACAACTTCCATAAGTTTTGTCCATGAGTGTATTCTTCAATTTGATCTGTGGGTCACCATCACTCCTAGATCATCTAGTCATTTTCCGGTAGCTACTTGATCCTTTCCAGTTTAAATTCTTTTCCAAATCATTTGTTCTCATTATGTGTCTGAAGTAGGTCATTCTTTGTTTGAATATTTAGAATTCTAAATATCTAACAGGATATTTTTTCAAATTCATATACATAGCAGCATAATAGATAATTAAATGATACGCCATGAGAAGAACATAGTAAAACTTTGTGATCACTTTTCCGCTGTTTACATCAAGCTAGTGAAAGGTGTGTCCGAAGGTTTCTATTTTTCCTTTTAATATTAAATATTTGACGTATTTTAACCCCTTTTTATTGTCAGAATCCGCAAAAATTTTGATTATCAACAACAACTTTGATTTTTCCGATAAAAAAGGCAGGCAGGGAAAGAGAGTTAAAAAATTTATAAAAACCAATTTTAAAACAATGCAGCGTGTTTTGTTAGAGTATTTAGAAGTATAAACTATATATTATAACTTCAATTTTTTTATTCCAAATAAAACAATATCCTACTGTTCATACAAAATGAAAGGATTTAAAAGCACGAATGTTTCTTTTATATATAATACAAACTTTTACTGCCCTTACTGCGATGAAAAAAATATATTGGAAGGGCTTGGCTCATCAGTGGTGAACCCTTCCAGCGGTTTCGCCAATTGGTGGATTAAATTGGCGAAACCGCTGGGAGGGTTCACCACTGATGAGCCAAGCCCTTCCAATATATATTTTTTCATCGCAGTAAGGGCAGTAGAAGTTTGTATTACATATAAAAGAAACATTCATGGTTTTAAATCCTTTCATTTTATATGTATAGATGGCGCGTTATTTCTTTGTGTTAATATCCTACTGTCTTTACTTCAAGGAATAAATATGGGACGATGTATTTTTCTTCATTTATCCCTCTGATCCCAGTACAATTTCACTTCTGTACTATTTTTCTCACCTAGTTTGCCCTTTCACACTTTTTGGTCTAAAAACCAGTTTTATCATTATTCAGGATACCACAAACACCAGCTTTTTTTGGACGTTTAGGTACAGCTTACACCACGCTGATATGGGCCAACAGCCCGAAATGTGTACATGGTTAGATTTTCTTGATTAATCAAGAAAGAGTATTTGCCCAATTCTTGAATAATTTAAAAAAAATCAACGATTAGTTGATATTAATTCCGATAGATGGCGCAAGCCATCAGCAACCTTTAGTTGCACGACAAGGAGATGTTTCTTATATATTTTATTGTTGTTCTGTGTTGTCAGACAAGTTGACTTTTGGTGACACTTATGGAATAATATTCTCCTATATATAGAGAGAGAGGATATTCGTGGATGGCTTTTCTTGATTTATCAAGAAATTGGATTGGCCAAATATCAGGGAACTGGTTAAATCAATGTTTAGTTAATTTCTGTTCCACTAGATGGCGCTCTGCCATCTGTAAAGCACATGTGCTCCTGGTCAGGATATGTCTTTTTTATTTTTAATATATATATTTATATATAGAGAGACAAGGGTCGCCTCTCCCGTCAAAATAGACGTCTAAAACCAGACGAAAATCTATATCAATAGATGGCGTCTGGTTTTAGACGTCTATTTTGACGAGAGAGGCGACCCTTGTCTCTTTTGATCAATTTACTCCCGGCAAAATTTCCATCTACATTTATATATATGAAAAAAAATAGTACAAATGTGATATTGTACTGGGATAAGGTGCATAAATTAAGAAAAAGGCATCTCCTTATTTGGCCAATTCTGGAATAATTAAAAATCAACGAGAATAGTTGATATTTATTCCGATAGATGGCGCAAGCCATCAGCAACTTTCAGTTGCACGATAAGGAGATGCCTTTTTCTTAATTTATATATATATGATACTTTCTGGGATTATAAAATTACCCAGAAAACCAGACTCCCTCCTTTATAGACTTACGTAACCTCCAGGAGTAAGTAAAGCTCTGTCGATTACGTAAGGAACCATCACCCCAGGGGACAGTCTGTTTGACACTGGCCATCACACTAGGTACATACCCTCGTGTATTATTACGTTCACGACAGTCCGAGAATAATTAAACCTGAAAATAATGCGACGACGTAATAAAACCATCCCCATATCGCTGAAATTTACCATCACAGAATAAGGAGAGTACTCAAGTTTTCTCTATAATACTAAGTATAATTAATGTCTAATATCAATATATGGTTCATAATTGCACTCACCGACAAAATTTAAGGAATTGGAAAGTCTTTGATATCGTCGGTCGTTTTTTTAGGAGACAAAGGTAATTTTGTTCACACTAGGTTATCTCGTGTGTCTTCAATAAAGGTCATTGTAATATCTTTCAGAGTTATTGTCTCAATCCCGATATACATGCTAAAAGGTACAGTGCTTAAGTTTTGTCCATAAGTGGAAATTTTCAAATCACATAAAAGATAGTTCAGACGCGATGAGTGTTTTCTTTATCTTGGAAAATAGGAAACTTTCTATCAATAGATCTTTAACAGGTCAATAACAAGTGTCATTGTGGGAATATCCGGCTTGTTGAAGATCTATTTGTCGAAAGCTTGCCATTCCAAACTATAGGCGTGGTGCCTAAAAACTTTCCATTATATTTTATGCTTTTCACTTTTACACTTTTATGTATTTTTGAAAGATTAGTGGGTTTTTTTTTCACCGTCATCGTTGTAATCTAAATTTTAAGGCCTGATATACAACAGAAAAACACCAAAAAAATGTAACAAAAAGGCCAAAAGATTTTAGAAATTTTACCTTCATGTGTTACGGCTTTTTAAACAAAATTTCAAACGAAAACGCGGCTTTTTAAACATATAAAGTATTAACCAATGTTCTTCTAAAATACCCATTCAAAGAGTCTACCAACAGTATCACTATAAAAGGAAGTTCCAAAAATGCAATATAACAGCGGTATGGTATATTAAACTGGCGAAACCGCTGAGAGGGTTCACCACTGATGAGCCAGGCCCACTCATTAATTTTTTCATTGCAGTAAGGGCAGTAGAAATTGTTTAATATCAAAAAGAATCTTACGCCTTTAAAATAGTTTTGAATTTTGATAACAGATGGCGCGCTAGTGCATCATATTATAAATGTTCTAATAAAAGAAACAATTTGATATTTGCGGAAGAGCGATTGCTCGAAGCATATTATATATTTAGAAATGTATGTAATTCTACTGTCCTCAAAGCTTATGTCCTTAGTTCTTCTAAAATACCCATTCGAAGAGTCTACCAACAGTATCACTATAAAAGGAAGTTCCAAAAATGCAATATAAAAAAAGATATTAGCCAGACTTTTGATCTTTGATGATCCCCTATTTTTGAAAGCCTTGGGTGCTTTGGAGCTCTAGGTGTGTTTGGCGCTTCCTTGGTTCCCTCGCAAGCGGCGCGCTGTTACCAGATGCAGCGGGCTGTTTGCATGTGTTGTCCCTGTGTTCAATTGTGCCTTAAAATGCTTCCAGACTAGCATGTAGAAGGCGGATTAATTGATACCAAAAATGCAATATAACAGCGGTATGGTATATTAAACTGGTGAAACCGCTGGGAGGGTTCACCACTGATGAGCTAGGCCCTCTCATTAATTTTTCCATTGCAGTAAGGGCAGTAGAAATTGTTTAATATCAAAAACAATCTTATGCCTTTAAAATAGTTTTGAATTTCGATTAACCAATGTATCCTAAATATGGGAATATATAATCGGATTTTCTTAGTTTAAAATAGAATAAAATACTGAGAAGTTTGTAAAACTTTGGTGTTTTTATATATTTACTATACAGTAGACTCTCCTATAACGCGAGTTTTTACAACGCGATTTCATACAACACGGAACACATTAATCGCGTAATAGGAGAGTTTACTCTATATAATATATATATCAAAATATCACATTTGTACTATTTTTCATAATATATATATTAACTATTTTGTCATCCTTTTAAGCTAAAATGTTACTCCTCAACATTTGTTGTTCGATATCTATAATCCCATCTTTAATTTCTCCAACCTCCATTATACTCTCTCAGAAAACTTAGAAAATCCACCATTTCCCCGATGTTATGGGAACAATGGCAGATCTGGTCGCGGAGATACGGCCACCTGCCGTCGCCGAGTCCGGCGGTGGATACATCGAGAGAGCAAGCCTCTTCCTTAGGCGGAGACTGGAAGACGACACTGCCCGCTCCGACTATCCTTCCTTGTCGGACCTCGGGCGTTCCCTCCGAGCCAAACGTCGCTCTCCCTCCACCTTCACCGACGACGATAGCAACGTCGACTCCGAGGTCAAGCTAAGACGTTTTCTTCGAGAACACTTGAGCAATCGCTACGCCCAGGTTCCAAGCTCGGAAGAAGCCATCGCCGACTTCCTAGCTAAAGTGACTCCCCTGGAGTTCGACGAGTGGGACCAGCTCTTTCTCGCCGACATCTCCCGCGACCAGATAGCGGCAGCCATCCACCGCCTGGCAAACGGCCGTGCCTCGGGATGGGACGGACTACCCTGCGAGTTTGTCAAAACCTTTGAAGATTTTTTCGTAGAAATTCTTTGGTAAGTCTTCAAGACTACTCGACTCCGCGGGGCCTTGCCTCCATCTTTAAGGCGCAGCAAGATCATTCTGCTGCCGAAAGTGCACAGTGGTTCGAGTCTACAGACATTCCGTCCCTCTCAACGACCGGATACAGGATCCTCAGCGGCGTGCTCATTAACCGCCTGTGTCACCATCAGCCAGACCTGGTGCCTGAGTGTCAGACCTACGCCGTTTCGGCACGGTCATTCTCCTGGAACATTGCGATAGTGTCTGACAAAGTGGCCGGGGCAGCCAGACATGACACACCGCTGACTGTCATCTCTCTCGATCTGAAGTCGGCATTCGAGAGTCTCAGTAGGAGCTCTCTGTTCGTCCTATTGGAGAAGCTGGGAATACTCTCTACCTTCCTCGGGTGGATTGCTGTCCTCTACGGAGAAGCAAACGCCGCCAACCGGATTGCAGATGTCCACATCGCCTAAGCGCCGCCCTCTTCAGCATCGGAGTTTGACCTCTGCTACGCCGCCTCGAGAGGATCTTGGGCCGCGGCAACGTGGTCGTCTATGCGGATAACATCGTACTCTTCATCAGAGACGACGCTCAGTTTGAGCTCGTGCCCTTGATCATCGAGAAGTTCCGCATGGCCTCCGGGGTGGAAGTCAACGTCAGCAAGAGCTGAGAGCTCTGGTGCGGTTCCTGGAAGCACCGGATTCTCCTCTAGGAATCTCCTGGACGTCCGAGTCGCTGACCGTCCTGGGCTGCACCATCACCACAAGAAACGCCGTCGCCTCCCAGGCCTCCCACCTGATGGGGCTGCTGGAGCGAGCCATCGCGAGGTGGTCACCCTTCACCCGCGGCCTGTCGCTGGTGGGTCGCGCGGCCAACAGCCTGGTCCTGGGTTCCATCCTGCACCACCTCCATGACTACCTTCCACCTGAAACCACCATCGGACGGCTGCAGGCGTGTCTGGAGCGCTTGTGGGGAACGAGCCGAGTCTCGTGGCTTCCCGGGGGCATTCTGGCTCTTCCAGGCTCCGAGGGTGACGTCGGCCTGCTGGACTTCGCGGGCCAACTTCGGCTCGTCTACTTAAAGGGAATCCAGGCTTCACTGCATCATCCTCCCGAGAAATTTCCATCTATATTTTGGCCATAGATATGGCTTAGCCACTCTACCATCTGAACACCTCTTTGGCGGATTGTGAAGATTTTATTAGATCCCTTGTGGACGCCTGCCTTGTACTGATGAAGGCCATTAACCCGAAATCATGGTCTCCAGATGGTCACTTCTCAGTTTGCCAAAGCTGGTGTTGTGGCTTTGTCACCGACCCGATGTCGCTAGTTTGCGTCGACGGTCAATATACAGTATATAAAAGGTTAATATGCAAATATCCACAGTTGGTTTCATAAACAAATGGATTAGAAAATATTGAATAGAGAAAGACCAAATTTAAATAAGATGATTACAATAATATAAATATTCCCCCCATATATGAGAGATATCAATAACGAAATATTTAGAATTTTGAAAAAAAAAATAATATTTGGTATAATACTGGGACACAAAAAGGGAACTTTAAACTTGGGATAACATAATGAAGGATATCATAAGCACATCAAAACCAAGTAATGTAATTTATGGGATTAAATGGAACAAAATTTATGTAAAGAGAAACCGGCCATAATTTAGAGACCAGGATTAAGGAACACCAACAATGTTTATTGGGGAGTAGGGCGTTAAGAAAAATTGGGGAACATGCATTATTTTCAGTACATAGGCCAGATTGGAATGATATTGATATATTTCACAGGAATATAAAATTTAAAAAGAAAAGATAATTTTAGAGGGATGAGTATCACGAGAAATGGGGATAAGAGAAATATATTTGAAGATATTCCACAACAATAAGCGCTTCGTTTTTGAATATAAAAAGTAGTTTAAAAGGCTCTGATAGTTATATTTAAAAAATTGTACATAATAGATATATATTTATATATAATATTGTGAAATCTTTTTAAATATTATATTGTTATTTTAAATTTTATTATTATATATAGATGGCGTCAGATTCTGACGTTTATTTTGACGGGAGAAGCGCCCATTGCTTCTATGGATTAATTTACTCCCGGCAGATTTTCCATCTATATATATTTAATTCCAAGATCATATAGTCTCCGATGAGTTATAAATATTTGTTTACGACTCGTGATTTAGATGTTGTAATTAATTTGAAAGATCACGTGATATCGCCCTTACTACCTCAGATACATTTATAACATCTTGCCAAATGTTTTATCTTTATTTTATCCTGACGTGGACAAAATATATTTGTCGAAACTTCGAGAAAATAAAAACAATTGTCTGGCCGAAGTGTATTTTATTTCAAAGAACTATGAATGCGCCGGCCAGGCAACCTCTATCTTCAAGCTATGCAAATATGTTTTGCCGAACTTACACCGAGTTGGGAAGTTGTCCCATTCAGTCGGGCACGCCCAGGTGGGTGGAGTCCAGTTGGTCTCCGGCCAAATGGACAGTACACCACGTGGCAGTGATTATCATCATCATCATTCCAACTCATCATAAATACTCTAGTTTAGATTACAATTGTAATCTTTTTGTAATGAAATGTATGCACTTTGATATAAGCTTATGTCATTATATATCCTCATAAACAAATCTTAAAGAAGTGAAAAGTCTTTGATGGTCGTCTGTTTTTTTATTTTTTTTCTTAAGATTATCTTGTGTGTCTTCAATAAAAGTCTTTCCGAGTCATTGTCTGAATCCCGACATTACATGATAAAAGGTACAGCTTCCTTTTAAGTTTTGTCCCTGAGTGTATATATAGAATTCCATTGTTTAATGTAATCTCTAAGCCTGTAACGCGTACGGTTTTTGGATTTTTCTTGATTATATAAAAATTTGGCGTTATTATGGAATAAACCTAAATCAACGTTTAGTTGCTTTTTATTGTACTAGATGGCGTTTTGTCATATGAAATGCTTATTTGGGGAGTCTGGATATACCTATTTTTGTTTCATAAAAATTCAAATTATAAATTCAATTTGCATATTTACGCCATTGACCACTCGGCCAGGCAAGCTATGCAAATCATGTTTGACCAACGACGCCTCCAAGGTGCGGATTACCATCTAAATATCTCCCTGCCCACGGTAAACAAATTTAAAATTCTATTTGGTAACCCTGGATCGTAAATCACAGAGTGGAACTTTAAAGGAGACCTGATGGAATGGAATTCTGGGAAGGTGTGTGAATATATAAAGAGAGAGCTGTATCTGTTTGTATAGGTTGGACTCCTCCCTCCCTACCTATCGGGTGCGCAAAAATGTGACTCCACGTTTTATTTAATTCATTATAAATTTGCATATATAAACTTTTACATATTGCTTTGCATCGATTTCTATGTACTAAACGCTATCTCTATTCATATGTAACATTTGATACAAATATTATGCGTATTTTGTCTTAAGTTCTTCATATGTCTACTTTATTTTTGTACCTAGAAAGTCTCATTTGCGGGAAGCTTCGATTTTCATCTTCAACCTCAGGAAAAGGGCAAACGAAGATCATCAAATTGCTCTATATCGTCTATGGAAACAACGCTCCTTCATTAATAACCTGTCAAGATTGGTTTAGATCATTTAAATCTGGAGAAGTTGACGCCAACGACAAGCAACACAGAAAGCCGCCAAAAGGTTCGAGGAACTTCAGGCTTTATTGAATGAAGGCGATGCTCAAACACCAGAACAGTTAGCGGCTTCTCTCAACGTCACTCGACACGCTGTTTCACTTCGTTTTTATGCTGTGAGAAATATCTAGAAGGAAGGAAAATCGAGGAACGATATCTGTTATCTTGCTGAGAAGGTTTCAAAGAAAAACTTCATCGTATTGTGACTGGGGATGAAAATGGGCTTATTTTGACAATATGAAACGCAATAAATCATGGGTAAGCCCAGGACAGCCGACAACTTCGACCGCCAAACCCAATATCCACGGAAAAAAAGGTTCTTCTGTGCATCTGGTGGGATCAGCACGGCATACTTTACTACGAACTTCTGCAACCAGGCTTCACTGCTCATCGCTATCAGCAACAATTGTCGCGTTACGCCAAGAAATCGCAGTGAAACGACCAGAATGGGCGCAAGGACATGGCAAATTTATACTGCTTCATGACAACGCAAGGCGCTATGCAACTAGGGTAAACTATGCAAATATGGTATACTATGCTATTATTTTATGCTATGCAACTAGGGTAAACTATGCAACTTTGTCGACTATACAAATCAGAGTCCGTCCCTTTGTATGAGAGGACCAATTGTCCACGCTCCAGTGCCACCGAAATTTATGACTCCAGGGTTCCCTAGTAGAATTTTAAATTTGTTTTCACCACCGGATATATACCGATGCTAATGGCCGTAATTTATCTTTGGACGCAGTCTATTGGTCCGCTTCTCATTGGTCGGCTCTTTTCTTCCTCATTGGATATATATTGCACACACATCGCTATAGTGAAGCCATTACTTATACAGGCTTGTGTTCTACCAATCGCAAGTAGAACTCAGTCTATCCTATTGCCCATTACTGCTCTATGCCACCAACTGCCAGCTGGGGGTAAACAAAAAGAGAATTATTCTAGAATTATATTTTAAAATTAAATAACGTTGGCTGCAAGATAGCAAAACTTTGCACTATATAAATTCATTGTTATTTTCTTTTGCCTGGCATACAGTTACGAGCGTCATGCGTTCTTAATTCTTCATCTCTGTCACCGTTTGCTTTTTGTTTGGAATGGCGCTCTCCTATTGGTTGTCTACGAGCACGCCACCTTTGCCCCCCCCCCCCCCCCCCCCCTCGCTTTTTGGTTTTTGTAACTATTGTGTTGGAGCGGGTCGCTCCTTAAATAAATGCATATATTAGTTAATAACTAAATGGAATCCTCTCTTTCATTTTCCCAGTAAGAGACGTCTACGGAAGCCAACAGTACATAGACAGATAAAGCACATAGGCTATAGTTATTAACTAACATATGCATTTATTTAAGGCGCCAATTTATAATTGTAACAAATAGTATTTGAATAAAAACATTCAATCGGGTAAAACACGGGCGTTTCCCGGGTCATTCGGCTAGTGAACATATATGCAAGATGGTCTTCACTACTGTTCAGTACCACATTCTCAAACACATAAGAGAAAATATTTTATTTTTTATTGACGTTTCATGAGAGAAAGAGAGAATAAATTGTTACGTGGGGATATGTAAAAACGATAAACTGTAGATTGAACGAAAAAAAAATGGCGGCAAGGGGGGAAGCATCCTCCGGTAAAAAAATGATTTAATCCTAACCCTATTTTTTTATAAAATTTCCTCATCTTATTTGCATATCTATATAACACAGTATTTTAATCCTATATTTATTCATATTGATTTAAGTTCTCAAATACCTAGAACACAGATTCTTATTTTTGTTTTCTCTAGTTTAAAAAATTTTAATAAAAATCTAATATTTCTTTCTTCTAGTGGCTGTGTGTATCATGTTGACCGTTCCACAGCAGCATTCACTCAATACGATTCATTTTGTTGCTCAAATAGAGAATCTAAAATGAACAATAGGTATATTTGGAAAAAGAAAAAGGCATCTACTGAAATAAAATCTGATGATGGCTTACGCCATCTGTCGGAAATAGATTAGAGGTTTATTTGGGTGATAACTGCTTTTAACATAACATATCGACAGATTTTAAAAGCAGCTTGACTTTTTCACTTACATTTTTGGCAGAGTCTCGTTTGGTTACATGCACTCACTGGTGGAATTGGAATTTTGTAAGAATCGGGGGATCATTAGAGCATTTTTTATTCATAAAAAAAGTATCCAATGAGGATCGATCTCGGGTCGTAGCTGTCAAAAACCGACGGTTTATACAATTCTTCCACCATCCCCTATGTATAGGACTATATATATTCCATATATAGGATTATGTATTTACATATATGCACATATATATGACAATATATTTACATATATAGAACTCGGGTGGCCATCTCTCCAACTCCACGATTGTGAGGTTCTAACTTGAGAATTTCTGTCCTTTATCACACCGCTCCATGACTATTCAACTCAACTTATTTCCATATCTCCCTACGTGGTATAACAATGGCAGCTACAGCCCCTGATAAGACATGTCACAGTAATCCCTGACTAAGGAACCCCCCCACACCTCCAAACAATCAATACGTGGCCAGGAAACGCTATTTCCGCCGCTCAAAATGAAAGAAAAGTTAATTGAATTTTGGCCCCAAGAAATATCGCGGACCAAAGTTGAGAAGCGCGCTTCCCAAATTTTTCTTCATTTCCTGCCGCATTACCTAACATCCTAGCATTCCGTCTTGGAAAGGGTCGGCGAACTGATATCCTTAAATTGATTCCTTTTCTTCTTCTTTTTATATGACATAAATTGCGGGAGGATGATATTCATGTACCAAATTTACTTTGATGCATTTTTTAAAAGGGATAAATGACATTTTTGGCATATATATTATTCTTGAATGGATATTTTATGTACCGAAAAAGGCATCTCACCCTTTAATTATGCCCCATAACGATGCTGACTGTTCCATCACTCTAGTAAAATTTAAAGGGAGATGTGCATCATTGGGTACATGAATATTATTCTCGAGAAACTTGTATTCTGTTCTGAAAATCTGCCTTTGCCACTTCACCAGTTTAAACAACTGTTTGGTAAATTGGACTGATTCCATAACTCCTCTCGTAGGATGTTATGTCCCTGTACTGATGAGGGCCATAGCCTGGTACCATGGTATACATGTTGTTGGCTTTTTGTCTGAATATTCCAAAACTGAAGTTGTAGCTTATTCTTTTATCACTAGTAACGTTTTTTACTAGGTTGATGCACAGTGCCATCGTCCTGATGCAAATTTAAGGCGAGAAATGCCATTTTTGGTACATGAATACCATCCTCTCGTATGTTGTATATTATTATTCTAGAATTGGCCAAATACCTATTCTTGATTATTCAAGAAAAGCTAACCAAGGACGCGTTTCGGGCTGTTGGCTCTCATCAGCGTGGTGCAAGCTGTATGTTGTATATCTGTGGGGAAACATAAAAGAATTTAAAAGATCGAATTGTCGCAGAGTTTATTACTTTGAAGAGAAGAGAAAGGATTTTCGAAAGCTAAAAAGAGCTTAAGTCCTGGATGTCATAAATAAAAAAGGGGATGGGGGTACGGCCAAAGAAGTAAATCCCCCCTTCCCAACAGTTTGTCCTCTGATTAATGGAGGAACGTCCGAGCCAGAAATCTAATCAACTCTTTAATTGAAGGGGTTCCCTTAATCTTCAAATTAAATTTCACAGAGTGGCTATTTATCAGTGACTTTTAAAACATTTTTGACCACAGACTGTGTGGTGATAAGACAAATTGAAGCGGTCGATCACAGACTTGGAATTTTTGTTTTTTAAGTTTTGTCGTGTTGTAGGTACAACGTCTAGGGGAAATTAATGTCATCAGAGGTTGAATTTAAACGTGTAAATTAATTTGTGTCGACGAGATCTTTGTTTTGGTTTGGAGGTAAAGTTCACAACATGTTGGGGTTATATGTAAATATGAAGTTTAGGATGGTAAAAAGGACATTTAATTGTGTTACCTAAAAGTTGCTGATTGTATAACACAATGTATCGAAATAAATATCTACTAAACGTTTCTTGTTTATATTTACCCAATTTGTCACACACAGTGCTTTTTCTTATATTAAAAAGAAATCTAACCGAATCAGAGGCGAAATTATAGAAAAAATAATTCAAAAATTAACTTTCAGTTGATTCTTATTCTGAAAAATGAAGTTGTAGGATAATTAGATTATTTACCTTAGTTACATATTGGCGACCCTAACTGCTATCTACGTCATTGTCAGCCAATCAGTTGTACTTGGATAGAATCAATGAAGTTTGTTTAAAAAAATGGATTATTAGAATTTGAGTTGGAAAATGAATAAATTAACGAATAGAATATTTTATTTCCATTTTAAAAAATTCATTATAAAAAAATACAGTAGAGGAAAATTACTCGTTAACGGAACTTTAAAAGTTACTCTCTTTCTCTTCAATGAGAAATATTATTATTTATTTATTTTTTATTTCCAATATATATAACACCAATGATGAAATTGGACAATATTGTCGCGTCTTGACCCTACCGGTTCTTTTGCGACGATGCGCTTCTTCCCTCTTCGTGGTTCACCCACTTAGGCTCCCGTTGCTCTTCCCTGCAGCTTTTCCCCCGCAGGCCACCCAAAGACGTTCGGCAGGATGTTCGGCCAGGCTTCCACCCCGGCGTTGAGGCTTGTTTTTCTCTCTTCGGAACACCTCGGAACTGCGTGCGGCTCGCGCCGGCTGATACTGTATCTTGGAGGAAACGTGGATCTTATAAACATTATTTTACATCCTGGGGCCAACACAAAAGCGTATTTACAGTTAACCTCCCCAGGAAACAGGACCACAGCAGTCGGCGACTCCCGAATCAGCCAGAGAAGGGAATCAGGCGAAAGCGCCATCTATTGGTGGAGGTTGTAATCATTTGGAGGCCTTACACGTAACACTATTATGAAAGATGAAGACATTTCATTCAAGAAACCACTCAGCGTGCCATGGACAGATATAAAAGAACAATTTTTTAAATCTTAAATGAAGTCAATCCTGGTAGATCCCTAAAATCCCAAATATGTAAACAAAGACTGACCTACTTCAGATATACTGTATAATGAGAACAAATGGATTAGAAAAGATGTTGATGTTGAGAAAATTGGAGGAAGAAAGGAAGACCTGCAATGAGGTGGCTAGAAGGGGTCAAGAAAGCTACCAGAAGATCGCTATGTGAGTGATGGTCACTAACAGATCATATTGTCCATAGCGTGTCACCAAAGGTCTTACTATAATTGATGGACGCTAACAAAAACCAATAAATAACATATTATATAACGAAATAATTTCTAAAATTTGAAAATAGAGCTCAGTTCATTCAATTTTTTATTGTGAAACTATTTCAAGTTTTTTCCCACCTTTATAAAATACCTATATAATTCTAATAAATTCCAACAAAATAACCTTTGGGGTATTATATTTTCTACGACGTTTCAGTGACAACTGTCACCGTTTGTCAAAGAAAAGGGTTTATTTAACTATTGCCAAATGATAGAGATTGTAAAGTCTTTGTTAGTCATTATCTTGAATGTAAAAAAGGTCATGAATTAATATTTCTTTAAAAAAAATTTGTTGTTGAAAAAATAGTACTAATGTGAAATTGTATTGGGATGAGGTGAATAAATTAAGAAAAATGCATCTCCTTATCGTGCAACTGAAAGTTGCTGATGGCTTGCGCCATCTGTCGGAATAAATATCAACTATCCATTGATTTTTTTAAATTATTACAGAATTAATTAATCAAGAATGGGTAATTGGCCAATTCTATATTAATAAAAATCAACAAATAGTTGATATTTATTCCGATAGATGGCGCAAGCTATCAGCAACTTTCAGTTGCACGATAAGGAGATGTCTTTTTCTTAATTGTTTGTTGCTGTTATTATATTCATATGCCGAAACACAAATCAACCGGAGTTTTCTAGAATGTACATAAGAAGATAACATAGGAGATGAAGGACCTTAAAGAGACATTTCCAAAGAACTCTCGATAAAATAAAAATATCGACACCCCTAGCGTGTTGTGGCAGCCCCCTTGTTTTCTCTCCCAACAAATGTTAAATCATAACACAACTTATATTTTCTTTCACACGCCATTCTGTAATTTACTGTCATTTTGGAACCAACCTATGTTTTACATACATAGCCGTTTTATATTTCGGTAGTTTTTTTTTAATATTTTATAGGAAATTTATACTAATTTTGACATGTTTCTTTTTAAAATAAAACAATTTTCTACTACTTCACTGCAATGATAAATTAATGAGAGGGCCTGGCTCATCATTGGTGAACCCTCCAAGCGGTTTCGCCAGTTTAATCTACCATACTGCTGTAATATTGATTTTCCTGTTTTTGTTTTTATACCGATATTGAAGCTGAACTCTTTTTACATTGCAGTAAGGGCAGTATATATAAAATTGATTTATTTTGGGCGGGAAAACAAAAAACATACGCACGCGTCTAAAATAGTCTAAAATTTTGATAACAGATGGCGCGCTAATGCATCATGTTAAGTGGTATATGGCGTCGAAAATCTCTGATTGGCTCTCTCCTACGTCCCAGCGCTATCTGCCTTTATAAGACATCCAATCAGCGCGGTGCATTATCCCTTTATTTTTAAATTTGTCATGACTTATACACATGGTTCCACAAATGTCAACAAAGGGTATACAAGATTGAATCTTCTGAGATGTAAGGACATGTTATTTGCATATTAGACAAAACGGCGTTGCCAAATTAATTACATCCCCCCCTCCTTTTTTTTTTTTTTTTTTTTGTCAGGATGTCAGGATTCTCCAGCGAGCCCAGAAAACATCACATCGGGCGAACAGATATCTACACCAGCTGTGGTCATTGAGGTGATAAAGAGGCCTTCAGGATCTGGTCTAGACTTGAAGTCCAGACCTGGGACAAGAGAAAAAAAATTACATCTCCTGTCGCGGAGAACATTTAATAAATGGGACCTATATCTGTAGATCTATAAAATGGGATTTAGACATTTCATTACATCGAAAATAGTTAGACAACCTTTTCTGAATACAATGATACTAGTGGGACAAGGCTCTTTCTGTTGGAATATACACTCATGGACAAAACTTAAGGAATTGGAAGGTATGTTGTCGGTCGTCTTTTTTTTTTTTTAAGGGGACAGAATCAATTTTGTTCATTCTTGCTTATCTCATATTCTTCAATAAAGGTCACTGTAATATCTTTCAGAGTAATTATCTGAATCCCGATATACATGCTAAAAGTTACAACTTCCTTAAGTTTTGTCCATGAGTGTATATTGGTTATCTCGTATGTCTTCAATAAAGGTCACTGTAATATCTTTCAGAGTTATTGTCTCAATCCCGATATACATGTTAAAAGGTACAACTTCCTCAAGTTTTGTCCATGAGTGTAGTTATATATATCTACTAGGGAATCAGCCTGTCCCACTTGCGACATCTCTGTTCTAAAATACTAAAGTTCCTCATACATAGAGCTTGCACGTCAACTGAGCGATAAAAGAAGCAGGAAGAGGTCAACCAGCAGACAGACAAAACTGACACCATATAATGATTTAAGTTTAATTATGAAAGTTACTTAAAGATAAACAACACTAGACTGACCATCCAGTAGATATACACCGATGTAGCAACACTATACTAACTTCCCTCATGTAGAAAAACCGATGTAGCAACACTATACTAACTTCCCTCATGTAGAAAAACCGATGTAGCAACACTAGACTGACTTCCTTAATGTAGAAAAACCGATGTAGCAACACTAGACTGACTCCCCTGATGTAGAAAAACCGATGTAGCAACACTATACTGACTTCCCTAATGTAGAAAAACCGATGTAGCAACACTATACTGACTTCCCTAATGTAGAAAAACCGATGTAGCAACACTATACTGACTTCCCTAATGTAGAAAAACCGATGTAGCAACACTATACTGACTTCCCTAATGTAGAAAAACCGATGTAGCAACACTATACTGACTTCCCTAATGTAGAAAAACCGATGTAGCAACACTAGACTGACTTCCTTAATGTAGAAAAACCGATGTAGCAACACTAGACTGACTCCCCTGATGTAGAAAAACCGATGTAGCAACACTATACTGACTTCCCTCATGAAGAAAAACCGATGTAGCAACACTATACTGACTTCCCTAATGTAGAAAAACCGATGTAGCAACACTAGACTGACTTCCCTAATGTAGAAAAACCGATGTAACAACACTAGACTGACTTCCCTAATGTAGAAAAACCGATGTAGCAACACTATACTGACTTCCCTAATGTAGAAAAACCGATGTAGCAACACTAGACTGACTTCCCTAATGTAGAAAAACCGATGTAGCAACACTATACTGACTTCCCTAATGTAGAAAAACCGATGTAGCAACACTAGACTGACTTCCCTAATGTAGAAAAACCGATGTAGCAACACTAGACTGACTTCCCTAATGTAGAAAAACCGATGTAGCAACACTATACTGACTTCCCTAATGTAGATACACCGATGTAACAACACTAGACTGACTTCCATCCAGTAGATATACACCGATGTAGCAACACTATACTAACTTCCCTCATGAAGAAAAACCGATGTAGCAACACTAGACTGACTCCCCTGATGTAGAAAAACCGATGTAGCAACACTATACTGACTTCCCTAATGTAGAAAAACCGATGTAGCAACACTATACTGACTTCCCTAATGTAGAAAAACCGATGTAGCAACACTATACTGACTTCCCTAATGTAGAAAAACCGATGTAGCAACACTATACTGACTTCCCTAATGTAGAAAAACCGATGTAGCAACACTAGACTGACTTCCCTAATGTAGAAAAACCGATGTAGCAACACTAGACTGACTTCCCTAATGTAGATACACCGATGTAGCAACACTAGACTGACTTCCCTAATGTAGAAAAACCGATGTAGCAACACTAGACTGACTTCCCTAATGTAGAAAAACCGATGTAGCAACACTAGACTGACTTCCCTAATGTAGAAAAACCGATGTAGCAACACTAGACTGACTTCCCTAATGTAGAAAAACCGATGTAGCAACACTAGACTGACTTCCCTGATGAAGAAAAACCGATGTAGCAACACTAGACTGACTTCCCTAATGTAGAAAAACCGATGTAGCAACACTAGACTGACTTCCCTAATGTAGATACACCGATGTAGCAACACTAGACTGACTTCCCTAATGTAGAAAAACCGATGTAGCAACACTAGACTGACTTCCCTAATGTAGAAAAACCGATGTAGCAACACTAGACTGACTTCCCTAATGTAGAAAAACCGATGTAGCAACACTAGACTGACTTCCCTAATGTAGAAAAACCGATGTAGCAACACTAGACTGACTTCCCTAATGTAGAAAAACCGATGTAGCAACACTAGACTGACTTCCCTAATGTAGAAAAACCGATGTAGCAACACTAGACTGACTTCCCTAATGTAGAAAAACCGATGTAACAACACTAGACTGACTTCCATCCAGTAGATATACACCGATGTAACAACACTAGACTCACTTCCATCCAGTAGATATACACCGATGTAGCAACACTAGACTGACTTCCCTAATGTAGATACACCGATGTAACAACACTAGACTGACTTTTATCCAGTAGATATACACCGATGTAACAACACTAGACTGACTTCCATCCAGTAGATATACACCGATGTAACAACACTAGACTGACTTCCATCCAGTAGATACACCAATATAACAACACTAGACTGACACTTCCAGTAGATACACCAATGTAACAACACTAGACTGACTTCCATCCAGTAGATATACACCGATGTAACAACACTAGACTGACTTCCATCCAGTAGATGTACAAGAATGTAGCAACACTAGACCGATACTTCCATCCAATAGAAACAATACGCTAAAGAAGAGAAAGCCACATTAAGATATCCCACAGTCCCAAACAAGTGGAGCACCCCGGTTTATCTCTATCCCTAGCTCACCAGACGCACCAAGACGGGGGAGAGACAACACTGAGCGGAGATAAGAGAGTGGGAGAGAGGGGAATGTTCAAAAAGTAATTTTTTTATTCCGCTCTGACGGCAATCACGTCCCGTAAACCTGATTGGGAAAGTTAGTGAGTCTTTTCCCCTTGGAGTAGATTGGCTGTCTGGAATGTATAGGTACTATTCCAAACTGTTTTTGTAGTCAATTCATTATATTTCATTTTATTCATACTTATTCAAAGGACACATGCTTCAGGCTATGGTAATCATGATAGGTAGTTAGCGGCTGTATGCGCTGTTAAGTTCACTAAATATTTTCCTATGTAAAAATTCAGTTCGATTTTCACACCATTTCTATTGCAAAATGCGTTGTAGTGAATATATTATACACACTCATGGACAAAACTTTAGAAGATTTCATATGTTAAGCATAAATCACTACTTATTTGATTATATGATGTCGTATTTCCCATACATTTATAAATTAGAACGTTCTTCTTCAAATCATACTAATTTAAAATATAATAATGAATATATATATACATGCTGAAAGGTACAACTTCCTTAATTTTGTCCATGGGTGTAAAGTGTTTGTTGTTGAATTGATCCCAAGCCACTCCTCCCTCCACTACCAGTAACTATGTAAATATTCTACGTGAATGTTCGCCAACGGTCGGTGTGTGGCAGGAATGGACAACGGCTCAGCCAGCGCCAACAACACCGATGAACGGTACGAAGCCAGTCTTGCTCAAACTGCCGAAACAGTGGCCATGGCCTTCTGTCTCGGGATCATCATGTGCGCCACCATCTTCGGCAACATCCTCGTCATCATGTCCGTCTTCACCTACCGGCCGCTACGTAGCGTCCAGAACGTCTTCCTGGTGTCCCTCGCCGTGGCCGACATCACGGTGGCCGCGCTGGTGATGCCGTTCAAGGTGGCGTACTCTGTCACGGGGCGCTGGGTGTTCGGGCTGCGGGTGTGCGAGATGTGGCTGACCTGCGACGTCCTCTGCTGCACCGCCTCCATCCTCAACCTCTGCGCCATCGCCCTCGACCGCTACTGGGCCATCCACGATCCCATCAATTACGCCCAGAAACGGACGTTGCGCCGCGTTCTTGTGATGATTGCTCTCGTATGGGCGATCAGCTTGCTCATCTCTGTACCTCCCCTAGTTGGCTGGAACGACTGGCCGGCAGAATTTACGTCCGAAACGCCCTGCCAGCTCACCAGCGAGCGGTACTACGTCCTGTATTCCGCTAGCGGTTCCTTCTTCATCCCGCTCATCATCATGACCACCGTGTACATCAAGATCTTCCTGGCCGCCAGACGTAGACTGCGGGTCAAGGTGACCGCTCCCAGGAATGGAGTTTCCACCTTGGAACGTCTGGCAGCCAAGGCGGCGACAGAGATCGAGCGGGACGAGCCGAGTTCCAGCGATTCGGCGACCCGGTTCCCGAGGCAGGCGTGCTCCGTGCGGCAGTACATGGAGGAAAAACAGAGAATCTCCCTGGCGAAGGAGCGTCGAGCGGCGCGGGTCCTCGGCATCGTGATGGGAGTGTTCGTGCTATGTTGGCTCCCGTTCTTCCTCATGTACGTCATCCTGCCGTTCTGTGAGAGCTGCCAGGTGGCGTCCCGCATGGAGAGTCTCATAGTGTGGCTGGGCTACATCAACTCGGCCCTCAACCCCGTCATCTACACCGTCTTCAACCTCGACTTCCGCAAGTCCTTCGCCCGCATCCTCTGCGGCCCTGGCACGAAGACCACATGACCCCAGCCTCACCCTATCTGACATTCTCTACCCAGATATTGTTTTTGTTAAAACCCCCCTGTACTATAATAAACCTCTGTTTTAATTCCATATCACATCCTTTCATGAACATCCTCTCTTCCTTGGCCCAACATTTACATCATTGGTGGCCTTACCTATTCCAAGTACACGTGAAATACAAGTTAACAGATGGTACAGGGCAATGGTGGGTTGTGACAGCTTGTACTGTAAGTTCACTACACTGTCTACACAAATAGATTCGACTATGCCCTCAAGCATGTTTATATCGCTCAATTTGAATATTATTTTAGTCTAACTTTGCATACACCCTGTTGGTAATTTTTTTATTAAAAGTATAATACAAAGATAATATATATATATGTTATAGATTAGAAAATTTTTGTGTGTTTGATTGTTGAAAAGAGGTGCAGTCGTGGAAAAATAAAAATAATTATTTACCTTTCAAGCAGATTTTTATTTTGAATCTCTTGAAGTAAAAATATACATATAAATTATTTATATCACAGGAATATAGAATTTATATAATGAATTCTATAATCGTGGATAAAAGATAGGTAGGGTTAAATATACATATTTACAACTATAATAATTAAAAGTGATATTTTTTTGAATATATGGTCAAAAATGCAGAACAGTCAATGAATGAAAAAATAAAATATATGTTTTAAAAAATATTAAAATATTTGTATTTTAGATTATATAATATATATATGTAGTATATTTTGACATAGGTAGATCACAGCCTTCTTCTAATATTTATTATAACACCGTATCTATATAAAATTATGTATCAAACTTGTAATAATAGAAGTGACAAATAAAACAAAAGGAGTAGAGGTAGTCCAGACGACAAAGGCCAGACGTGATAAACAACCCAGACTAACAGGTGTTTATGCTAATGAGTTCATTCCCCCGTCAGCAGGTGGCCAGACATAATTAATAACCCAGCGCTTGACAGGTGGCGTGATTACGGGAACCAATCAGAACTCGCCGCCATCTGCGAGCGTCTCATATAAAAGCCCCCCAAGATTGGGACAAAGTAGTTGTTCAGTTAGCTGTTTTCAGAGCCACGCCGTTATACGGTCGGGTCTCTCACCCCTATCCGCGATGTAGGGCATCCGTGGCGCCCGTGGTCTGTCTGCCTTCGTCCGTGGTCTACCTCTGCCTTCTTGGAGTTACCATCTAGACCTGCCTCTGTCTCTTGCTGTCCCAGTGCGGGAATCCCATCACACACCCACGACCACGACTGCCCAGTACATTCCACCTCGGGATTACTATAGAACCCGTTAAAGTCGACAGGATGACTGAGGACAGCGGCATGCAGAGGATGACGGAGGTCAGGGACGACTACGTCGCGGATGCCCTCACCAACATGCAGCCCCACTACGAAGATCTAGTAAGCCGCCTAACAGACGCCATTCGGAGACTAGCCGTGCCTCGTGCGGAGGAAACCCTCATCTCCTCTTGCGACGGATCCCACACAACAAGCAGCCTTCTTCCATACAGCCATCTCCAGAGATCAACTCCAGCCAGCATCAGCCATTTCAAGGTACTTTAAACTTTGTTTCTGCCATTTTCCCCGTAAATTTTATACTTATATTTTCACTTTAAGCATTTTAAAATCAATTATAACCTTTTTTATATCATTTTTATTCAACTTTTAAAACTTTCACACTCTCATTTATCACTTTATTTTAATCAAATTATAAATGTTAATTCATAATTTTCAAGTTTATTATTAAAAATATTCAATCACGCATTTTTGCGAATTTACTAATCTTACATACCTTTCTTAAATTCACCTAAAATGGCATTATCCAAATATGCAACTTTCAATATTACATAAAAAACCATATTGTATTTTAATTACTCGAATCATATTTTCTAATCTTATTTGTGTGTTTTTTTTAATACCTTATTTATGGCCATAGTATTGATAATTAAATTTATTACACTCTTTATTTTACTTAACCTATTACTGAACTGATATTTCTCAATATTTAAAAGTTTTAAAATAGTCCTAGATTTGTATTTTTATAAATATCAATTTTAAATTATCTCGTCTCAAAATGTGCCTCCCATTTTCCCCCCAATTACAAATACAACTATAAATTACAATATTATAATGAAGAGGTCCACACCATCTCTAAAATCGATCCTGTACATGACACCATCATATCCTCCTAAAAGGACAATTAAATCCAATCTTCATCCCAACGCGCGCGACAACAAACTCAAGAACGCGCTGAACTCCCCCCTAATTGTTTTTTTTCTTCTACTTCGTCTTTTCCCATCCCTACTTCTAAAGGGGTGGAATGACCTTGTTACATCATTAGCATCCATCATTAGCAGAGATAGTCCTTCCTACTGCAACACTCTTACCTGTCAATCAATCAATTATAGGCCTTCCATACTTCTCTCGTCTCTTGATCATTTTCCATTGGCCTTCTATGCCTTCGTTCTAACCACCCCTCGTCCATCGCAGAGTTCCTGTTTGCCGACTTTTTTTATTTACACCCAGGCCACCGTCCAAGCATTCTTTATTTCATTCTTTTTTCCTCAAACTCAGGTTCAATCAATCAATGGCAACAGTCGAGCCCTGTTTTCACAATCTACCTCCACCCTCTAACCTCTTCAACGGTTCCTGAGACTCCTGCTCGTCAACCTTTTTTATTTTTTTTTTAATGATTCATCGACCTGGTACACTCTTCCTCCCCATGTTAACTCCACACGGAGAGCTTGGGTAACCAGCGAGATTTTTTTTTTCTCTAACGCTCGACCCAGGCCATCACCAGCACGATGCGCCCACTCATTTTTCGTTTAATTTTATTTTTCATCTGGTCGAGCTCAATCACCGACAGCAGCGCAGCTCTTGAGCCGCCATCTCTTTTTAACCTCTCTCAGAAGAATTTCTTTCTCATATTCTCCCATTACCTACCTCTCCTTCGATCTTCACGCCGTTTGCCCATCTGACCTAATGCTACTTACAGAGCATCTTGAGATTGCTGAACCTTGAAAACAATACTTCGCTTCTAAGCTCGTATTGCAGGGCAGGACTCCTGAGATGTCCTTTGCAGAAACCAATTCAGACCTTCTTCCTTTATTCCTCACTGCGTCACTACCTATCTCAAACCTTTTGCTTAAGTCAATTTTCTTTATATTTTATTTTACTTTTATTATCTCTACTTCTCCTCCTTCCTGTATTACATCCCTGAAACTATGTTGTAAATATTCAAGGCACCTTAAGTAACAAAATACTGTAACTAGTATACCAACTTTCCCAAATATTTACTTTCGCTATTGTGTGCGTTTACTTTAAATTTATCCTTCCTATGCACTCCTCTTATATATTTTTTGTAGTTTTATAATATTATATCAATGTGTCACCACTACTCCCCTTTATCTTTATTTTATTCTAGTAACAAATTTGTGCCCCAAATTATTTCCCATTTAATAGATTTGCTAACTTTTCTCTCATTTATTGTAAATAGACTTATAGTTTTACTAGTTTTGTGGTGTTGGACTTTGTTTTTTAACTTACAGATATAGATAAACATTTCACTATTAATCGATAATATCATTTTGTTTATTAACCATCAACATTAATGCCATCAATTACCAATTAAGCCTTTATATATTATTACCTTTAATATTTTTATTTTCTCTTTTTCTCATCATGTTCAGACTTAGCATTTTACAACTTCAACTATCTTAGGCACCATTTAAAAAACCTACACCTAACAATATTTATAATATTTCTTCAACAGATAAAACATTTATCATTTTATTTTTCTTAATAGATTTTCAAAATGTTATTTTTGACGCTTCCCTTACAACCTCTAACTCTACCCCATGAACCTTTCCTCCCAACCTTTTACACCCATCAAGAGATTATTGTTCGTCAGCCATTTTCTTTTTTTTTTTATTGATTAAACTAACTAGAAGACCCTTCCTCGCTGTACATTTCCCAACAGTGAGCTCAGGAGACCCTGTTAGATTTTTTTTTCCCCTCTCATCGTCCGGCTCATCATTTTTTTCATTTTTAAACTTTTTATTTTCACCACACAAGCCTGACACAATCAAAATTGACAGCAATAATTCTTTTACACCCACCTCTCCTTTTCCGCATCCTTCAAACCTCCAACCTTCCAAGGGATTCCAGTTCGCCGAACCTTTTTGTTTTTTTTTCATTGATTAATCCGACTGGAACAATCCTTCCTCGCTATACCATTCCCGATAATGAGTTCAGGATATCCAGCGCGATATTTTTTTTTTTTTTCTCATCGCCCGACGCATCATATCAATTCATCATTTTTTCAACTTTTCAGTTTTTTTTCACAACTCAACCGGGCACAATCATTATGGACAACAGGGATCCCTCTTACCTCTACCTCTACCTTTTACATCCATCAATCTTCCCACCTCTTTTCACTGTCAGAGCTAATGATGCAGACGGAGTGTCTTGGGCCTTCTGTTAATGAAAACAATGCCTCACTTAATCAAGTTCGCATTGCATTGCAGGATGCTTGGGATACTACTTTTGCAGAAACATGCTCAGATACCCCCTTTCCCTTTTTCAACCTTAGCGTCACATTATAAGTTCAGTCAATAAACTAACTTCATTTTTTTTCTCTCATATTTAATACAATAAGATATTATTTTCCTTGTACGATTCATTTTACCATAGTTATCATTTTGTATTATATACCTTCTCTTAATCTTTTATCATTCATTTTGTACGTTTTTATTGATACACCACCCTTACAACATCTTTCTCTTTTTAACTTGTAACTTCATAATAATTTTAACTAATTTGTATACAAATTATTTCTTTTATTTTTTTTTATAATAGGTTTGTTAGGTTATCATTCATTACATGTCATTCCCCCAACCAAACCTTCATCACCGGGGACACATTCTGTAGTATATTTTGACATAGGTAGATCACAGCCTTCTTCTAATATTTATTATAACACCGTATCTATATAAAATTATGTATCAAACTTGTAATAATAGAAGTGACAAATAAAACAAAAGGAGTAGAGGTAGTCCAGACGACAAAGGCCAGACGTGATACACAACCCAGACTAACAGGTGTTTATGCTAATGAGTTCATTCCCCCGTCAGCAGGTGGCCAGACATAATTAATAACCCAGCGCTTGACAGGTGGCGTGATTACGGGAACCAATCAGAACTCGCCGCCATCTGCGAGCGTCTCATATAAAAGCCCCCCAAGATTGGGACAAAGTAGTTGTTCAGTTAGCTGTTTTCAGAGCCACGCCGTTATACGGTCGGGTCTCTCACCCCTATCCGCGATGTAGGGCATCCGTGGCGCCCGTGGTCTGTCTGCCTTCGTCCGTGGTCTACCTCTGCCTTCTTGGAGTTACCATCTAGACCTGCCTCTGTCTCTTGCTGTCCCAGTGCGGGAATCCCATCACACACCCACGACCACGACTGCCCAGTACATTCCACCTCGGGATTACTACATATATATATATACACGGGGGACAACTAATACAATCGTAAAGAAAGAGGCTGCCTGGCATTCATATTTCTTGAAAATGAAGATACTTCGGCCAGTAAATCTTTTTATTACCTCGATGTTTCGACAAAAATATTTTGTCCTCGTCAGGAGCAAACAAAAATTAAAACATTTGGCAAGGCGTTAAAAATTATTCTAAGGCTCCAAGGGCGTTCTAAAGATCATAGTCTTTGTGAGTTAAATATTTATTTTTGACTCGTGCTTTAGATGTTGTACAAAAATTTTGAATATCGCGTGAGAACGCCCTTGGAGCCTTAGAATAATTTTTAACGCCTTGACAAATGTTTTAATTTTTGTTTGCTCCTGACGAGGACAAAAGCTTTTTGTCGAAACGTCGAGGTAATAAAAAGATTTACTGGCTGAAGTATCTTTATTTTCAAGAAAAAACTAAATACAATGTTATCCGCCACAATAAATTAACTCCACCTCCATAAGCGAAAAAAAAAAAAAAACAATTCCACTATTCAATATCAACTCTAAATTTATCATTTTAAAGTCAAGCGCTAAGTAAAATGGAGTGTTCCCTATAAATCAACACAAACACCTTAAAAACCAGACGATGATATTTTAAAAATGTATGAAGCCACCACGCAAGATGGATGTCTGCAACTTTTTATAAAGCAACTTTGGTAAAAAACTGGAACCACATGACTGCAAATCCACCTCTAATATATAACAAAGCTGTCAACAAAAACAACTTGATTTTTTTTTATATTTATGAAACAAATACGTGGTGCACCACAATCTAAATATATTTACATTTCTGCTTAACTTTCTCTCAGCTTTGTGGGTGTTTTCTACTCAGTTCCAATAAATAACATACATTTTATAGAATTTACTAAATTACAATAAGATAACTAACTTGCATACTAATTCTGTACATATTTAAAATATATTTCTTTCTCTTCTTTAAAAATTTTGTTTATTTTTAAAGTGTAAGTGTTCCTAGGGGGACATAGCGCTCTAAGTCGAAATAAAGAGATTACAATAAGATAACACAGTATTTTAAGTCTATTTTCCCACACATAAACAATATAAATATTAAATCTCAATAGCCTAGCGATATTTGTGGTTTAACCTATTTACAAAAGAACATTAGAACTTACAGTACTAGCACATGCATCGGAATATTTCAAGAAGAACTAAGCCAATAAAAATACGTCGACGTAATCCCAAATCATTCTCTCACGTCACTAAAATTCTCCATTATAGAATAAGGAGATAAAGTTGTAAGATCCTTATATGTTTTGCCAAATATTATTTTTCGAAAGGGATTTTTCTTTTTAAATCTCTATATTAACAAATAACATTAACTAGGAAATCTGTAATAATAAAGACCCCTACAGAATCAGGCATGGAATCTCTAAATGATGAGTTAGGCAGGGCAGAGGAACTCGCAAATATCAGCAAAATTTTTATCCCCAAACCAAGAGATCCTACAGTAATAGTCAAAAATGTTAATAAACTTACAGAAACCGCTAATTTTACTAAAACAATCTGCAGTATGAACCCTGAATTGAACGAAATGGAAAATGATATCCATGTTTTGTTTAGCATGAAATCGAATAAGCCCCACCACAACATAGTTCTTAGGGTTTCTCCAAAGGTTTACCGAATCCTTAAAAATATGAATAATAAATTATATACTGACTTTGAACGCTGTTTTGTGGAAGATAAGATTCTGGTAAAACAATGTCAGAAATGCCTTCAATTTAATCCCAACCATAAATTGGCCGATTGTACCAACGTCGAGATATGCAAATTATGCGGCGCGCAAGGAATTCATGACTGTTCAAAAATTTGCAATTGTTATAACTGTCTAAAACATCCTAAATTTAGAAACTCGCCGAATCATAGAGCTAATTCCTCGGACTGTCCTCTATACAAAATACAGATAGACAGAATTATCCAACGAACGAGATATGATCCAACCGACAATTAGGCAAATTTCGCAACTAAGATTTTTGTTTATTTAGTTTGAATATCATGCAGGGAAAAGGAATTAAATGTTTACAACAAAATGTAAGAAAAAGTATCTTGGCACTGAATGAGCTTCAAGCTTCTATAAAAGACAACCCACCAGATATCATCCTAATACAGGAACCTTATCTGATTGATAGAGATGTAATTTTCGATTTGGAATCTCAAATAGTGCATTCAACGACAGATGAACAAATTTATACTGCAACGATCTTTATGAATAAGAGTTTAAAATTTAATAAAATCAATAAATTCACAAACTCCTTTTGTACAACCACTTCTTTAAATTCAGCAAAATCAAATACTATTATCGCAAACTTTTATATACATCCACATAGATTTAATGACACTCATAGAAAATTTATCCAAGAGCTTCTGGAGACCTACAATCAACAACCTATTATACTATGTGGTGACTTTAATTCTAGACACCCAGTCTGGTTTGATCCGACAACAAACTCCAATGGTTTCAAATTCCACTCCATCATAGATGAACATAACCTATTTATTCATAATCTTAAGATACCCACCTGCCGAAATTCTAGCTTTATAGATCTTACGATTTCAAACAAAAAATCAATAGGTTTGGTACAAAACTGGAAGACGACTATATTGACGCACATTTCAGATCACGTAGCAATAACCTTTGACATTTATCACAATTTTAACAGGCAAAGGACAGTTCAAAACTCAACATGGAAATTTATAGAAAAAGATGCTGATTGGAAAACATTTACCGAAAAAATAGCAATACAAGACGTAGATAATATTATCACCATGATAAACCACGCGTCAAACATCAAAGATATTGACAACATTGTAAAGACTCTCACACAAATAATTAAAGAGGCAGCTTATCTGTCACTAAATGTCAAGACAAGAAGCGGAAATCATAAAACAAATACATACTGGTGGGATGGGAAGCTGGAGAAAATGAAAAACGATTTCCACTATATTAGAAATTTGTATTACCGACATGGAAAGGTCCTTGAAAAGACCTATAAATCAATGAGAAATAAATATTTAAATAAAAGTAAAAAGGCAAAAAGAGCGAGTTGGAGAATTTTTATAGAAGAAAGTCATTCAAATAACTCATTTGGTAATGCTTATAGGATATTCAAGTCATTGAGATCGAAAAATAGAAATTTAGGATTACCACTAATAGATAATTTACCAGATCATTTAAAGACCGACAAAATAAAAAGTTTAATGAACGATCTATTTCAGGATGATATTGGAGGTTTGGATAAAGATGATCATATTTTGATTAGAAATTATACGCCTAAATATAAAAATAAAAGTAGTGTTTATATCGAATCTAAGGAAATAGAGGAAACAATTTTAAAAACAAATATTAAAAAAGCACCGGGCCCTGATTACATTAGTAACAATATGATTAGACAGGCTAAAATAAAAATAATCCCAATTCTGCATAAATTATTCAATAAATGTATAGAAATGGGATATTATCCGGATGAATGGAAAAAATCATTCTTAAAAATAATTCCAAAACCAGGCAAAACGAATTATGAAATAAATAAAAGTTATAGACCTATATCATTGACATCTAATCTATCTAAAACATTTGAGAATATAATAAAAAATAAATTAAGTAACTATTATTTAGAGAATAATTTAATGAGCTCAAGGCAGCATGGTTTTATGAAATCTAGATCAACAATTACTGGAATGGATAAAATTATAGAAACTATATTGAAACATAAACAAAAAGAATTGACTTCCTTGATAGCTATAGATATTGCGGGTGCATTCGACAATGCATGGTGGCCTGCTATTATAAAAAGAATGGATAATGATGATGTTCCTTCAGATTTAATACGGATCATAAAATCTTATTTGAATAATGAAAGGGAGGTGAAATTTACATACGAATCAGAAACTTTTTATAAGAAACTAACTAAAGGATGTCCACAGGGTGGACCTTTATCTCCACTTCTATGGAATATTTTGCTAAATGATTTGTTGATAAATTTTGATTCAATGAATGCAGATATTATATGTTATGCAGACGACGTTACAATAATTTGCTGGAATAAGACTATTGAAGGACTAAAAACCGCAAGTGAATACACCTTAAATTATGTGATCCAATGGTGTAATAGAAATAAATTAACGATCAGTACAGAGAAGACTAATATGCTATACCTACATAACAGACAAAAAATACCTATTAAGGTTAATAACAATATAATAATGCCGGTCAAGCAAGTAAAAATTCTGGGAATGAAATTTTCTAATCACAAATGGAAAAACAAAGTTAACTTTACACCGCATGTTAATGATATTCTGTGTAAGGCAGGACGTATGAAAAATTTATTATGTTCACTAAGTGGCAATATGTGGGGTTTAGACACTGAAAAGAGGTTAACTTTATTCAAAACAATCATTAGGCCTGTACTTACATACGGTTCTGAAATTTGGTTCAAATATTTAAACAATCGTTGTAAACAAAAACTGAACTCCATGCAGTACCAGATCATTTTATGGGCAGTTAGAGCATACAAAACCACTTCATCAAACTGTGTGCATAGCTTGGCAAAAATTCCACTCCTAACAGATTATATAGAATCCAGAATAATCAAATTTGATCTAGCTCAAATGTCCATTGAAGATCTAACTACTTACGAACCCCATGCTCCAAGTATAGTCAAATCATTCTTACACGCAAAAATGAATGAAATTTTTGAGAACACTAATGAAATTTTCAGAAGCTCTTTTTCGTATTAGGAATTCCAAGATTTTTCCGTCCAAATTTTTATAATATCCAATTCATTACAGATCATGGCAATTTTGGGAAATTTTTGGCAACTATCGGCGCCGTGAAGGAACCAGGATGCTTCTGCGGAGGTGAAATTCAAGACGCGAGACATCTACTTCTGGAGTGCCCAATTTTCCGGGATTTTAGGGAAAATAGATTTGGTCGTATTGGACAGCTTGATGAATTTGTAGACAAAAAAGAAAAGTATAAAAATTTTGATCAATTTTGTAAATACATATACAACTTTCTCTTGAATTGGAAAAAAGAGAAGGAATCTTAGAAAAAAAAAAAAAGAACTGCGATGCTTGCTCTGTGTGTTTTGCTTTGTTGTTTTGTTTTTCTCTTTGGACAATTTTCTTTAGTTAATTTATGTAAAATAATGAATTGAACAGGATTGTATATAGCCGAATTGCTGTAATGCAGTGAAATGTATTGGCGCAAATATCCCTGAGTTTGGGATATCGCGTTTCATGATGTTAATAAAGTTAATTAATTAACAAATAATTATTTTTAAAATTATCCCTAGTACACGTGGTGCCATAATATCCATAGCAATTAGTAGTAGGCGGTTTAACACTGTCATTGCCGGTCCCAAGCCCGGATGTAAAAAGGAGGAGGAGGAGCAGTAACAAGCTCACTAAAAAACCTGGGCTCAGCTGGCCCGGCTGATAGTACCCTGTAAGGGCTCCTAATCCAGGTGTGAAGAAATGTCGGGTAGTCGTTTCACAAAACACTGATGCGAGTTCGGTAGAAGAATTCGCAGTGATGATTATTTTTGTGGGCTGTTGCAAGGATTTAAATAAGATCACTAAATAGCAGAAAGGAGAGGGTAAAAGTCTCCTTCTAACTAACTTTATTTAATACATCTTAAGAATACAGAGGAAAACACCCAACCGGTCGGTAGAAGACCAGGCCGTGTTCTAGTCCTTTGTTGGCGGCTGGCGCCGCCGGGGCTTGTTTGTTTACTGTCACCCAAGCCGTCCGGACGGCGTCCGGAATAATGGATCTCCATTATTCCACACCAGGGATACAGGATGAGCAGCCTTTGTACTCCATGTTAGGAGCGGCTGCACATGGCGTCTGTTCCTCATGTCAGAGTCGGCCTGCCACTGAGTAGTGCTCCCAGTCTTAATGACAAAGGAAGACGCATTCTACTTCACCCAGTCATGATGGTTGTCAAGCCTCTCTACAAATGGAAGATAAGAAAGAAGAAGAAGAGAAGTAGTAGGCGACTGTTTTTACTATAAGTACACCACAGGTTGACATCAGTTCGACTTTTGCACTTACACATTTTCAAGAGCCCCGTTTAGTTTCCTTGCACACACTGGCGGTGTAAGACTTTTGCAAGAATCTGAGACCAATGGAAGCAATTTTTTAATCAGAAAAAAAGTGTCCAATGGAGGATATGATCTAGGGTCGTTGTTTTCGGAAACCGACAGTTTACACTACACTCCTCCACCGACTCTAATTTTGAAATAAAACAAGGGACATTATAAAAACCTATTTACACGTAGGTGAAATATGAATTACATAAGAAATATAAAACTATATTCCAATATATTAATTTTTGCCGCATTTATATACAAATTTAAAACCCTAGCGCGCGTCTGTGAAATATATATAGAATATTGAAATTTTTTTAATACACTCATGGAGACAAAACTTAAGGAAGTTGTACTTTTTAGCATGTATATCGTGATTCAGAAAATAACTCTCAAAGATATTACAGTGACCTTTATTGAAGACACACGAGATAACCAATATACACTCATGGACAAAACTTAAGGAAGTTGTACCTTTTACCATGTATATCGTGATTCAGACAATAACTCTGAAAGATATTACAGCGACCTTTATTGAAGACACACGAGATAACCAAATGTGACAAACTGGACTCTGTCTCCGTATAAATAATAATAATAAACAAACACACAGACGCGACAGGTAACATCAAAGACTTTCCACTTCCTCAAGTTTTATCCATGAGTGTACATGTTCAAATTTAAAAATCTGAGAAATATAGATTTCTCAGCGCCAATTAATGTCAGCTATTCTATAAACTTTAACCGCCGCTCTGGAATTTGAAGAATTTAATAGATTTCCTCAAGTGTTGGGAGACAATATCTCTCATCCACCTTTATTCTCAAGTAAATATCCACTACTATATATATATTCAAAATACATTGTAGATCCTAATTATCATTATATTGTCACTGAATATAATTATTGTAAATACTCTGTTGTCAGTTTATCATCAGAAATATTTGCATAGTCATCACCCCTTTCCATGCTTGCATATTACCACTTGCAAAATTAATTGAAACAATTTGCACATTCTATAGATTCAATTAATAAATCATTTTTATTCTGAAGCTAGAGGCTGTCTGGCCGGCGGCATTCATATTTCTATATTAAATAAGACACTTCGGCCAGTTAGAGTCCCGAAATTCCTATTTTTCATAGAAAATTATTTTGAATTAAACTTTCGGAATACTCGTCTTCTCATTGTGACAATATATATTAGACATCTTTAAAAAGTTCATTTTAAATAAAAAAAAATAAACTCGGAATATTTCGAGAAAATGTTCGTTTCCTTTTACCAAGCCAATCACGAATTAATTGAGCGCCTCCATGTTCTGAAGCCGGCAATCTTACACGAAATAATACAGAAATTCTTTTACTAATTGAGGTTTACATCATCAATAAATATTTCCCCAACAGCAGAGAAATCACACACCACAACATAAACCATTACTTCGTGATTTTTATCATAACCCACAGTGTTCCGCTTACCGGGCAGATGCCATGTCCACTAGGCTACCCTGGACATATTTTTCCGTTCGTAAATATTATATATAGTGATTTTTATACAATATAAAGAGGCCTATGATTATAGAACGACATTTGATAATATCCCGCATGTGTTTCTTTTGAACGAAAAATCGAAATTTATTTATTAATTACTTCGTAATTAAGAAGAAAATTAAACCATCCAGGGATGATCTTCTTATAAGAGATTATCATCTCAGCCCTTTACTCTGGTCTCATATTTCTTAAGGAAACCTCTGACGCTCAGAAACACTTGACATATTTGATCATCATGGAAACAGCTGACAAAGTCAATCAATACCATTGGCTTGAAAACGCTCATTTAACAATTAAGTTATATGGAGACCTTTAAAACGTGGTGAATTAAGGTCAACTATATTGTCAAGTAGCTCTGCAACTCTGGTCACAGGAAGCTCCATGGGACACCTGTCAATCATCCCTGGACTCCGGGGGGACCACAGGTGTGAGGGGTTCTCGGAATCTTATCGGCAAATAAGGAAAACGGGACGGTGGCTGACCACTCTCATTATTATTATCTTTACCTTGGGATAAGTTGTTCTCCCTATAAATACCTCTTGTATATAATTTTATTGGAGAACTAAAAGGTAAATACCCACCTTTATAATAAATTAATTATTCCCAAATTTGCTCTTGCTTTATTTTTTTTCCGCGACATTTTAATTGGAATTCCACTGAGGTATACAATTCTACATTCTATTAAGAAATTATATTTACTATCTATAGCTTTCGGGTTTATAGAAGCTCCTTCTACAGGAGAAAAGTATATTAAAATATATATATATTGATTTAAATATAATAAACTTGTTATAAATCAGAATTCACGTGACGACACACCCTGGGTCCACCAACACCCCATAGATAACAGATTTGTTTATTTGTAGTTATAATTCCCCATATTGTGGATTATTTACTTTCTTATTTCTAAAAGGTAGATCCTCCTTAATTGACAAGGGAACAGTGTAAAAAAAAAAAGATAAAAATATCCCAGATACTGATGAGAGAAGCGTGGACACGGGCGCCGCTTGGAGGCGCTGCATGAAGATAACTGACCAATGGGAACGGCCCACCTCAACCGTCAGTCTTCTTCCTTGTATATACCAAAAGACTGCCTTTGTTCTACTGCTGTGTGCGGTTCTTTTGTCAACATTTGCATCCTTATATCTAATAATAATACTATATTTATAAAATCACTTATTTGCCTGTTCTTTTGTAACACCGACCCACAACAGATACTATCTACAATTCATAAGATCTCTAACCTTCGTAAATAATAACAGTCCACTCTACTGATGAAACGCTGATTCGTGATTGGTTGAACAAGAAAAGCGACCCCAGTCTCTCCACATATTTGATCAAAATATCCTCTTAATCAAATCAATTATTTATTTATTTATGTGTGATGTAATCTCTATATCTATATAGGATGTATAGTGTGTGCTACACAAACTCACTCAGAGAGCCATTCATCCTCTATTAATTGGCGCCATTAAGAACTAATTGCAATTAACCATTTCTTGAGCAATAAAATTAACGCCCATGGGGATTATTAGGAAATTATGATTCTCTAATTACTTTTTAATTATATCTGCCATCTGCTCTGGTAAATTGGTTTTTGTTCTGAATGGCTGATATAGGCATGTGTGATGGTGGCTATTGTCTTGGGTGGTTTCTTGGGAGGGCGATATGTGTGGGATTATATACTTTATATCTGTTTCTATTCTGTTCTTGTCTCCAGTGACTTCTCTATCTTGAGTTCTTTATTTCTTCATAACTTCCCATCCAGTCCATCAGTCCAATTCTTCAGTTTCTCTGTTCTTGTCTCCAGTGACTTCTCTATCTTGAGTTCTTTATTTCTTCATAACTTCCCATCCACTCCATCAGTCCAATTCTTCAGTTTCTCTGTTCTTGACTCCAGTGACTTCTCTATCTTGAGTTCTTTATTTCTTCATAACTTCCCATCCAGTCCATCAGTCCAATTCTTCAGTTTCTCTGTTCTTGTCTCCAGTGACTTCTCTATCTTGAGTTCTTTATTTCTTCATAACTTCCCATCCAGTCCATCAGTCCAATTCTTCAGTTTCTCTGTTCTTGTCTCCAGTGACTTCTCTATCTTGAGTTCTTTATTTCTTCATAACTTCCCATCCAGTCCATCAGTCCAATTCTTCAGTTTCTCTGTTCTTGTCTCCAGTGACTTCTATATCTTGAGTTCTTTATTTCTTCATAACTTCCCAACCAGTCCATCAGTCCAATTCTTCAGTTTCTCTGTTCTTGTTTCCAGTGACTTCTCTATCTTGAGTTCTTTATTTCTTCATAACTTCCCATCCAGTCCATCAGTCCAATTCTTCAGTTTCTCTGTTCTTGTCTCCAGTGACTTCTATATCTTGAGTTCTTTATTTCTTCATAACTTCCCATCCAGTCCATCAGTCCAATTCTTCAGTTTCTCTGTTCTTGTCTCCAGTGACCTCCCTGGGAATGTTTACCACTAGTGAGCAGGTTCTTTCAATATTTTTCTCATTTCAGTTTCTATTGAAAAGAAGAAACCTACAAGCTAAAAATAGTTAATCTGTCAAATTTTATTGACAAATATTTGCATTTTTAAAAATCTTATCTCAGATTTTAGTGGAAAGGATTTTGTTATCGGTTGATAGTGAACCAATCTCTCCCGCATTCTCATTGGACGAATGTGGCCATGTTTGTATATAAAGTGGGCTATGGTATGAGTCGAGGCCAGTGTGGTGGATTCGTGTGGAGACACTTAAAGTGTTCTCTGCGTGTTATATCCTTGTCTGGCAATCTCGGCACATACCTGTGTAACCCCGGTCCGATCCCTACCTAAGCAGCAATAAAGCTAAGTACTGTTTTTTTTTATTTTATTTAACAAATTGTGATTTATTATTTACTTTTTTTTTGTTGGTGTTGTACTTTTGAGTCCACGTTTTTTTCTGTGCTTAAGTTACTCTTACTGTAGGCCCTAAATTATTGTATTTGTGTGATAACCCGTAAATAGTAACATTTGTCATTGGCGAGCCCTGCCAGGATTACTAGTGTTTTGCACGTGTAAATTCCTGTAATTTTACGTGAGGTTTTTTTTTCTTTGATTGTGTGGTTTAATACTATTTTTTTGTACTCCATCATGTTTGCGAATTCTATGCTCAACTTGTCAGTGTTTAATGGGGTTAATCTCGAATCTTTCATTCGGGAAGTCGAGCTTAAAGCTCGAGTAGGCAAATGGGATCCTGAGGTCAAAGCATTGCTCATGTTCGAGGCTTTATCCCCTGAGGTTAGGTTGAGCTTAGAGGAGATGGGTATCCGTAACGATAGCAGTTTCAAAAGTATTGCTAGTAAACTGAACATATTGTACCCTAAGAAAGCGCGTGGTATTAGGGAATGCCTTAAATTAATAGAAGGTCTTAAGCAGAGAGTTGGGGAAAGTCCTATGGTTTTTAAAGAAAGATTCCTGGCCATTAGAGATAAAGTAGAGTACAGTTTTGACGATAGCCTAGTGTTCGAAATTTTCCTCGAAAATGTGCTCGATAAGTATAGAGAGGCTATTGTTCGCAGTGAGGCTAAATCAATAGACAAAGCAGTCAGTGTCATGGCCACGGAGGATAGTGTAGAACACCGTTGCAGCTTTATGAAAAGGGTATGTTCAGTAGAAGGGGTTGAAGAAATAAATAGCATTAAGAGTGAGATGAAGATGCTTAGTGCCAGTGTAAACAGGACGAAGCACGAAAATGAGCAGTGTATTACAGATCTTAGAGGTGAGATAGAAAAACTGACTAAATTGTTGGGCGAAATCAGGCTGAGTCCACCTGAGTGTAGCTTAGGACATATAGCTAGTGATTGCTCAAGACAGTCTTTTATGTTTGCCAACCGCAATACTCCTGACAATGCCGAGATAGTGAACATACGTTCATATGGCGGAGATCCGTGTGGAAATTTGCCAATAGTTAAGGTGAATATTAACGGCAATATGTGGCACCTGTTATATGATACAGGAAGCCAAGTCAGTATTATTGATTCTGAAAAGTGCAAGGTCTTGAAGGAGAATTGGGACGATGCACTTAAAATTTTACGTATGGTTTCAGTGACAGGCCACGAGCAGACACTTACACGTGTTAAAACCTGTAGAGTTGGTAACGAAAACGGCAGCGAGCTGGGAGAGGTAATGTTCTGGTTAATGCCGCTCAGAGATAAGGCCTACGACGGGATTCTGGGAATCAATGATATTAGGAGATTGAATATCCCATTACCCCCAATACGGGAACGTGGCAACATGATTTCCTTGAAACCAGAAGACCGTGATTATATAGACCTTAGCTACGTTGCCAGTGCGCATAAACCAATGGTTTCAAGCTCCTTAGAGGTGAAATCAGTGGTACACATTGAAAACGAGGTTGTAAAGTTGCCACCTACTGAGTTTAACATAAAGTGTGAGTGTTGCGCTGGGTCTGTTAATAGTTTTAGAAAGCCTACTTGGGCTGAGAGGTTGAGGGTGATGCGGAAAGCAAAGGAAACTGTCAGACAGTTTATGTCAGGTAATTCTGTTAAAAAGCTTATGAATCCTAGGCCACCTTACACCAGAAGTTTCGACAAAGGAGACCTGGTAATGCTAACTGTTCCTAAGACTGAAGGTTACTCCAACGTCTATGGGCCTTTCCGTGTGGAAGCTAGGGTCTCCGATGTTAACTTTAGAGTAAGAGAGGTCACCATGCACGATGTGAAAGTTGTACATGTCGATAGGATGAAAGCGTTTAGAAACAGACGTTAAGAAGAGCTTTTAGCTCTTGGACTTGAGAGAACTGAATGGAATTGGATCGTTCAGTTTCTCATCAAGTGAGCGTCTGTCAGTACCCAATGTCTCTACCTAACATGCCCAAGCCGGTCCCAGATGAGAGCTTATTTGGTCCCCCATTAAACTCTGTCTACTAAAGCATATTATATATGTGTGTGTTTGGTAATCACTCATGGTAACTCACGTAGTTTGCGCAGACTTTTTTTTTTTTTTGAAGAATCTTTTGGGAGGAACAAGATGGAAGACACCTTTATGGAAGGACCCGGATGTCTTATTCTCCTCTCTTTAGTTTTTTTTTTTGTTTTGTTTTTTTATAACATGGCTCCCGTGAGCTTTTTCCCTCCCGAATAGCGGGAGGTTTTCCTTACGGGACAATGGGAATGTTTGGGAGATTGGTTAGTTTCTTTTTTTTTTTTTTAGAAGGAAACCTTTTGTCAAATTTTATTGACAAATATTTGCATTTTTAAAAATCTTATCTCAGATTTTAGTGGAAAGGATTTTGTTATCGGTTGATAGTGAACCAATCTCTCCCGCATTCTCATTGGACGAATGTGGCCATGTTTGTATATAAAGTGGGCTATGGTATGAGTCGAGGCCAGTGTGGTGGATTCGTGTGGAGACACTTAAAGTGTTCTCTGCGTGTTATATCCTTGTCTGGCAATCTCGGCACATACCTGTGTAACCCCGGTCCGATCCCTACCTAAGCAGCAATAAAGCTAAGTACTGTTTTTTTTATTTTATTTAACAAATTGTGATTTATTATTTACTTTTTTTTTGTTGGTGTTGTACTTTTGAGTCCACGTTTTTTTCTGTGCTTAAGTTACTCTTACTGTAGGCCCTAGTATATTGTATTTGTGTGTTAACCCGTAAATAGTAACATTTGTCAAATCATTTTGAATTAGTATCTTGTGTGATTGTTTTGATATATTCACAATTCAAAGGATGTATTATCCACCAACAGCTCAGGAAATACAATAACACGGTGTAATTGGATTTTTTTTAATTTAATGTTTTAGGGCAATTTACACTAATGGATAAAACTTAAAGAAGTTGAACTTTTAGCATGTACGAGATTCAGACAATAACTCTGAAATATATTACAGTGACCTTTATTAAAGACATACGAGATAACCAAATGTGAAAAAAATTGCCTCTGTCTCCTTCAAAAAAAAATATATATAGACGACTGGCGATATAAAAGAATTTCCACTTCCTTTTGATTTCCATTTGTAAATCAGTTACCTTCCTATGCATGGGATTTTAAATTTCAGAATAAAATCACTGAAATATTTTCAATGAGACCATTTTTGGTCAAATTTGATTGAAATTATTTATTCTTTGCACAGTTCTATAAGGTCTAAATATCTGACTATATTGATGACTGAAATATATATATGTCATAATTTGTATATAATTGTATGTACCCCCGACCCACTATGCATGTACAATGTATGATTTTCAAAGATTTAATAAAGAATAAGGTAACTGGAGGAAAGAAAGTAGCAACAAGACATAGGAAGCAGGCTAAAAGCGGGCACAAGTATAAATAACTTGTATAGTCAATACTTCCTGACAAGAGGCCGGACGTATCTGGTGACCGCAAAAGTTATAAAAGTAGAGAGACGCCCAATATTTCTGGACAGGACCGGACGTATTTGATAACCGCGGAAGTAAATAGAGTCGAACACACCCGATACTTCCTGACCAGGCCGGGCATATCTTCCACCAAAGAAAGCCGCCGGTCCAATTAGGAAGCAATAACTAAGTAGGTCAACCAATAGAAAAACGGACACGTTCCATCCTTCGACCAATGGGAAGGAAGACAACTCGTGGTGTTAAATCGAAAAGCAAGAATTGTCAGTAGTGCTTTGGCTCCCAAGGAGGTGACATCGGCTCTGGACCTCTCTCCCTCTGCTCATCCCGTAGCTAAGTACAATCACCACCATGTGATCAGATAATTAACAATCAAAACCCGCTCCGCCTTCTCAAGCTTTCTTCCCTCCAACCCAGTTGCCTTTTATTTTCAAACCCCATCACGTGTCCTGATTATTCCTAACTGTATGCTTCACTTGCCACTCAACGACTGCGTTTCAACCAAATCTCACCATTCTCATCGAACAACAAGAAATTCCGCAACGATATTGTCACAGAACGGTTAAGTCGACAGGATTCTACAACAGTGTAATACATCAAATATTGCAGTGTAATAACTTTGGATATATTACATATATGTCACATTCTGCTTATACATTATTAATAGATGTAAATTTTTACGCTGTCAGGAATTATGTAAATATTTTGTAACTATAAATAAAAGGATTGAAATAAAGTTAGTCAGACGGTTGATTGTTCTCTCTTTCTTTACGCAAAACAATATCATCTGCATATTGGCGTGTTACAGATCATTATAGAAACCTTACATATATATATATATATATATGACAGGATATATATGTAAATATATATATATATATACTCACAGAGCGAATTTTTAATATATTCTCAAATTCTTCACGTCATATTTTAATATTCTGTGAACTGTAAATTCAATTATATATGAGAGATATATGATTTTTAGAATATCTCCGCGATTTTTATGTGGAGAAAAAATTAGAAAGCAATCTTTTTTTTTTTTTAAATAATATTCCGCCATGATAATTTTTCTCGGCGATATTATTTAGTAAATATGGGGAAGCGGGTCGGAAAAAATAAGTTTCGATATCAAAATAAAATACAGGGTGATCCAAAAGTCCCGCACTATTTTAAAAATTAATAACTCCGCGAATATATGCGATAGAGCAATGCGGTAAACACCATTGTGTTCAGGATGCAATGGGATTTTTTATGGCAAATAATGAAAAATTCGAAATTGATTTTAGTTACAATTTTATTCGCCAGATGGCACTCTACCAGAATCAGAGATTCAGCGGCCAAATTGTTTGATAAATTGAAAAATATAACTGATCGGCATGTATTTTTCCTTTTTGAATACCAGGAAAGAACCCTAATAATATCAAATAACAAATTAATAAAACACCACTTCGCCAAAAGTATGAAGAATTGGTTAACGATTTTCAAATACAATCAGAGATATGTAAAATAGGTAAATGCAAATTAAACATGTAGCAAAAAGAAAATTGATATTTTAGATACCGTTTGTTTCCGAAGATAATAAATTTCTATTTTTTTTAATTCAACTCTCACTCAGTATCGATTATATTTATTTTAATTCATTTAAAAAATATGTATCTATCTCTCTCTCTCTCTGATAATTTATTTTACTCTGGAATGCCGTTGTTGTTGTCGTGTCCAATAAAGAGCCTCAGATGTATACATGTATCTCCATCACAGCAGCAGCAATGTCCACTATCTTAGGTGTGTAAAGCTGCTGCTCAGGGTCTATGTCTAATTTTTGCAAGGCTGCGGCCATTGCTGGCTATAAGAATATGTGGGTAGGTGTAAGTTCCACACCAGGACAATTGTTGCATGCCCTATAGGTTCTTGTGCCATCTGGATGTATTGTCATTCCTTTATAGTGTTTTGTTCTAAGTCTTGTTATAGTTTTTGTCATTTTTCTCTCAGAGTTTATTTCGCATTTTGATCTTTTCTTATTTTTTCGTTTAATTATCTTGTATTTTGACAAAGAATCAGCGTCAAATTATGACATTTGTTCTTTACTTTGGCTCAACTTTCTGGCTTCCTTTGCCAATTCGAATGCCATTTCATTACCCCTGATCCCAGCATGGGCAGGGATTCATTGTAGAATGCAGTTATTCTCCAATGGTTCCAGTTGGGTAAGTAACGAGTGAATTTTCTGTGTGATTTTAGTATTGCCCTTCTGAATTTCTTCTAGAGCGGATATGGAGTCTCTGTATATTAAAATTCCTTCTGCTTGATGCAGGGATTGTTGGTTAAGGCATACATCAAGGGCTTTCCAGATAGCTGTCAGTTCACAAGTGAAGTTTGACGAAATCTGTCCTGCTCCTTCTTTGATTTTGATGTTTGTTCCATCTTGCAGTATTATGTTAATTCCGGCCCCTCCATTACTCAGGGTAAGGTCTGAAGATCCATCTGTATATGCTGTTGAAGGGCGTGGCCTAGCAATTTTAATCAAGAATTTGTACTATGAGGACATAGCCGTTAATATTACAAACACATTAGACCTCGAAGCCCAAGGTATCAAAGTCTACCTCAATCAAAACAAAGCCATCCACATATAAAATATGTATCACCCTCCAAACAATACATTTATTGACGATGGACCAATGGCTCAATTTCTTACAGACAACACTATTATTTTAGGTGAACTTAATGTCAAACATCAACTATGGGGATGTTCTACGCCAAACCCAAGAGGCAAAATACTATCAAACATATTTGACGACAATGCCTTCATGTGCTTAAATGATGGGAATCCTACCCATCATTCCTACAAGCTATAATACTGCACAAGCCCTTGATATAAGTTTTTACTATCCTGACATTTTCCACAAATGCAAATAGAAAATATTAAAATGTTTTGGAACTGATCATTTGCCTAATTTGATAGAAATTAGCACCAAGACCAAAACTAGCTCAATTAAGAAAAATTCTGGAACTTCAAAAAGGCTAATATGATATCTTTCGAAAACACCATTATTAAAGCAGCCAAAGTTTCAATACCAAGAGGTAATATTAAGAAATGGATTCCAAATTATACACACCAGGCAAAAAATATTCAAAGACTTATAACTAAAAGAAATAAACTACAAAAAAGTGCACCCAAAACCAAAAATATTGTAGAACTGAACTGAACATTGTGATTGCAAAAATAAAAATAAAAAATTATGCGTAAATGTGAAAAGGGAAAAATGGAAAAAACTTGTTAAAACCTGAACCCAAGAAACCTAAATACAAAACTTTGGAATTGGGCAAAACAAATTGACAGAGTCCAGCCACAAACTGAAAACACAAATATGATTAAGAATACAGATGGTACAACAGCAACTAATGACAAAATTGCTGCCAATCTTTTAGGTAATTCATATCAAATAAGTAGTAAAATCAAGGTTGAAAAAAGGCCCGAAAGATTATTCATGACTGTAAAAAATGTCACCAGCACTCATAATATTTTCCATGAAAAAAATCAATGTGAAAGAGCTAGCTTATGCATTAGAAAACACTGACCTAAACAAGACTCCTGGGCCCGATGGAATCCATGGCCGAATGATATCGAACTTGGGCAAAATTGGCAAAGAAAGACTTCTTAATATTTTCAATAACTCCTGGAAAACTGGAAAATTGCCTCAAGACTGTAAAAATGCAACAATAATTCCCATTAAAAACTTGACAAATCTGCTGATGACCCAAAAAACTACCGACCTATCTCCCTAACAAATATTTGCTGCAAATTAATGGAAAAAATTATACTCAGACGACTCACCTACCACCCCGACACAAGAAATATCTTACCAGAAGAACTATGTATTTAGGAAAGGACATGGGACAATAGACCAACTGTTATTTTTCACACAAAAGGTAAAAGATGCACAAAACGAAAAACCAACTAACCACACCATAGCTGCTTTTTAGACCTTACACAAGCTTTTGATAAGGTGTGGAAAAACAAGTTAATTACAAAATTATACAAACATTTCAAAATTGATGGAAAGCTATCACTTGGATAAATGATTCTCTTAAAAATATATAAATCAGGATCAAATATAATGGCACTCTATCTAAAACCTTCAAATTGTACCAAGGATTACCACAAGGATCAGTCCTTAGCCCAACTCTCTTCACCCTATTTATTGCAGGCATAGAAAAATAAATTTCACATAAAACCAATATTGGACTTTTCGCTGATGACATTAGTCTATGGAGCAGCAGCACTAACTGTAAAAAAGCTGCAAGAGATTTAACAAGACTCTTCTCCACCTAGAAAAAATTGCTAATAAACATAAATTAGAATTTAACCCCCAAAAATCTGAAACCTGTCTTTTTACTACCGATAAGAAACTGTACAAAATAAGACCAAATATTATTCTGAAAGAACAACAATTGCAATATAATAAACATCCTAAATATCTCTACACCCTGGATCCAGAAATCAACTCCAGTAAGCATATTGAAGGAGTTGTTAGAAAAGGAAGAGACCGACTAAAAATCTTGAAATATATTTCAGGAAGAGTGGGGAGCTGAAGCAACAACAATAAAATTAACTTACACATCTCTAATGAGACCTATCCTGGAATATGGATATCAAATCTATGGTACAGCATCTGAAACAAATCTAAAATCACTGGAAAGGATACAACTAAGTGCAGCTAGAATTATTACAGGTCTTCGAAAACCCTGCCCTAATGATATTGTACTTTACGAGGCAGACATTATGCCCTTAAAGAATAGAATAAGCTACAATCTGCCAAAATATATAAACAAAATCAAGAGTTATGAGAACAAACACAGAACTTTCAATTACATACTTAATTGGGAATCCAATCTAAGACTCAAAAAAGAAGGCCCTCTCCACCTGGCCAAAAGAAATGGATTTTTAAAATATAAAGTAGAAAAATATTATTTAGCTGAAAAAAATATCTCCATGCGAACCACTAACAAAATGTTATTTTTAATGCCACTTTAAATGAAACCACCAACAGACAATACCAAAATCCAGAATACTTAAAACAATTATCATTAGAAATAATTAATAAAATTCCTAAAAATGCAATAACTATCTATACCGATTGTAGCAGAGATGAGTTGGGACACACTGGCAGTGGCTCTCTCATTAAAACCACAAATGGCATTGAGAAAATAAACAGAAGAAACCCAGAATTTTGCTCAGTCTTCAGATCAGAACTTATAGCCATCTATGAAGTCTTAAAATCCATCAGAAACATTAAACATCACGATATATGGATTCTTACTGATAGGAGAAGTGCCATTCAACACTTGAGTCACACAGGGGAACTTAGAGACAAAGTAAGCAGGAACATAATTGGTTATCTCCAAAAACTCTCAATACCTCAAAAATTCACCTTCAATGGATACTCTTACATGTTAGCATTGAAGGCAATGAAGCTGCTGATGCGCTAGCGAAAAAAGGCACAAAATAACCCTTGCTACAGAAAAATAAACTAATTTTTAAAGAAATAGAAACAGTAGCCAAAATAAACAAGAACTGGAGGATCCCACCTAAGCACAGTTGGTACACCCTAGAAGCAGATGGCCACCCAGACCATTCGGTCCACAAGCCGGCATGCGAAGCATGCCTTCGCTGCTATTCTGTTCAACTCATAAGCCAAGTAACGGTATCCAAGCTAGTGATTGGACATTGTACCTTGAAACACCACCTCCCAGACAACGTGTCTGGAAGGATTTCTATACCGGTGGCCTTTAATCACAGCAAAATAGGAAACTATCTACTGTGTCCAGCAGGGACCGCGGGGAGGCAGACCCCGGTCGACTCTGTTCACTCACAGCTGAGGAAAAGCTCAGCTGCCACGTCGTGGGCTTTCTCAAGAAGCTTGCTGTGATTTCTCAGCAGCTCACTCTCGATCGCGCCCCTCTCCCTCCTTCTCTCTTCCTGCACACCCACTACCCTTGGACAATCCAAGACGTAGTGGCGTGCATTCACATCCCTTTCTCCACAGACGCAATCAGGATTGCTCTTAATTTCAAATCTGTGGAGACTTGGGGAAGAGCCCATGTCCCGAACTACCCTAATGAGTTTGTGGGACATTACCTTACAGAGGTACTTGGGTGTTGTTACCCCATTGAATAACTCTCTCCCCTTCACAATGTTCCTCCATCTGTCCAAACATAAGTCCTGGACGTGCCCCCTGATCCTCCTATAAACTTCTTTCTTGGTCACTGTGGTCCTCAGTGATCTACCCTTTAAGCATCCTGCCTTAGATATCCTGTCTGCGAACTCATTACCTTCGATGAGGCTGTGTCTCCTAAACCAAGGGAGCTCCGGAGCCCGCGTCATCATCTCCAGCTCCTGGATTATTTGATGCGCGAGTTGCCCTTTCTCCAGATTGATGGCGACGAGGGCCGACATACAATCTGAATAGAGGCGGTCCGGGCTGAAGTTCTTCTCGGCACACACTGCGGGCTACCCTGATCGCAACCAGCTCGGCTGAAAAGACCAATTCGTCCACTCTGAGTGTTAAACTTTCTTGGAAGATCAGCTCTCCATTAGTGAATATCACTACCCCAGCTCCAGTATTGGTTCCAGACCTACTCCCATCAGTGAAAACCTCCGTGCCATTCCCTGTCGGCTCTCCAGGACTCCAATTCCACTTTGGCAACCACTGCGGAGGTTTTCTTGGGTCCCTCTTCCATTCCAGGGCACCCGCTTCAAGTCCCAGGGCATATTCCCTGTTCTCTTAGATCTTCTGTCTGATGGTCTCCTCCTCTAGTTTCAACCCCAGGGGAATAAGCCCAGCGAGGACCAAAAAGGCCTCACTGCTGGTAGTGCGTTATCCCCCTGTGATTCTGAGTGCCGCTGTCCTCTGCACTCTCTCTAGAGTTGTTGCCACCTTCTGATCCCTGTTTCGGCGCCACCAGGCCCTGGAAGCATATAGCAGGATTGGCTCGACACAGGAGAGGCAGAGGTTCCTAAAAATAGTACCCTCCTTCTCCCCCCCCCCCCCCCCCCCCCCCCCCCCCCGTTGAGAGCCAACCAGGACAGGCCTGCACAACGCCTCCCAGCCTCTCGCCACCATCTCCTCCGCCTGGTATTGCCAACCCATCTTGTCATCAATGACCACCCCCAGGATGGTCATCCTATTGACCAACGCTACCCTCCGTCCTTTGATCCCGATAGCCGGCTTGTGTTCCCATTTGATCCCTTTCCTTTTAGTTCTTATGTCCCTAGGCTTAAAGCTGAGGGCTTTTGTTTTGGAGACATTGAACTTAAGGCCAGAGTCATGGGCCCAGTTCTAGAGAATTTGGAGAGAAGTTTCAACACACTTCTCAGCCTACGCTCTCGAATCAGCCTCAACAATGAGGAACTGGTCGTCAGCATAGAGAACCAGTCTGACTCCCTCAGGGAGCTCCTCCTGGAAAAAGGTGTTTACCAGGATATTCCACAGAATAGGTCCGCAGTAAGAGCCCTGGGGGCAACCCCTAGCACAGTTTCTTTCCAACTTCCGCCCACCAAAACTGAGGCTAATCCGTCTATCCCTCAGGAAGTCTCGAACCAAGCTGCACAAATTATCAGGACAACCCATGTCCATCAAATTTCTCATCAGCTTGTTCCAGTTCATGGAGTTGAACGCGCCATCAATGTCCAGGGCCACGAAAAGAACCCAAGCACACTTATTTAAGCCCATCTCAACCCCCTCTAACACCTCGTTCAGAGCTGTGGTTGTGGACTTCCCTTCCCTAAAACCATGTTGGAAAGAGGAAAGGAGCTCATTACTTTCTAGCCAGTGCTTCAGTCGCTGAGCTAGTCGGCTATCCAGAACCTTACCTAGACACGCTAGTAAAGAAAGCATACGATAATCATTAGGAGTATTACCCTTTCTACCAGACTTTTCGAGAATCAATACTCGGGCAACCTTCCATGCCTCAGGAAAAGTACCAGTGTCCAGGCACCTATTGAATAACCTGGAAAGGAGCGATGGGTGCATCCTTACCAGGGCTTTCACGACCGTGTTATCGATCCCTTCGGGACCAGGAGATTTCCTTTTCCCGAACTTGAAAGCCGTCAGTTTCACCTCATTCTCAGAAAAGGGCGGATCTACCAAACCACAAGTGGTCAGAGAGATCTCGTCCTTTGGTTCCTCGTTTCCGAAGTGCCGATCCAAGTTGTTTTTATTTTGTCTTCTGCTTTCGAGCGAGTAGGTCTAGAACACATTCTCTCTGAATTTTCTCATTGTTGGTGGATGAAACAGCACCAGTGATTATTTTGGCCGCTTTTGCTTGAACACTGTCTAGTCTTACTTTTAGTGATGAGCTTGAGGGAGCCCAGACCGGTGTTGCATATTCCATTATCGGCCTTATTAAGGTGGTATATGTTGTTCTGAGAATTCTGGGTTTTGCTCCCCAATTTGTTCCACAAAGCCTTCTCAGAATGTTTAGTTTTCTGATAGTTCTATTTGAGGTGCTAATTATGTGTTATGAAAATTACAATTCCTCATCAATAATAATTAAAATAATTTTGTTGACATCTTGTCAATACATGCACAGTCTGCACTATTAAAAAAAGAAAATATGCATTATGTACACTATGTACAATGAATATGGCGCCTATTCCAGCGCTGCAGAGTTTGTGGAGAATCGCCAGTGGGTCTCCAGCGACACCACGCATTTTGCGATCTACGATGAATACGTAGATCGCGTACTTTGCCGCTTAGGAGATGGTAATGGCGTGGTCCTCGAGACCAACTTGAAAGATCCAGGACTGCAGTATCACACCTAGGTATTATGGATTTCTAATTTTATCAATCATTTGTTTGTTTATGCCCATTTTTTTGTTATATTTATGCCTTTTCCCTGTGAGTGGAGAAGACGCATAGATTTGGTTTTATTGGGTTTATGGTCATTTGGAGTTCCATTGCCCACTTCTCCAGTCCTCTCATTGATGTGTTCAGTATTTTTTACGATTTTTCTATGCTGCTACTTGTGTGCCATATGGATATATCATCTGAATAACAGACAACCTTTGTGTCTTCAGTGAGGTAAGGATAGATGTCGTTAATATATAGCAGATAGAGTAGAGGACTGAGCACAGATCCTTGAGTTACACCAGCCCATGTTCTTCCTTCCTTGGAAAATTCTCCATTAACCCGAACCTTTAACCTTCTTCCCCTTAAGAAGTCTGCAATCCAGATTAAGGTTTTTCTCTTACTCCGATGTTGTGCAGCTTTTCTCGTGATTTCTCCCTCCACACTCTATCAAAAGCTGAGGTCATATCAAGGAATATAGCCGTGGTCTTCTTTGGCGGTTTTTCCTGGAAATAATCTATTATTGATTGACAGAAGTAAAACAGTTGATCAGTCGTACAGTGCTGGGATCTATAGGCAGTTTGGTAGAGGTTTATTTTATTATTGTTAGTGAGCCAGACTATGAACCTAGAGTGGATAATTCGTTCTGGTATTTTACAAAGTTTGCTGGTGAGAGCAATTGGCCTATAGTTCTTGTATTCCTTGGCATCTTTGTTTGGCTTCAGTATTGGCACTATAATTGATATCTTCCAATTCTTTGGTAGTTTACCAGTTTGCCATGAAATGTTCAGTATTCGTAGGAGTTGATTATTAGCTTTGTCTTCAAAGTGTTTGATCATTTTACCCAAGATTAGATTATCTCTTGGTGACCTCTTGGATTTTTTTATTGATAAGTTTAGCTCATTCAGTGTGAAGTCTCTCGAGAAAATATCTTGTTGATGGAAGTTTCTTGCTTTGTTTAACTAACTGGTTTATATTATTTTTAGAGTCCTGTCTTCATCGTATAGTTGAGTATGGAAGTGCTTGAAAGATATTCAGCAATTATGTCAGCCATCTGTTTGTTCTCATTCGCGCTGTTCTATTCATATCGGTTAGAGTATTGGAGGATTGGTGTTGGTGTTGATTGTTCTCTAACACTCTTATCATATTCCAGTGTTGGCTGTCCTTTCTTGGATCCATTTTTTCGCAGAATTCTGCCATTTTTCTTGTTTGCATATCCAAATTTATTGTTCTATTTTGTGACTAATTTCAATGAGTTATCTCTGTTTTCTTCTGTTTTAATTTTTTAAGAAGTTCATTGATATTGTCTCTCTCTCTGAAATCACTGCCTCGATGTTGTGGTCCTTCCAGTAAGGTATCCACAGGTCTTTACGTCTACCTCTAGGTATCGATGCTTTTGCAGATTTTGAAATGTTCGAAGAGAATTTTCCAAGTTTTTGTCAAGCGTTCTGTAATTCAATTTTTCGTTGCACAGTTCTTCAAGCTTTTCTGTGAATTTTTTTCAAGTCGGCTTTCCTAAAGTTCCATGTTCTTTTATTCTAATGGACGTTCTCAATTTTGAAGTTTAGGGTTGTTAAAATTGGTCTGTGGTCACTGATTGCACCTCTCATGATTTTTCATTGTGTTGTGGGTGCGATGTTGTAATTTATCGCTGTGATGTCTATTGCGGATTCTGTGCCTGTGGACTTAGATAGGTGTTCTCTCCTTTATTTAACGGTGTAAGGTCGAGGTCTGTTAGCATGTCCTCAACCTGCTGACTTTTGTTATCCAGGACAGGTGATCCCCAAATTGAACTTTTGGCGTTAAATTCGCCGCGTATGATTGTGATATCCGAAGACGCTTCACTTAATGTCTCTATTGTGTGTACCCATACAAAATTCAAAGATTTCACGAGCTGAAAGTTGGCGATTTTGAGATGCATCAAGAATTCGCTGCATGGGTTTTCCGGCAAATTGATATTGATGAAAACTGGCTGTCGAATTTTCTGTGGACAGATGATGCTCACTTTTCTCTAAACGGAGAATTTAACATTCAAAACAGCCGCATTTGGGCAACAGACAACCTTAGGATTTTTACAGAAATGCCACTTTACCAGCCTAGAGTTACAGTTTTGTGTGGGTTCACTTCTTTTATTATTGGGCCATTTTTCTTTGAAAAATCAATGGAAGAACTTTTAAAACCGTTTTTGTGACTGATGAACGTTTTGTCCAACTTTTGAGAGAAAAGGGTATTCCCATATTGCAGGGCAAAAGCACTAAGCGAAATAACATTCATGAAAGATGGAGGACCTCCTCATATCTCCCGAGGTGCCAAACAATTGCTGAAGGATACGTTCTGTGAAAATCGTGTGATAAGTCGCCACTTTATATACCAGTGGCCTACAAGATCACCAGAATTGACGCCTTGCGATTTTTGTTTATGGGAGTACATTAAATCGTGTGTTTATCGATGCTGGCCTACCACATTGGCCATGTTGAAGGCTTCTATCAGATGGCACGTTTTATCAATTTCAACAGATATGTTATTTAATGCTGTCCATTCTGTCATTTATCGTCTGCAGGCGGTGATTGAGAATGAAGGGTGCCACATTGAGCAAGGATAGTGACCTAATACAAGAGAGAAGGCAGTTACCTCATGTATTATATAAGCCGCCATGTATTATATTATCTACCAATATTTTGCAGCTCTTTGTGTTGGGATATGGGGATAATAAATGCTGTCCTCACATCTTGACTATCTTTTTTTATTTGTGAACAGTAATTTTTTGTTTGTCATTTGCTCACATATTATGTAGTGCAAACCAGAGTGTTATAACTTCTCGAATAACACTGGTACACACAATTTTTCCCCTTATGTTTAGTTTTCGCTTTTCGCTCATTAGAAGAAATAGCATAAGGAAAATTTTCTGTATACCAATAACTTTAGAAATTTTGTGAAAAAAAATAATACAAAATGATTTTACTACCACGTTTTTCAACGCAAAAGGTCGATTTAAAAATTTTTTTTATTTGAGGGGAAACATTTTTTAAAATTGTGTACAGTATAATAAACAATGATAACATTTGACAAGCCCATAAGATATTTGGAATAAAGTACGACAAATATATTTTGTCACTCCCCTCTATATTTCATTTGTTGGATCATGACAAATATCCAGTTAAATAGTCAAGGGTCTCCAATTAGTCAAGAAACTACACATTTCTTATAGCAAGAAATCCTATTAGTAGTGCCATCATAATTTTTGGTACTATATTAACATATCAAAAATTCGTGTATTGATATCAGCAGTATTTTTCAAACATTCAATCTATTTCACAAAACCCCATATAAAATATAAATATTTTTGCTACATGTTTTAATTTGCATTTGCCTATTTTACATATCTCTGATTGTATTTGAAAATCGTTAACCAATTCTTCATACTTTTGGCGAAGTGGTGTTTTATTAATTTGTTATTCGATATTATTAGGGTTCTTTCCTGGTATTTAAAAAGGAAAAATACGCGTCGTTCAATTATATTTTTCAATTTATCAAACAATTTGGCCGCTGAATATCTGAATCTGGTAGAGCGCCATCTGGTGAATAAAATTGTAACTAAAATCAATTTTGAATTTTTCATTATTTGCCATAAAAAATCCCATCGCATCCTGAACACAATGGTGTTTACCGCATTGCTCTAACGCAAATATTCGCGGAGTTATTAATTTTTAAAGTTGTGCGGGACTTTTGGATCACCCTGTATTTAAAATATTTTTTCAAATCTTAAAGGATGAAATAAAAATATTTTTTATTGTAGATTTTTACGCGCATCATTGTGGATATTTATTTTTTTAACTAGTTGTTTAAACTATTATAATAAATACCAACTATTAAATATAATAAATACTAATTATTACAGATAACTTCATCAACTTCCATCATTGCTTAACATACTGTAAATAACTACCTTGCGATTTCTTCTATCTGCTTATGTTGTTGCTTATTTGTTTAATGTATATGTTTATTTAATACTCTTTTTCTTAATTGTTTATTTTCTTTTTGATAATTCTGTTATATACTCTACTATAATTATTGTAAATAGTTTCACGCGCATTTATCCAGATCGGATATAGCGTGTCTTAACTGGTAATAAATAAATGTATAGCAGGATCTGTATAACATTTCTTATAACAAATGACGCGCTAATGCGTGATCATAAACTAATATAGAATTTAAACCTTATACATTATAGCTTGCCATATTTTACTTGGAATGTGAATTTTATTTATGAAGCTTATGATTATTTCAAATAAAACAATCATAAATTTATAAATATTTCTTGAAAATAAATATACTTCAGCCAGTAAATCTTTTTATTACCTCCACGTTTCGACAAAAATCTTTTGTCCTAGTCAGGAGAAAACAAAAATTAAAACATTTAACAAGGCGCTGAAAATCATTCTCTTGATTTTTGTTCGCTCCTGACGAGTACAAAAGATTTTTGTCGAAACGTCAAGATAATAAAAAGATTTACTGGCTGAATTATATTTATTTTCAAGAAATATGAATGCCGGCCAGGCAGCCTCTATCTTTACAATTATAAATATTTGTTATTCTACTGTTCTCAAAGCTCATGTTCCCATAGTTTGTTTAAAAATACCTTTGCCAAGAGTTGATTTTGCAATGTTAGCATGAGAGAAAAACGGTAAAATACAATAATAAAGAGATAGGGTAGATTAAACTGGCGAAACATCTGGAAGAGTTCACCACTGATGAACGAGGTTCACAATTATTCCTTATCATTGCACTTTTTTAAAATTTAATTCACTAATCTGCTTCACACAAATAATACCATGCATAAATCCGAAAACTTGAGAAAATAAAAAGTTATACAAGAAACTTAACCCTGGAAGCAATTTTTATTTAATTAAAAAAAGCCCCTATGTTTTTATAATTATTATATCTCTCTATATATATGTTATATTAATATATTATTTTATTTAAAATTATATATTTCATAGATACAATTACTCTGCTAAATCGACCGCCAGAGGTCACGCTTCCACTATATAAACTCATTGTTGTTGTTTTCTCCCGATGGCCGGCTCAAATCTTTTGTACATTATGTAAATAAGTATTTCATTTTTTATTTTTACGCCTTAAGCCAGGCAGTACTTTAATCAAACCATGTTTTTTATATTCCTTTAGTTCAATAAAGGAAATCTCTGATCAAAACCATATTTATTATTATTCTTTCAAGATTTTAACCACGACTGCATCACCATTACCATAATCCTCAACATGATAAAAAAAAAAAAATCTTATCTTTATAAAATATAATATATATACACTCATGGATAAAACGTGACAAAGTAGAAAGTCTTTGATGTGTCTCTGATGTAATCCTATATCCTATTTACTCAAAGGAAACAAAGCCACAATCAAAGCCTGCAACACGCTAACGAGGGCTAACAGCCCGAAACGCGTACGTGATTGGATTTACTTAATTGATCAAGAAAGGGTATTTGTACAATATCCGGGAATAATTGGGAAAAAAACAGCGATAAGTTTATATTTATTCATATAGATGGCGCAAGCCCTTGGAAATTTTCATTTGCATATATATCAGAAGATGATTTTTTTTTTCCATATTGAAACGAAGCTAACATATTTACATACCATATTATAAATGTATATATAAAGAGACAAAGGTCGCCTCTCCCGTTAAAATAGAAGGTCAATAGATGGCGTCTAGTTTTGACGTCTATTTTAACGGGAGAGGCGACCTTTGTCTCTTTACATATAAATATATAATATGGTATGTAAATATGTTAGCTTCGTATTTGTCTCTTTAGATCAATATCCTCCCGGCAAAATTTCCATCTTTATATATGTTATAATATAAAGAGATTTACTGCTTGATTTTTGATCATGTTGAGGAATATGCTATGGAGTTATTTGCTGGTTCTTTTTAGTACTAAATGGTATTGGTGATGCAGTCGTGGCAAGAATCTTGAAAGTAAAATAATAAAAATAGTAAAGATTAGAAATTGCTTTAATTGAGCTTATAAGATATATAAAAACATAATTTGATAAAAGTACTGCATGGCTTAAGGCGTAAGAATAAAAAAGAAAAGCTTATTTACATAATGTACAAAAGTTTTGAGCCGGCCATTGGAATAAAACAACAACAATAAGTTTTTATAGGGGAAGAGTGACCTCTGGCGGTCGATTTAACAGTATTTGTATCTATGAAATATATTTTTTTAAATAAAATAATATTTTAATATAACATTTTATATAATACCTTTATATAACATATATATGTAGTGAAAAAAGTATCTTTCCCTTTAATTAAGCATCAGAAAATATGTTATCACCGTTATAAAAACATTTACTAGTAATAATAAAGAATAAGTTACGAAACCAGTTTTGGAAATTTCGGACAAAATATTGTGTTGAGGCTTATTCTTTATCAAAGTTTTTTTACTAGAGTGATAACATAATGAATCGGTCTGATGCATAACCAAAGGGAAAATATGATTCTTTCGGTACATGTTTATCATACTTCCGCAACTTTATGTTATACATATATATATATATGTAGTGAAGCGCAGCAGACGAAAATGTCCTACAGCAGTAGTATCGTTTGGCAGGAAATTCCCAAAGGGAGGGAACCGCGGGATATAGTTATTGATTACCAATACTAAACCAATAAAATAGGGTTAAACCTCTCGCGGGAGACTTGAGAGCTCATGTTAAAATATAAATTTCCCCCCAAAAAGATACCTTTATTTAAGAAAAAAAAAGTCCATTTACTTCACGTAGCCTTCTATTAATTCTCTCCACTTACGTAAAGATTTAGAACACTCTCTCTCTATACTTTTTGTCATTTTATTTTAAAGTAATTTCTTCTTTTTTATATAAAATCCTCTCAGATTCGTTATTATATCGACAGAAAAGATTTTAGAGTGATCATATGGGCTGAGAGAAAACTTTTTAAAAATTTTCTTTTTTTTTTCCTCGATGCTTTTTCTTGGTTTATAGGTATAATATTCAATTTTAAAAAGTGCTTATTATATTTTCCATAATTGCATATATTCACTACACTTATTTATTATCATCGTCCCTGTTTGTTGTTACTTTGTTTGACCTTTTCTTTTCTTGTTTTTAGTTGAATTCGAAGCTACGCAAACTGCGATAGGCAAAACACATTTGAAAACTGTATTGAACGTTAAAAATGACAATTATTTTATTCGAAATGTATTATAGTAATGTGTGTTTGTGAATATTTAGGTAAATCTTGATTCCTTAGATTCCAAAATATGCTTACTTGGGACACCCCTCCCCTTTATACCTTTACAATAATAACTCAACACAAATCGGGCTGCTTCTCACCTTAAAGGTAAAGTACTCCCGGCTATCGACGCATTCCTGAGAATTATAATCAATTCCAATTTGAAATCTCTTCCCGCAGAAATGAAATTTCTGGATTTAATTGTTATGTCAACGTTGCTGTATGCAGCGCCCGTGTGGGCAACAAACAAAGCAAAACGATTACCCAAGTACATTCTTCGTCGCCTACTGAACTTCCCAAGATATACATCAGGATATATCCTTGGATGGAATCGGGACGCTGAGAGTCACCGCCATGAAGTAACTAAGGACAGATCCATACCTCTATATAACTTCTTCAAATCAGTTAACAGAGAGAAGGAACTGCTGAGCACCTCTAGATTGTAGTGTAAATATAATTGTAAATATATATTTACACTTTCATGGACAAAACCTAAGGAAGTGGAAAGTCTTTGATATCGTCGGTCGTCTTTTTATTTTATTTTTTTATTTTTTTGATAGTCTTCAATAGAGGTCACTGTATAAGAGTTATTATCTTCAATCCCGATATACATGCTGAAAAGTACAACTTTCTTTTAAGTTTTATCCATTAATTAATCATGAGTATCCAATGTGAGGCATTGACCCTAATAAGGACTTTTGTTGATGTTGTTTAAGTTTATTCCAGGATATTGACCCAATTTATTAATAAATCAAGAGACATCAACTACAAATGAAAACACCAAAACGCGGATTTTTCTTTTCACAAATAAATCAAACTTTCTACTGCCCTTACTGCGATGAAAAAAAATATATATTGGGAGGGCTTAGCTCATCAGTGGTGAACCCTTCCAGCGGTTTCGCCAATTTAATCTACCAGACCGCCTCTTTAGAGCTCTAATACTGTATTGGATCATTCTGCTTTTAAATGCAACACTGAAGGTTGGAATCTTAGAAATGTTATTTAAGAAACTATGGACATTTTTATTTGTGAAAAGAAACATTTGCGTTTTGGTGTTTTCATTTGTATTATATAGATGGCGCGTTATTGCTAGATATCAACTACGTACACGTTTCAGGCTGTTGGGTCTCGTCAGAATGGTGTAGGCCGTACCTCAATGACCAAGAAGACAAGTCTTTTGATTGAGATTTTATGAAATTTAGAAAGGGGTAGTTATGTCCATATTTGACGAGGACGCTAAAACATCTATCGCAATCAATTAAACATTAATCCATGATTATTAAAATGTCTGTGATAAAAAAAAAAAGTGTTTATTTTCAATGAAACATAAAATTAGAATGGTTTCGCGCATGCGTAACGGTGAATCCCGCCAATGACACCAGAAAAAAAAATGGCAAACGTAAGTTTTAGCCAATCAATAACAGAATCTATATTTATGTTAGAAAACACCTGTGTCTCTGTATATATTACAGTGATTTATATTTTATTTTTGGAACAAATATATTAATAACTGAATAGAATATAGATTGTAAAAAAAATATAGTGGTGATTATAAAACAAATCTTTGTTTACATTCGAATCCCCACATTGTTTTCTAAAGCGCTCAACGGAGATTGTTGGCATTTCATTCGTAGAAGGAAAAAAAAAACTTTATAAGAGTAAAAAAAAGATGGTTATCTTCAAAGAAATGGAATCGGTAAAATAAGAAATTGGTTTGTTCCGACAATAGATATTTCCGGAATATTCCATTTTGTCGTCGTTGTGAGTGACAAATAATGGCACCTCTCTCTCCAACATTGCATACCTCCCTGCTTATATGCAATGTTAGTTTATATGCAAATGTATATTTTTTCAAAATCAAAAGCGGCTTAATTTTTGTATCAAAATAAAATATTTTAAAATACAGTCGAACTTGGATAATTCGAACCCCAAGGGACCATAAAAAAATTCGAATTATCCAAAAATTCGAATTAAAAACGGAAATTTTATTTATTTCAAATTCTAGGGACCAAGATAAATATTCGAATTAAAGAGGTTTTCGAATTAAAGAAGTTCGAATTATCCAAGTTCTACTGTATAATCAATAACTTAGCGATATGTATAAATAAAAATCATATTAATTATTTTAACGCTGTTTCGCTATTTTAATATTCAGACCGCCTGATAATTGTAAACACCATTTTACTGTATTTATAACACCCTGCACTTGCTATAACATACAGTAAATTGGTGTAAACTATAGACATATACTTTATAGGACGGTAGAAATGTATATATAAATTCGATATGATACATTAGCGCGCCATCTGTTATCAAAATTCGAAACTATTATAGACGTGTATGATTCTTTTTGAAATTAAGGACAGTAGAAATTGTTTATTTTTAAAAAGAATCATACGCGTCTATAATAGTTTAGAATAAATTCGATATATTTTATTAATTTAGTTTCCAATATTTTGATAGGTTGAACGCCTATCTTCGTCAGGATATCTATCTTTATTTGTTGAATGTTTTGGTTAACCACGTGATGCCTCTCTTTACGTAAATCTATTTATAAATTTCTTCTATTGTAATCAACAACAAGTCTCCAAGTGTCTTCTTTTATTATCAACACTTCGAGCTTTCGGGTATAACGATCCTTCTACAGGAATATCAAATATGAAATGAAATAATCTAATGAAATAATAAAATATCTAATGAAATTTCTTCTCTGCTCTCGCGTAAAGGCTTCGCATGTGGTGAATTAAAACATTTACAGAATGAAGAGAGATGTCCTGGCGAAGATAGGCATACAGCCTAGCAAAATATTTTGAATTATAAAATTAATAAATTGTTTTATTTCATTTCGATATCCGATATAGACCGTTTGATTAAAATCTCTTCGCGCATGCTATGGAAAAAAATTCAAGAATAATTAATCCTAAAAATATATAGAACTATTGAATATTCACTCATGGACAAAACTTAAGGAAGTTGTACCTTTTACCATGTATATCGGGATTGAGACAATAACTCTGAAAGATATTACAGTGACCTGTGGGTTCTGCCCTGCCTGAAGTAAAGGAGCTCCATCTATGCTTTCTTTCTGTGCTTGCTTTCTTCCTGTGTTAAATCTTTTTATGACCGGTGGTCTTAATAAAGCTTTGTGCGTTGGAAATACAGTGATATTTATTGAAGACATACGAGATAACCAAGTGTGAACTAAATTGCTTCTGTATCTCTAAAAAAAAACAGACGACCGACGGCATCAAAGACTTTTCACTTCCTCAAGTTTTGTCCATGAATGTATACAAGTATGCACACCTACTTGTATAAGACACACTTTTTTTAAAAATAATTATTAGAAAGGTAAACTTCCCCCCTACAATTTAGAACATCTCTATGTTTTGTATACATCCTCACATGCTATTTTCTCTATTTAATGATTTTCGCATAAAATATAAGAATTCTTATAAATATATCTTATATAATATATTATATTTACATATTTGACAAATATAATTGATATTAAATTAGTTAATATTTCAACACTTCTATATATAATTCTTTCAATTAATTTGACACATTTATTATTTTTCATTTAATCAAATTAGTGTGAAAATAAATAAAAATTGACAATTTTAAATAAATGGAAAGGAATTTCTACCTGATATTAAATTACGTAACAAGAAATGTGGTTTAGACTGGGAATTCTATATTTGAATAAATAAAATTTCAAATTGTCCACAAACCTGCTTTTCTCAAATTACGGAGTAAAAACGTTGAGGGAAAATTAAATGAAACACTTTTTTCTATATGCGCACACAATAAAAAAAATTATCACTTGCTATATTCACTGAGTCAATTAGTGAGTAAGACTAATTACAGAGGTAAAATTATTTAACGGGTGTGGGAAATATGCAAAAAAGGATATATATAAATTCGCATAAATGGCTATAGAGTTTCTTAAGAAAGATGTATTTTCTATATACAAACCAAGAGTTAATTATCTCAATATGTGTATATGCCTATACTCTTTCTTCTCATTCTATTTTCAATTGATATAACAGCCAGTACGTGCCACCGTTCGTGCAAGTTGATTCTAGTATACCGATTCTTCTGTGTGGTGATTTTAACAAAAACGTAAAGCCTGACAACTCGTTTCTTAAATTCATGAAAAATACGTATAATCTTGATTGCGTATCAAACGTTTCTAAGTCAACTACGTTAAAAGGAACAACTATCGACTTGACTTTCGCAAGACACATTACAGCAGAAACACTTCCTTTCATTTCATATTTCTCCTATCATCGTCCTATCCTCAACAAAATCACTCAAATAGGAATTAGTTAAGTTTTAGTTTACATGTACAATGTTTTAGTAAACAAAATATATTTCTATAGTTAAAATTTGTGCAATTCTTATTTTCATTCAATTCCTTGCTCCTATTGTGCAATTTAATTATATTCATATCAATAAATATTCTACCGTTGTCACGTAAAATCTTCGCCTGTAAAACCGACTTTACAGGCAACCATTGTTTTTTAACAAAAAATTGCTTCAACGGCTCTTCGATTCTTGGAAAAAAAATCAGCCTAACCATTAAGTGTGAGTAACCAATCGGGGCTCTGGCACATTTGTAAGGGAAAAAGTCGAACATTCTTTCACCTGACTATACTCCAGTTCCAGAGACGAGTCGATATCAGTAAACGATTGTTAGAAAATCCGTAAAATCTTTGGTTTTGGAAGCGGATTGTAAACTGGGGATTAAAAGTGGATCTATCTTCGTAACCCCGACACAAGAAGACGATGGTTACTCTGTGATCAAGAGGCTAAAGCTGTAGTTAAACAGGATCACTTTGGCCATGAAGTGATGTTGTCTGTATGGTGGAACATCGATGGTATTGTACACTACGAACTTATTCCTGATGGTCGTGCAGTTAATGCCGATCTCTACTCAGAACAACTCAGCCGAGTATATGAAGTTTTGAAGACTCAATACCCTGCTTTAATCAACCGAAAGCGAGCACTCCTGCAACATGACAACGCTCCAGCTCATCGAGCTAGGTTAACAAAGAATAGAATAAATAATTTATAGGGGATTGAAGTTCTACCTCACCCTGATTATAGTCCGGATATTGCGCCATCTGATCATGAATTATTTAGGCCCATGGCAACATTTCTAAGGAGAAGACATCTTGAAACATTCCAAGACGTCTAAATTGCCTGTCGTGACTTTTTCGACTTTTAAACCCCGAGAATGGTATCGTCAGGAAATTGAAACCCTGGCAAAAAGATGGCTGGCTTTTATTGTAAATGACGGTCTCTACTTCAATGAATACATATTTTTGTTTAAATATTATTTAATATGTATTAAAATCGTATTTATGGGAACAAACCTTTGATACAGTCTGGTATATATGAATATAAAAAAGGCTATATTATATATATACAAAGCAGTTTATATATATATGTAAATATAGAGCAGTTTAAAAACAAGAAGAGCCCTGACGAAGTTAGGCGTACAGCCTATTGAAATATTGGCATTTTGTATTAAATAAAATGTTTTGTTTTATTTTAGATCCAAAATATGCCTTCTAATTAATATATATATTAAAAATAAAAAGGCATATCCTGATTTATCAAGAAATTGGGTTGGCTAAATAGCACGGAACATGTTAAATAAACGTTTAGTTTATTTTGTTCCACTAGATGGCCCTCTGCCATCTGTAAATGTTCATGTGAGCCTGGTCTGGAAAGCCTTTTTTGTTTTTAATACATATATATATATATGTAGTATATTTTGAGTTAGATAGATCACGACCTTCCTCTAATATTTATTATAACCCCATATCTATATAAAATATGTATCGACCTTGTATAACAATGGAAATGACAAATAAACAAAGAGGTAAAGGTAGACCAGACGACGCCATAACCCAGACGAACAGGTGTTTATGATAATGAGTTCAATCACCCCGTCAACAGGTGGCCAGACGTGATAAACAACCCGTCGCCTGACAGGTGGCGTGATTATAGGAACCAATCAGGACTCTCCGCCATATGCGGGCGTCCAATATAAAAGAGCCCAGAAATGGGACAAAGTTAGTTGTTTTCAGAGCGACGCCGTTATACGGTCGGTGGGATCTCTCACCCCCCATCTATCCGCGATGTAGGCTTTGGGCATTCGAGGCGCCCGTGGTCCGACTGCCTTCGTCCGTGGTCTACCTCTACCTCTTGGAGTTACCATCTAGATCTGCCTCTGTCTCTTGCTGTCCCAGTGCGAGAATCCCATCACGCACCCACTACCACGACTGCCCAGTACATTCCACATCGGGATTACTACATATATATATATATATATATATATATATATATTAAAGTGTGACATCGGAACATATGCAATTTTGTACGAATGGAGATTTCTACAAAATGATATTAGAACTAGAGCAGACGAGAATTTTAATAATTTAAGGCGGGAGAAATAAATTGATGGTTTTTCCCTTCCAAAAGTTTTCTCGGGGCCATTTCTGTACATAACTTCTTGTTACCGTAATCTTTTGGCTTGGAATAATATACGCTTGTTAAATGACACGTCGTACTTTTTTATATATTCCCAGGATAACAATTTATTCTCTTTTCTACGAGAATAGCTTTTTTATTAATTACATAAGACTATATGCAATTATTATATCAATCAAAAAGCTTTTATTTATTTACATAAGCTGTTTCTTTAGTCTAGAATTAAGGAAAGCTTTCGAGTATTTGCTCTTTATCGGAACATTTTACCAAAGATGAGGTGTAATGTAAGCTAGATGTTATATGTGATAATAAATTTTAGCAATATGCTTCTTATAAAATAAACACTCATGGAGAGACAAAACTTAGAGAAGTTGTACCTTTTAGCATATAAATTGAGATTCAGATAATAACTCTGCTATATATTTGATACAGTGACCTTTATTGAAGACACACGAGATAACTAAATGTAAACAAAATTGCCTCTATCTGCTTCGAAAATATTATAGACGTGTATGATTCTTTTGAAAATTAAACAATTTATACTGTCCTTACTGCAATGGAAAAATTAAAGGGAGGGCCTGGCTCATCAGTGGTGAACCCTCCCAGCGGTTTTTCCAGTTTATTCTACCATACTGCTGTTATATTGTATTTTTGGATCTTCCTTTTATAGTGATACTGTTGCTAGACTCTTGGAATGGGTATTTTAGATGAACTATGGACATAAGCTTTGAGGACAGCAGAATTACATACAATTATAAATATATAATATACTTCGAGCAATCGCTCTTCCGCAAATTTTAAATTGAGTCTTTTATTTGAACAATTATATTATGATGGGAGGGTTCACCACTGATGAGCCAGGCCCTCCCTTTAATTTTTCCATTGCAGTAAGGGCAGTAGAAATTGTTTAAATTTCAAAAGAATCGTACGCGTCTATAATAGTTTCGAATATTCATGAGTGTATTGTCATAAATTATCTCTACAAACCTTACTGAAAATGTAAAATTATTAAATGAGAGGGTTTGATTCATCTAATAACTTTTATATACTTTTATATGAAAAATAGACACTTCGGCCAGTTGGAGGTTTTTTTTATTTTCTCAACGTTTCGACAAATATATTTTGTCTTCGTCAGGAGAAGTAAATAAAAATAAAGCATTTGGCAAGGCGTTAAAAAATTTTAACACCTTGCCAAATGTTTATTTTTATTTACTTCTCCTGACGAAGACAAAATATATTTGTCGAAACGTTGAGAAAATAAAAAAAACCTCCAACTGGCCGAAGTGTCTATTTTTCATATAAATATGAATGCCGGCCAGGCAGCCTCTATCTTTTATATACTTATATATCTTATAAAATGAAAGGATTTAAAAGCGCGAATGTTTCTTTTATACATAATACAAACTTCTACTGTCCTTGCTGCGATGAAAAAATATATTGGGAGAGCTTGGCTCATCAGTGGTGAACCCTCCCAGCGGTTTCGCCAATTTAATCCATCAGACCACTTCTCAGAGCTCTAAGGGCAGTAGAAGTTTGTATTATGTATGTGGCGACTACACTTTGCTTCAGCGAGCCGAACTAGGACGGCCTCGGCAACCGCGGGCGTCAACCTGACTACGCATGCGCGCGGGACGTCATCAGAGACTCTGGCCACTGACGCGGTAAACATCTAGGCTAACTCCGGCGGCCGTTACTTCAACCGTTGCTTCTTTTCTATTTTTATATTTCTGGCTTTAAATAAATTAATTTTAATTATAATTTTATCAGCAGCCTTTCCACAAGCCACACCAATACATCACGCAACAATCCTACATGTATAAAAGAAACATTCATGCTTTTAAATCCTTTAATTTTATATGTTTAGATGGCGCGTTATTGCGCGCGCGCGCTTTGTGTTAACTTATATCTCTGTAGAGAAAATATTTAAAAATATATTTCATAAGAAACATAATTACGAAGGATAATGAATTCACATTTTATCGATAGATGACAATTTATAAATATAAGCTAGAGTTAACAATTTAGGTTTTTATTCATGGGATATTTTGGGTCGTGTAGAAAGGAAGATGGATACCAGAAACAATATCGGGTTCCAATGTTCGACCGTTAGTAGAGAAAGAAATAAAACCATTAACCACATGTTTTTTTTTCTTTTCTTTTTCGAATAAAACCAACTATCTTTACTGCGATAAAAAAAAGCTTAATTAAATTGCTTAAACCGCTGAGAGGGTTCACCACTGATGATCCAAACCCTCTCAATATATATTTCAATATCATCAACAACAACAAAAGCCTTTATTGAAGACCTCTCGTCCTATATAGGATTCGTCAGTTTACAGAGTAATTGAAGAGAACTAAGAATACAGAGATATATGTAGTAGGTATAGTATAGTATTTTCTACACTGTGACTATATACAACAGCAGCAACAAGCCTTTTACTGGAATCAAAGTCCCATACAGGATCCGTCATTATATTTCCATATCAATAAGGACAGTAGAAAAGTATTTTATTTAGAAATGAAAATAATTGTGCCAAATAGTTTTATTTTTATACATATAGATGGCCTTGTGATTATTATAGAAAAAGAGAGAGGTTGTGGGAAATATAGTCGAGGAGCAGAAGTCGGATCTTGGCTGGTTACCACTTAAGCCTATATTGGCGTTTCAGAGAAATATCAATCAGCATGGTTGTCTTCATTGATATTGCTTCATATTTTCGATAATTTGGTGATTTTTCATACTCTCTTTCTAAATGCAGATCTTCAATACTTTGTATTTGACCATAAACTCTTCCGTGCAAGACTTCAGGAAGTGCGTCGTTAATAGAATGATACCAAGCCGCTGATGTATCAGGATGGTACACGTGGGATCGAGAAGGTTCTCTGTTCGACTCCTCTTTATTTACCTTCGTGAAACACATTAATATGTTTCAATACCTTGATAAAGGTTGGCGTTCAACCAACTGAAATATTGGTAAATGATATTTTGATTCAATATATGCCTTTTTAATTAAATACATATATATGTGGAAAAAATAGTACAAATGTAATATTGTACTGGGATAAGGTTCATAAATTAAGAAAAAGGCATCTCCTTATCGTGCAACTGAAAGTTGTTGATGGCTTGCGCCATCTATCAGAATAAATATCAACTATTCTAGTTGATTTTTAATTATTCCAGATTTGGCCAAATACCCATTCTTGATTAATCAAGAAAAGCTAACCACGGACACGTTTCGAGCTGTTGGCCCTCATCAGCGTGAAATTAAATACAAAATGTGATGAGATTCTATTGACTCTCGCTGATGATGAGGTCTGGTAGTCTCTTGTAGAATCCTGTCGACTAAATATGTAATTAAATCCTGTTGACTAAAACTGTGATGAGGTATCCAGTCGACTTAAACTATGGTGTGAGTCCCTGTCAACTCTCGCTATACTGTGTTGACCGAGAGGAACAGTCAGGATGGGGAGTTTTCCAGTACCTCTCTGCACCTTGGAAGACCTTTTACAGTTCTCACAAAGTACAGGCAGTCGTGGTCGAGGCAGAGTGGAAAGCTTGGGGATGTCCATACACAAAAAACGAAGACACAGTTGCACTACGAAAGTTCCGTGAACAGATAAAAGTTGAGCTAGGTGCGAAAGATGGAGATAGAAGAGTTCTTACTGACTACATGGTGGGTGAAGTGGACCTGGGGTACAACCGACGAGGGCTCACGCAGATGGTGAAGTGACTGTAAAGTGACTTTATTTATAGGTTAAGACGGGGGCATTATAAATATCTTTCCCGATAAAGGGAGTATTGCATTTCAACAGATGCGAAGAGTGTGGATCGTCTGGTGAAATTCTAAACTGGCGCCGTCCTGACAGTTTCCAATCTATCTTTAGATGTTGTTTTGTGATTTCCATCTATCTCGATTTTAGACGTTTCTGACTTCTATCTCTTGCTTCAGCTCAACCTTTAATCTATTACAGAGTTTTATTTATTTATCCTCAGTTTGTACAAAGTACATTACATATGGTGATGTAATGACACATGTCAATCATGCCTATAACCATTTACAGATGTGTTTCTACTATACAACATGAAAATCTTGTTATAAGTTATATACAATATGGGGTTGTTGGTTTAAATTACCATATATATATGAATAGGAATTACGTAAGGCTGCTAGAAGCAGAAAGACTGTGGGGAGAACTAGCCACAATCATTGTGTATGGGAGGAACTAACCAGAGGAACAATCATTGTGTAACACTCCTCCCCAAACGATTATCACAACAATAATGTAATATGGGTATAAAAATAGGAAAAACAATTTGGTGGCAATACAAAGGGGTAAATATTTATCTTCGTCCTTTTCATCTTCTTAATGAAATATATAAAGAAAATTCCATTTACCTTCTCTCTGGTGGCCATAAATTGTATCTGAACGTAATATCAAACCTACGACTAGAAACACCATTTATTTTCCTTTTATATATTTCAATATTCTTTTTCATATATATGATGTGTATATTTCTGCTAGTTTTTCGCGATTATTTCTTTTAATTTTTGTAAATAAAACAAATTCCTTCTATTCATGATAAAAAGGTTTTAAAATTACAAATACTTTCTCACAATGAGTTTCTTTTTTTTTTTAACTATGTTTGTTTCTTAAAATCAGGCAGGGAACAATGGGTTATGATTCTTTTAGTAAACGTTTTGACAACTGTTATTTTATGTCCTATTACCATAAAATGCACCTTATGCAACGGTGAAATAAGTCTCGATTTTCCACACTACATGTTCTACTGCACGGCAATGGAAGAAGAAAGAGAAATTCTTCGTCAAGAGACCGGCTATAATAGCAATTCGCCTTATGTTTTAATGGCAAAAGTCGTAAAATCCAGACCCTTTGCATTCGCTTTTTATAAATACTGGAAATCAGCTCAATCAAAATGTTTAGCACAGACACCGGATCCAACTCGATAATTGGTCGAGGTCAATACCCAATATTCTATATACAGTTACGAGCGTCATGCGTTCTTAATAATTTTTCATCTCTGTCACCGTTTGCTTTTTTTTTTTTGTAATGGCGCTCTCCTATTGGTTGGCTACGATCACGCCACCTTTGCCACCCCCATTAGTTAATAACTAAATGGAATCCTCTCTTTCTTTTTCCCAGTAAGAGACGCCTACGGAAGCCAACAGTACATAGACAGATAAAGCACATAGGCTATAGTTATTAACTAATATATGCATTTATTTAAGGCGCCAATTTATAATTGTAACAAATAGTATTTGAATAAAAACATTCAATCGGGTAAAACACGGGCGTTGCCCGGGTCATTCGGCTAGTTTGCATATAACTATGATGCTAATCTGTTATTTATTTATTTTGTACCGGGAGAATCCTGTATGGCACGTGTGCCCAATAAAGGCTATTATTGTTGTTGTTTTATGTCCTATTGGATTGCATGAACTGAAATGTAAATATGAAGGTTTTGTTTATAATATACTGAAGTATCTTTCAGGAGTTCTAATTACAAGAAGGTATGGTAGTACTTGATTGATTTCAGTTTCCATAGTTTGTTTTTTTGTAAATATTTCTGGTAGGATAAAGTCGATGTTTTATTAAGCCCGTTGAAGAGTGATTATCACTTGAAAGCTAGCGTTTTGTAATAAAAAGAAACTCATTGTGAGAAAGTATTTGTAATTTTAAAAATTTCTACTATCCTTAATGCAATGAAGAAAAACAATTGGGAGGGCCTGGCTCATCAATGGTAAACCCTCTAAGCGGTTTCGCCTGTTTAGTCTAATATACCTCTCAAATATTGCAAATTGGACTGTTTTGCATAGACGCCTTTTTGGGCTAATTCTACCGATATCATAACTCCTCTCTTTAGGATGTTATGAAATTAAAGCCGTCCCTATACTAATGATGGCTATTGCCCGAAACCATGGTATACACAGATCGTCTTTTGTCTAAATTTGACAAAGCTGGTTTTTCTTTAGAACATTCTTTATCATCACCATAACTATCATTCCTGAGGTGATGAACAAACTTCCATTGTTTTGATGTATTTTATAAACGGGAGAGGTGACTATTATAGTGTATATATATATATTTAAAAAATGATTATTTCTATTTATTTTGATTATCTTGTGCATTATGCTATGGTAATGCAGTCGTGGTTGAAAATCTTGAAAGTATAATAAATAAAATAGTGACCAGAAATTTATTTAATTGACCTAAAGGCATATATAAAACAGAATTTGATAAAGTACTGCCTGACTTAAGGCGCGAGAATTAAAAAATGAAAAACTTATTTACATAATGTACAAAGATTTGAGCCGGCCATCGGGAAACAACAACAATGAGTTTTTATAGGGGAAGCGTGACCTCTGGCGGTCGATTTAACAGAGTATTTGTATCTATGAAATATAATTTTTTTAAATAAAATAATATTTTAATATAACATATATATACTCGTATATATATTATATAATCTAAAAACTCAAATATTTCTATATTTTAAAAAGTATATATTTTATTTTTATTCATTGATAATTTTAATTTGGTTATCATCGTTTTTCGAATGACTTTCAGTTTTGTTGTAAATATGCGTAGTTAACATATCTATCTTTTTGAATCACTAATATAGGATTAACTTTATAAATTCTATATAATGTGAGAATAACTAATGTGTAATATTTATTCAAGTAATTGAAAATAAAAGCTACTTGATGGTAAATAATTATATTTTTCTTATCACGACTGCACCTTCAACCCTTTATCTTATCGAACCTTTGTCTTATCAACCCTTTCTCTAACAATAAACAAATTATTCATAACATATATATAGGTTGTACTTTAAAGACAATGGAACCAAGGGTTATACCCACTGGTGTAAACAAGGGATAAGGAAGAAAGAGAACAAGCACTGGCTAAATCCAAATGGATACTGCTGGTGCTGCCATTGTCCATCCGCTGATCCCCCTGGCTTTGTCTCCAGGAAATGTTCGTCGTATCTATTTCTTCCCGTTACTCCCGGTATCTTACCCCAACTTTCCACACAATTTAACTTTAGACTTCTTCCTACACTGATGTTGCCAAAAGTTAAGTTACACCTGGTGTTTTTTCTCCATAACTTTGGAAATAAGGCATTTAAAAAGCACAAATCAGCAGTCACATATTTAAAATGACATTATGTGTAAGAAAATATGCAAAGTTAGTCCGATATGCAAATTAGATATGGCTACTCAAATATTTATTGTTTCTCTGGCTAGATCTCTTGCCTGACTCTGCAGCTTTTTGTTGTCTAAACATTTTTGAAACGTTTCTTTTCAAATCAAATTTTATTCTTTTGAACTTCAATGGCTTCTAGGCATCGTTTAGCTGATTCTTTAAGGTGGCGTGCTATTGGATGGATGGAAATGGGATTAAGCAGCAATGATGATGCAGCAAGGAGTCTAAATGTTTCAAGAATGGTGGTCTCACGCCTCTGGAAACAGTTTCAAGAAACAGAGGATGTCTCCAGAAGACCTGTTGCAGGAGTCCAAAAGTCACAATACTACAAGATGACAGATTTTTGGCCATAGCTGCCTAACGCAATAGAGAGGAATCACGCAAGATGCTTGTTTCTAATTTGAATCGGTCACTGGAAGAAAATTCCTGTCCAAACTGTGTTCAGAAAGCTTAATTCTATTGTTCTCTCTATGCAAGACGCCTAGTTACATGCGTCCCATTATCATCGTTATACAAGAGGAGACGTTTGAATTGGAGTGGTCAGCATCAAGAGTGGACAGACAACGACTGGAGCAAGATGAATCCTGATTTAGCCTCCAGAGTGATTCTCAACGATACAAGATATAGAGAGAGGTTGGGACACGATATAGCCCATCAAATGTAAGATAAAAAGACAACTTTGGCGGTGGCGGTGTGATGCTGTGGGCAGGTATCTCTCTCAATGGACGCACCGATCTGCATGTGTTTAAAGGAAGTTCCCTGACTGGTCAAAGGTATCATGACCTAGAGCAATATGTTCTTCCGTTGGCTCACACAGAAGGCACAGACTTTGTGTTAATGGACGATAACTCTCGTCCCCACAGAGCGAACCTGGTGACTCAGTATCTTCAAGACACTGGAATTCAAAAAATGGACTGTAAATATATATGTATGAGCCTATTTTTTCTTATCGTTTCATATAATAGTTTAAACTCTATTGAAAATGATTTTTTTATAATTGATGTTTCGAAAAAGATAGTAAAAAATATATATATTACAAAAAAAAAATGCCTGGCTCATCTTTGGCTAAACCCTATGACGATTTCGCCAAATAATAATAATAATTTTCGATCTTTATTTTAATTTTTACCTATAACAATATAAAAAAGGAATTTTTATATAAATATTTAAAAATAATTAAATATTTTATTTTAAAAAAATTCGAACAACGTTTTTTAAAAGGTATTTTCTTCATATCAAAAGAAAATTTTAAAACGAAACCAAATATTTCTAAAAAATATTCATACCTCTTTGCATCAAATGTATAATCTAAATGTTATATGCAAATATATGCACAAGAATAAATATAAAATACACATTTACATATATATAAAGATTATGCATATATTTAAGAATATATACATAAGAGGATTTACGAAGAAATATACAAAATATCTATGTACATATTATATATATATATATAATACATTTTACCTCTAAGCTAAATATATATACTGGCTTGTTCGAAATTTTTAAACTACAAAAGCAGAAAAAGAGATATTGAGTTAAGCCTATTTTAAAAGGGTGTTTCAAAAAAAGGATTTGAAAAAAGAAACAAAGTAAACACCATAACGGGAAGAGAGGAGTGCCAGATAAAATATAATAATTCTGAGATGCTCTGAGAGAAAATTAAATAACTTAATAGCCCCAGTGAATTATAGCAGATAGTTCCTTTTTGATATTAAATCTGTTTTTTCTTGTTATTATTGCCTTAGGGGGAAGTTAGAGATTTTGAGAAAAAAAAACCTATTTTACTTTATGTGTAAGTAATAAGCAGTTTCATTAAGAGCCCATTTTTAGGCCCCGAATGTATTTTTTGTTTTTAAATAGACTGATATGAAATTTTCCCGTTGTGATAGTTTATTAAAATATATATATATTAAAAAGGTATTATTAAATATTTTTTAAAATCAGAATTCGCGCCATTTATATTATTTTTAAAGACATTAAATATATTTGTTGAACTTATGTGCATGTACACTAATAAACGAAACTTGAGTGGAAAGTGGAAAGTATTTGATGCTGCCGGTCGTCTTTTTTTTTTTTTAGAGATAGAGGCAATTTTGTTCACAATTGGTTATATCGTGTCTTCAATAAAGGTGACTCTAATATCTTTCAGAGTTATTGTCTGAATCCCGATTTACATGGTAAGAGGTACAACTTCCTTAAGTCTTGTCCATGAGTGTATATTGGTTATCTCGTATGTCTTCAATAAAGGTCACTCTAATATCTTTCAGAGTTATTGTCTGAATCCATATTTACATATTGAAAGGTACAACTTCCCTAAGTCTTGTCCATGAGTGTATATTAAAACTTTTAGCTAAATATTAAAAATCGTTTTATCGGAATTTTAAAGAAAATGTCTGATCTATATTTTTCATATAGAGGGAGAACAAAATGATATTAAAAGAGGAACCTCTCCGTTTATACATAAAAAAACAATATTTTTTTATCATTTTGGTACAACACGTATAGGTGTTAATAAGAAATAAGCCACAACACCCGTTTTGGCAAATTCAGACAACACTCAAAAACACTCAGTTAGATTAGAGAGAAAGAACTAAAGATCCAATACCATGATAATAATAATTGAAACCATTAATAATTGATGGTTACTACCTTTATATTACCATTTTTGAATGATAAAAGAGGTGATAAAACTGTAAAAATCGCGCAAAAAAATGGGTTCAACTGTCCCGGCTGATAGCACCATGTAAGGGCTACAGGATGAGCAGTGTCCAAGCTCTAATTAGGAGCAGCTGAAATCTGTTCCTCATGCCATAGGCGGCCATTTAGTATTGGAGATAAGCTACTGAATTGTGTGTGTCCTGAGTCTAAAGCGATGAAACCTTTTACTTCTCTCAACCATAATGGTAGTCAAAAACGAAAAAAAAAAAGTTAAATATTCACAGACATCACACATTTATATGAATATATGGAGATATGCAAAGAAGAGATTGCGTTATATATTTGTATTATGATCCATTAGCGTGCCATCTTTTATCAATATTGGAAACTCCCATTAATTTTTTCCATTGCAGTAAGGGCAGTAGAAATTGTTTAATTTTAAAAAGAATCTTACGCGTCTATAATAGTTTCCAATTTTGATATTCTTTATTGCATTATTTTATGATAAAAATAAACTTCAAATTTAAACAAATAACACGCAAATTGGAGAAACTACGTTATTATTATTGGTTTGTTAATGAGAAATAATGAGAAATCCTAATGATTCAATGGGGATGACAAGATTCTGTTGAAGAATTTGATGAAGTTTCAAGCTAAAGCGTATAAAAACTACAAATATTTCTCTCACAATGAGTTTCTTTTTATTTTAAAGAAATTTCTGTTGTAACTATCCACGTTGCGCCTGCGTATATTTGTAAACACTTGTTTTAACAAATAGTCGATGTTTTTTTAATTAGGCCAGTTGAAGAACGATTTTCGCTTTGACATTTTATAATAGAAATAAACACATTCTGTGAGAAATATTTGTAGTTTCTAAACATATGTAGTTAACATAAATTACATAACCAATAAAATAAAGTACATATATGACTTCACCGAGTAACTCCGTCCCATATGCAAATATGTTTAGTCACATATATACATATACTGAGTATAGATGTGTAGGTGACGTGGAATGGACACACAAACAGCAGGAATCTATATTGAGAAAGGTTCAGGAAACAAGAAAGAAATGATAAAAAATATATATAAACAATAGCAAAGCGTTTCTTTTTTCGTTAAAAGTGCAAGCTTTATAATCCTTCCCACAGGCATAGCTATAAGAAGAGTTGAGAGAATGAGAATCTCTAAGTGATGCCTGTGAAAGGATTATAAAGATCCGAAGGCTTTCACCTTTAACGAATAAAGAAACGCATTACTACTGTTTTATATTTTCATTTTTATACTTTTTAGCAATTTTCTCTTTAAAAAGAAAGGACCTAACTTCGCAGTTAGATTATAACTAGCCGAATGACCCGGGCAACGCCCGTGTTTTACCCGATTGAATGTTTTGATTCAAATACTATTTGTTACAATTATAAATTGGCGCCTTAATTAATTGCATATGTTAGTTAACTTATATTATATGGTTATTAACTAATATATGCATTTATTTAAGGAGCGACCCGCTCCAACACAATCTACTTATATATTTGCCTTATTCTGTCTGTTTGTCTGTATGTCTGAAGCTCACGGATAGAATGCGCGCCCATTGGCTGCCAGCGAACACGTGGCCTCCCTGCCCCCCTCTAGACAACCCTGTTATCAGCTGTGCGATACATACACCTGTCTATAGCGGCCACTCTAGACAACCCTGTTATCAGCAGTGTGCTACATCCACCTGTCTAAACAGACCACTCTGTCTATAGCGGCCACTCTAGACAACCCTGATATCAGCTGCCTGTCTATACAGACCACCCTGTCTATAGCGGTCACCTTAGGCAACCCTGTTATCATCAGTGTGTTACATTCACCTGTCTATACAGACCACCCTGTCTATAGCGGTCACCTTAGGCGACCCTGTTATCAGCAGTGTGATACATCCACCTGTCTATACAGACCACCCTGTCTATAGCGACCACTCTAGACAACCCTGTTATCAGCTGTGTGATACATCCACCTGTCTATACAGACCACCCTGTCAATAGCGACCACCCAAGACAACGTTTTTAAAATATATTCGCACTCGGGTAAACCCCGGGCGTTGCCCGGGCCATTCGTCTAGTACAGTGATTCTCAACCTTTTTTTTTTTGTTGCGGCATTATTTTAAAGATTTGAAAATTTGGCGGCACAATTTAAAAATTATTTTATTAAATGTCCAAAATAAAGTAATATGTATTACAAAAATAACATACGTTTATTAATAAAATACATTAAACACAAATTAAAAATTAAATATAAAATTATGGCAATACATTCAATGCGAAATTTGAGGTTGGCGTTTTTTCATTATTTCATTTATATTTGGACGTAAATGTGACAATGCCACTCTCATATTATCTTCTACATTTATTAATCTTGCTCTCTTTTTCGTTTTAATATTGACTAATGCTGAAAATCCAAATTCACATAAATAAGATGTGGAAAATTGTAATAATATATTTAAAGCTCTTTTGGCTATCAGCGGATAATCGCAATTAATATTAATCCAAAATGAATTAATTGATTCCTCTGAATGTTTTGAAATTAAATCTCGATTATTTGAAAGCAAAATGAGTTCTTCCTCTTCATTTAAATTTAAATCATATACAGAAGTATCAGTTATATGAAATGGATTACGAACCCAATCATATTTCTGTATATCTAATTTTGGGAAATAATGAATAATTCTCTCCTCTAATGCTGTTAAATGATCAATAACAATTATTTTAATATCTTTATAACAGTCTTTTGGAACTGACTCAAACCTTTCCAAATTGCCTTCCTGAGCTTTTTTCTTCCACAAGGTTATTTGTTTTTGGAATCCCACCAGCTTATCGGTTGAGGTTAAAATATTTTCATTAGGCCCTTGTATACTTGAATTTATTTTATTAAAAATAACAAAAATATCCGATAAGTAAGCCAGTTTAGTACACCATATTTTATCTTCCAACAAAAGAACAAATTCATAATTTTTTTCTTGTTCAAAAAACATTTTCATTTCGTCTTTTAATTCCAATACACGAGATAAAACCTTTCCTCTGGATAACCACCTTACTTCCGTATGCAGTAACAAGGATTCGTACTTGGCTTCCATAGCTTGACATAATTTAGTAAATAAGCGACTTTTTAATGGTCTTGATTTTATATAATTAATCATTTTAACACGTTGTTCCAGAACTATTTTCAATTCTGATGGCAAATATCTTGTAACAAGTGCTTCTCGATGCAAAAAACAATGAGTAACTAATATATCCCCACTAAGTTCTCTAACAAGTGCTACAAATCCTTTTATATGTCCAGTCATAGCTGGGGCACCATCTGTACAAATGCCAATACATAACTTCCACGAAACTTTTATTTCTTCTAAATATGAAGTAATTTTTTTTTTTACATTAAAAATATTTTTCCCAGTTGTAAATTCATGTAACTCCCGACAGCATAAAAATTGATTAATTATATCATTTTCGTGAATAAATCTAACGAATGCAATTAAATGAGCTTTCCCTGTAATATCTGTTGTTTCATCAATTTGTAGAGCAAAATTTGAATTTCCAAGAGTTTTTGCAATATTTTCCTCAATATTTTGCGACATATCTTTAATTCTTCGATGGATTGTGTCATTCGAAAGTGGTATTTTAGAAAGATTAATATCTGCCGATTCACCAATCATTGTTTTTACAATTTTACGACAAGCTGGTAATATAATTTCTTCGGCCAAATTATGTGGTTTTAATTTTACGGCAAGTAGTTCAGCTATTTCGTAAGAAACTAGTTGAGCTTTTCCTGATACACTGATTTGTTTTCAAAAACTTTTACTTGTTTCAATTTTAACGATAATGACTTTTCAAAGTAGCTTTTATCTTTTGTTGCAAGCGAAGGATGATTAGTCACCAAGTGACGTTGGAGTTTGCTCGGAACCATAGAACTATTTGATAATTTAGATCCACATATTACACATTCAGGAACAACTTGGTAATTTTCCATTGTTGAGGTAAATCCAAATTTTAAAAAATCCTCATTGTATTTCCGAGAAACAACATATTTTTGCGAGCAAGAGCTATTTTTGCTTGTACTAGGTATGGGCTCATTCGTTCGGTCGCCAACGATATCAATATTGTTATTATCGTCAAGCTTTCTCTTTTTCAACCATTTATCCATTTTAAAAAGGATCTGCTTAAATAAAAATTATATTGTCCAAACAATATTAAAAAAACAGCGAATCAAATATTACCTTCAAATACGATTTACCTGTTCTAATTTGAAATAACGCAATGCTTAATGCAATTTTGTATAATATTTTATATAGATATAATTTTATATACTATATATTTTATTCGAATATGTTTTAATGTCCATCGATACAGAGAGCAAAACAACAACTGACTCACCCGTGCAGCCAAGGTCACGCTCCGCTGCGTCACGTGGGAAAACATAGGTACATGTCTTCTTGCATGTTCTCAGCACAGAATATAATTTAATAAAGTACGACAACAAACTAATGAATAGTAAAACATACTAAACAAACTATGAATGCTTTTGCTAACTCTTGAATGCAAGAAAATTCAAATTATGTATCAATATTTCTATGCAAAATATAAGTAATATACATCTCTAACATTCAATTTGCTAATTCAAGGCCACCAAATAACTTGGCTTATTTAACGTTTAATGTACAAAACCAAATATTCATTTTATCAGTTCAAGGCCAAGAAAATATTCGTTATTTTAAAAAGTAAAAAAATGAAAAAGAAAAAAGAAAAACCAATACAAACGTGAACATAATCATATGACTAAAATTCGGCGGCACATTTTTAGAATTTCGCGGCACACAAAATTACCGCGGCACATTGGTTGAGAATCACTGGTCTAGTAGTTACATAAACGAAAAGGCGAGTGGGGGGGGGCATGATGGGGGGGAGGGCAAAGGTGGCGTGAGCGTAGCCAACCAATAGGAGGGCGCCATTCCAAAAAAAAAAAAGCAAACGGTGACAGAGACGAAAACTGACTGATGATTAAGAAATGAAGAATGACGCTCGTAACTGTATATAGAATATGCCTCAAACGGACCCTTTCTAGAGGTTCTATAGTTATTGAGCTGGAAATATCAAGCTTCCAGGAATAGGTTTCTTTTTAAAGTTTTTATTCACAAATCTCTCTATGGAAACCCTTCTACGGGAGAAAACCACGATACAATGTTGTTGTCGTGTCATTTTAGACTAGGGGCTTACCTTATATCAGAGAATCCAGGGCTGAGATGATTAAACCTACGTCAGGTTGGGTAGAAGCCCATCTGCTTCACACACACAACGTGGATTAGCTAGGCCTAACTGGATTAGGATTAGTATAATAGGAAAATCGCCACTTTGTATTGAATCGAAGTATTTATTATTTTATTAACAGAGTATCATTTTTTATGTTTATATTTTGTTACTATGTACACTTCCCTCATTGCTTATCTTTTGTTTACCATTCATAGTTTGTTCTTGTCTTAAATAAATTGCTGTCTCATCCTGAAGTTTTTGTCTTCCCTAATTTTCCACGTGGCAATACAGTGTCAGGCAACATGTTTTGTATATTACAACATTTATTCATCTATTCTGGGAGATAATCAAGAGAATATCTAATAATTAGCATAAGTTTTTTTTTCTTAGGAATATACCTTTTTGACTTTATTAAGAACATTTTTTAAAATTTCATTTTCAAATACCTTTTAAGTGAAATTTTTGTGTGAATTTTATGCTAATATAAAGATATTACGCTTTTAAGACATATTTTTAAAAATTAACGAGCTTTCGAGAAAAGACTCTCTTCTACAGCCTTATCTGTGATATAGCCTTATCATAGCTATGAGAGGTAATATCGACTAGTTCTAAATTAGTTTTATTATAATTTAGATATGGACGGTAGCAGATGAGGGCCTAGCAGTGATAGCTAGGAATCCACTTCCTTTGTCTATAAGCCTGGTTAGTACTTTGTTTTGGTTTGGTGGAGTGTATCTAGATAGGCCAGACCAGATGAATATTACCCTTGAATTATAGCCGTTCGATTCTTTATAAAACCTTCTGACTACGTGAGCAACGTCAAACCTCTTTGACTAGGTGAATCTCCAAACGCTAAATAATTGGAGCACAGACTCAAGGAACAAGACCCATTCGAAGAGTAACTACAAACAAACTGATTTTATTGGCCACCTGGCAGTTTTATACAATCAAAATTTGCATATTTAGCTAAAGTAACAAAAATTTACATAATAGGCGCGAACAATATCAATAGTTGAGATTTCCTGTCATAGCTTTGATGAACCTGTAGAAAAGTGCCTTTTTCTTGAAAACTCGCTTTTTAAAAATTAAAAAAAAATCATTTTCTTTATTTTTTACTAATTTCTATAGTTAAAGCTAAAATATACTAGCATTAATATTATTTGAATGACTATTCAAATAGCATCATTAAACTTTAAAATGATAATATTAAACTATAAAAAGGCTTTATTAATTAACTTTTTTTAAATTGATATTATTAAACTATAAAAAGGCTTTATAAATGAACTTTTTATTAAGTTATGAAAAAAGACATCTCCTTATCGTGCAACTGAAAGTTGCTGATGGCCTGCGCCATCTATCGGAATAAATATCAACTATTCTCGTTGATTTTTAATTATTCCATAATTGGCCCAATACCCATTCTTGGTTAATCAAGAAAAGCTTAACCACGGACGCGTTTCGGGCTGTTGGCCCTCATCAGCGTGGTGCAAGCTGTACCTCAACGACTTTTATTAAGTGTTATTTTATTAAACTTTATTTTAAAGTTTACAAAGAAATTTTATGGTAGACTATCAACGTTGTAAAGTTAAAAAAGGGATATTTCAAAATATAATAATAAAATCAATAAATTTAACAAAGGCATTTGAAATTACAATATTGACGTTTTAAAGTATTGAGCCTCTATTTTAATTGTAAAAAATAATAGCACACAATATTTCTAATTAATTATATAACAATATATGAATAAAATAAGACCTAATCCAAATAATTTAATAGTGTGTGGCGTTTCGGCAACAGCATTGTCACCACTAGGTCTTATTTTCTTGTATTATAATCTATAATCCAAATTGTGCTTTATCAAAATCTAAAAACAATATTATAAAATTTATATACAGTATTAGGGAGTTAAATTATAAAATTTTCGATTTAAACCATCATTGTTTCTAAATATTTATTTTATACTATACGTATGACCCGGCTTCGCCCGTGAATTCCCCCGATTGCAATTTCCTTCATACTGAAAGTACATCAATAATAAATATTAGAAGTGCCATAGAATAGCAATACAGAAGTAACACATAAACTACAGGAAAAAAGTGTGTGTGATGGCAAAAATTGTATTATATTAGTGTTTAGGTATTTGATTTAATTAATATAGTTGATATAATAATATATATTTATATTATATATAATATAAATGAGTTTTAAAAATTGTAAAAAAGAAAAATGCATCGGCCGGGAATCGAACCCGGGCCGCCCGCGTGGCAGGCGAGCATTTTACCACTGAACCACCGATGCTTATAAAAATTGCCCATATTTGGGTATTCATTCCATTCCGGATTACTCCGCGTAAAAACAGTTATTCAAATGAAAAAGAGAAATAGCCAAAAATACTAATCAAAATGTAGCCGAAATTTTCCTCAGGATTATAAAAAGCGACATGCAAAATTTGGTACCAATTGGTTCAGTAGTTTTCGAGTTTATCGCGAAACAGACAGACATTGACTTTTATATATATAGAGATAATTGAAATAAATATTTATTTTTATATTACGTTTCATATAATTTGTTACTAAAGGCTAAAACCTTTATATATTCATAAAAATAAGAAAATTCTTATTATAAATTAAAGTTATCATAATTAAACTCAATAATTATATAAATACCTTAATTGAAATCAAAATTGCTCTTATTGAATCAAATTAAATTAGATTAAAAGGTATGTAGAAATATTTTGTTCACTCAGAATGTAACAATTTATATACATATATTATTTGCAAATACACACACATATAAGTTTTTAAATATTTATCACATACACGCATTTAATTAGTTATCAAATTATAAACGAATAATAGCTAATTGCGATATTTTAAAAATATAATTTTTAATATATTTAAATAATTGATTTGATATTGTGTATTATTTAATAAAAACAACTGCATTTATTATAAAGTGTTCTCTTTTGTGGATCTTTATAAATTTCAAATATATCAATATATTATAAAAAGAAAAGTGGCTGAATAATAAATATATTATGAATAAATTAATAATATATACTCACTTAGATTTTGTTATTTTTTGCATGTCATTCGAAAACATGTAGTTAAAATCAAATTATATGTCAATATTAAAATAACCCCTTTTTTATTCAATAAATTATGTATTCATTTTAATATAAGTTATATTTCTATTTATTTTCTTCTGGTAAAATATTTAGCAGTGTAATTAGATTGTATTTAAAGAAAAATAAATATTTACATTGCTTATTTTTGTAATTGGATGTTTTTTAATATAATTAGGGCGATATTTTTAAAAATATACAATGAATATTTTGAAATACGTATTATTTAATTTATTTTAATAAATAATGTAGATAATTAAATGTCAAACGATTATTTCACAAATTTAAAATAACAGTAATTCGAATTATAAAATTTTTAAAAAGAAGGATGTTTCTATTTAAATTGAATAAAATTGAAAAATATTTTTCAAAATTAATTTTATAATTTTAAAATATAAATATGCTGAAATAACTAAACATTTTTCATATTAAATGATATAAACAAGATATTTCATTGAACAAGAGACCCGGGGTTATGCGCAAGGAATAATAATAATAATAAAATTTATTAAACAAATACTAAATAAAGAACAATTGTTTACCTTATAAAGATTTTGAAATTTTAAGACATTTTACACCTTAATATGATAACACTTTACACTTTAATAACAACATTTTCATCTCTATAAGCGATATTTTCCTATTTTTACAAATATTTTAATACTTTTACTATAATACTTATATTGTTATCGAAATATTTTTATTATAATTAAAATTGATCTATTTTAGACATTTTGTGATATGCGCTTTAATCTAGCATTAGAAATAAAGCAATTCCACACTCCAAGCATAGCCACTGTTTAATATGTAATTCTTATTATCTTTCCGTTTCAGGCTGCTCCCAGCTTCATCTATTTACATATTGTTTTAAATAGATTTTTCAGGTTGAATCAAGACATCATACAAGTTAGCATTTTGATTTATATATTTCTCCAACGCATGTATGACTAGCTAATATGTTCTAATTGATAGAATATCATTCCAAATGGAATATTTTAATTAGTTTACGAATGTCAATGTTGGATAACTGAATGCTACGACAGCTAGCGCCACACTGGACCTATCATCATCACAACTGGTTTGTTTACCTTCTTCTCTATACTTCAATAACTGTTCGCTACCATAACTTTGTCTTTCTTGCTAAATGGATAATAAAGATTATTATCATATGATCCTCAACGTCCTCATGCCTTCCTACAAGCTGTAAGTACCTAAATCTTACAACAATTAGATTATGAGACTGAATATTGCATGAAATTCAACTAACGAGTTAAGACAAAGAAAAAAGGCTTAGCAAAAATGGCGTCACTCCCGAGCCACGATGTAACCCTAGATAAGCTCGACGGCTATAACTACTCACTATGGTCTTTCAAAATTGAAATGCTCTTGCAAAAGGAAGATCTTTGGGAAGTTGTCACCGAAAATATTCCAGATGAACCAAAAATCGAATGGAAAAAGAAAGACTCAAAAGCTAGAGCTATCATTAATCTAAGCATCGCCGACTCACAAATAGTGCATGTCAAAAGCCTACTAACAGCCAAAGCTACCTGGGACACTCTTAAAAATATCTATGAAAGAAAAACACTCTCAGGAAAAATTTATTTGCTAAGGAAACTATACAGCTTAAAACTTGAAGAAGACAAAGACATGCAGCAGCACATCACTACCATGATGGAACTAGTTGACAAACTGCGAACCATTGGCGAAACACTAAAGGACTCTCACATCACGGCTATACTGCTTTGCTCGCTTCCAAAGAGCTACTCAAATCTCATCACGATGTTGGAATCAAGGCCTGATGACGAGCTAACGCTTGAATTTACCAAGAACAAACTCCTTGATGAACACACACGCAGAGTAGAAAGCTCGAAAGACGAAAGCACCGCATCAAAAGCCTTAAAAAGCCTCCACGGAGCTTCAAGCCAAAGAAGAGAAAAAGAGAAGAAATTCTGTTCTTTCTGCCACAAACCAAACCACTCCAAAGAAGAATGTTGGCACTATCAAAAGCGAAACAACAGCAACAAAGAGTACAAATATGAAAACTTCAGAAGAGGAAACGTACCAAAGTACACAAATCAGTCGAGTGTCACCCAAGAACAATCAACAAATCAGAGAACAACAAAAGGACCTAACCCAAAAGCTCTCAATTGCACTCAACGAGAAGCAAGTGTACACAACTGGTTCGTCGACTCTGGAGCCACATCTCATATGGCGTACGATGAAAGCTTCTTCACTGAACTTAACAGAGAACAAACGCAAAATGTTGTGGTTGCTAATGGCAATAAGCTGCAGGTCAAAGGGATAGGACAAGGAGAAATCAAAGTCATCACACCCCAAGGAAAGACTGACACCTTACTTCTCACAAAAGTTCTCTACATCCCGGAACTAACAGACAACCTTCTGTCAGTGAGTGCGGCCACCTCCAACGGATGTAAAGTAACGTTCCAAAGAGATTGGTGTACCATCGAAAGAGACAACACAGCCCTCGCGAACGGTATACTTGACAATGGAATGTACCGACTCCACCTGGATGACAACCCCCAAACTCGCACATTCAAAGCAAATGTTGCAAAACAAAACCACTGCAAGAACAAAAATTGCCTCATGCTCTGGCACGACAGACTAGGACACAGAAATATAGAATCAATTAAGAAGATTCGAAATGAGAACCTAGCAAGAGGACTAAGTCTAAATAACTGTTCGCACAGCACAGACTGCGTTCAGTGCATTCAAGGAAAACTCACCGAAACCCCATTTCCAAAGAAGACAGAGTACAGAGCAACTGAAACGCTTCAACTTGTCCACAGTGATATCTGCGGTCCATTACCAACTAACTCTCTCAGCGGTAAGAGATACTTCATCACCTTCACTGATGACTACAGCAGATACACGAAGGTCTACCTCCTGAAAGGAAAAGACGATGTCTATGAAAAAATAAAAGACTACGTCATCTCAGCGCACACGGAATTTGGAAAAAATATCCAAACCATACGGACAGACAACGGTCGTGAGTACGTAAACCGACAAGTCGAAGATTTCCTGAACCAAAGCGGAATCAAACATCAGCTAACAGTCCCCTACTCACCAGCCCAGAACGGAGTAGCAGAAAGGAAAAATCGATCACTAATGGAGATGACAAGATGCATGCTGTTTGACTCAGGACTCCCACAGTCTCTATGGGCGGAAGCGGTTACCACAGCTAATTACCTACACAACCGAATACCCTCGAAAGCTACAGACAAGACTCCATTTGAACTATGGACCAACAGGAAGCCCAGTCTGAAGCATCTAAAAAGATTCGGATGTAAAGCCTTCGCCTATATTCCCAAGATAAAAAGAAACAAGTTGGATAGCAAAGTTATCGAAGGGATCTTTCTTGGATACGATGATCGAAGCAAAGGATACCGAATCCTGCACGATACAGACAACATCACAATCAGCAGATCCGTAAAATTTATAGAAAAAGAAAATGGGTTTCACCACGCTTCCACAAAAACAACTTCACCACAAGTACTAAGTACAGATCTAACTTCCTCCAATCATATTGGTAATGCAGAGGAAAGTCAGGAACCAGGAACACAATCCGAAAACCTTGAGGACTCAGAAACCGAGGATTACCTTCAACCCGGTACAAGCACAGGAACACAAGTGGTCACACAAAGAAGATCCACGAGACCAACAAAGGGAATACCTCCCATAAGAAATGACTACATGCTGTACAAAACTGAAGCTCAAGACTTTCAGACACCCATTGTGAAGCATTCTACAATTAGAGCCTTCCTAGCTGCATCAGTCTACAAAGGGATGAAAGTGATCCACCTCGATGTGAAGACAGCGTTCCTACACGGCGACCTAGATAAAGAACTCTACATGGAACTCCCAGAAGGACTCCATACAAAACAAACAAACAAAGTCTGCAAACTAAAGAAGGCAATTTACGGTCTAAAACAAGCTGGAAGATCTTGGAACACAAAAATTGCAAGCACTCTAATTAAAAATAACTTCAAACAGAGCATTGTAGACCCATGCCTATTCACCAAGAATGAAGAAAACCATCCCATCTACTTGATTCTATATGTGGATGACATGCTCCTCGCAAGCGATTCCGAAATAATCATCCAAAACACTGTAAAAACTCTCGAAAAAGAATTCGAAATAAAGAACCTTGGAGACCCCACTCAATTCATTGGTATAGAAATCTCAAGGAACAGAGAAGGTGAACTCCTACTGAGCCAAAAGAGTAAAATCCAAGAATTAGTTGAAAGGTACAATCTCCAAGAAGCGAAACCTACTTTCACTCCCATGGAAAGCGGATACCCCGGTATATCTGATGAAAAACTTCTACCAAACAACGTCCAATACCAACAACTGATAGGCTCACTATTGTACCTAAGCGTAGTATCCAGACCAGATATCGCAGCTCCAGTCTGCATACTTAGCAGCAGAAACCAGAATCCTAGAAATTGTGACTGGAATGCAGCAAAAAGAATCGTAAGATATCTAAAAACTACTAAAGAACTCGAGCTACGCATATCTAACCAAAAACCTCCCACGCTGGAAGCATACAGTGATGCCACATGGGCAAGCGACAACACCGACAGAAAATCACTAAGCGGAAACTTGTTCCTACTGGGATCAAACCCCATCTCATGGATGACTGGGAAACAAGGTTGCGTATCTCTCTCATCCACCGAAGCGGAACTTATCTCCGCAGCTGAAGCCTCACAAGAACTGTTATGGCTTCTCGACTTGCTAAAGGATCTCGAACTGGAACAGAAAGCTCCAATCTACTTCCACCAAGACAATCAATCATGTCTCAAGATATGTTCATCCGAAAAAGTGTCTTCTAGAACCAAGCACATCGCAAACAAGATCCATCACCTGAAGGATCTTCAGAAGAAGACAGTGATAAAAATGATCTACTGCCCAACTGGCGACATGAAGGCGGACATTCTGACCAAGCCGCTACCAAGGCCGACATTTGAGAAGTTACGCTACAACCTCGTGATGTCTCCACATTCATGCCGGGGATTTGTTGGATAACTGAATGCTACGACAGCTAGCGCCACACTGGACCTATCATCATCACAACTGGTTTGTTTACCTTCTTCTCTATACTTCAATAACTGTTCGCTACCATAACTTTGTCTTTCTTGCTAAATGGATAATAAAGATTATTATCATATGATCCTCAACGTCCTCATGCCTTCCTACAAGCTGTAAGTACCTAAATCTTACAACAGTCAATATTAGTTCCTATTATTGAATAAATATTGAGGCACTAGAGGATTGAACCTATGAAAATATCTTTTTTGAAAAACGTAGTTATGAAAATGCTGACAAGCCACTTTAAGTTTGGAATATAGAACATATTTAGTGCAATATTAAACAGCGATTAACTTTGAGAGAATTTTCAAATGCGTTATTTCTATTGCTTGTTTAAAACGGATATAAAAATGTCTAATATAAGCTATTTCAAATAAAAAATAAAAGCATTTCGATAAAACTAAAATATATATTGTATAAATGTTAAAATATCTGTAAAATTCGAAATTATCGCTTAAAATATAAATGTTGTTTATAAATTATTTTTAAAAAAATTGTTATTAAAATAATAAATGTTATGGAAATGAAAAATATTGTCATTAAAATGTTAAATGTTTTTATATTAAAATGTAAGATATTGTTATTAAAGTGTAAAATATTGTCATTGAAGTCTAAAATGTTATCATTAGAATCGAAAACGTTTTTATTAAAGTGTAAAATACAATCTTAAAAGTGAAAAAAAAACTATATATGTATATAAACTATTTCTATATTTTAAAACATAGAAAAATATATAGTAGAAAACAATATTTTTTCTCTAATTTGAAGGAAAAAAAATACATGAAACTTCTCTCGTTAATACCATCCAAAGAAAATCCAATGGAAGAATTTATTTTTATTCCAGCTTCCAAGAGACTGCAGAAGACAATTTAAATATTCTATTTATAAAAAAAAAAATACTTGGAGAATATTGATTTCCAATACACATAGAAAAATAGGTACATCAACCTTTTCTGTGATAGGCTTAAAAAACGCTTTGTTTCGTGTAAAACTATATAATATAATAGCTTTATTAAAAACATTATTAATATTAAAAACAGAACCTTGTTACAGATATTTATTTAGTAAACAAAACGTGCCATTTCTATTTATAATTTATAACTACACTCATGGACAAAACTTAAGAAAGTTGTACCTATTAGCATGTATATCGGGATTTAGACAATAACTCTGTAAGATATTACAGTGACCTTTATTGAAGACACTCGAGATAACCAATATACACTCATGGACAAAACTTAAGGAAGTTGTACCTATTAGCATGTATATCGGGATTGAGACAATAACTCTGAAATATATTACAGTGACCTTTATTGAAGACACACGAGATAACCAATATACACTTATAGACAAAACTTAAGGAAGTTGTACCTTTTACCATGTACATCAGGATTCAGACAATAACTCTGTAAGATATTACAGTGACCTTTATTGGAGACACACGAGATAACCAATATACACTCATGGACAAAACTTAAGGAAGTTGTACCTTTCAGCATGTATATCGGGATTCAGACAATAACTCTGCAAGATATTTCAGTGACTTTTATTGAAGACACACGAGATAACCAATGTACACTTATAGACAAAACTTAAGGAAGTTGTACCTTTCAGCATGTATATCAGGATTGAGAAAATAACTCTGAAAGATATTACAGTGACCTTTATTGAAGACACACGAGATAACCAATATACACTCATGGATAAAACTTAAGGAAGTTGTACCTTTTACCATGTATATCGGGATTGAGACAATAACTCTGAAAGATATTACAGTGACCTTTATTGAAGACACACGAGATAACCAATATACACTCATGGACAAAACTTAAGGTAGTTGTACCTATTAGCATGTATATCGGGATTGAGACAATAACTCTGAAAGATATTACAGTGACCTTTATTGAAGACACACGAGATAACCAATATACACTCATGGACAAAACTTAAGGAAGTTGTACCTTTTACCATGTATATCGGGATTGAGACAATAACTCTGTAAGATATTACAGTGATCTTTATTAATGACAAACTAGATAACCAAGTGTGAACAAAATTGCCTCTGTCTCCTTAAAAAAACAGAAGAAAGGCGACATCAAGGAATCTCCACTTCCTTTAGTCTATTTTGTCTGTATTAATATTGTCTATTGTGTAGAGAGATTTGTGTGTCTATAATGTTAACTAACAAAATCATCATTACAATTCAAAGATAAACCAATCAATAAGTCTGACGTTTCCATTGTTGTCCACACAATCGCCAACAGGGGGAATCCGAGATAAGGCGTGGGCTTTGTTTCCAGTGTGACCAAATCAAAGAGCGGCTTTTGGATATAACAGCAGATAACCTAAAACATTATCTCTTCATTCAATACACATCACCAACAGACAGTCATTGTGATGCTCAAACCTACCTAGTCTTAGGAAATATATACCTTCCGATTAACAATTAATAGACACTTATGGACAAATTGTATCTTTTACCATGTATATCTGGATTCAGACAATGACTCTGCAAGATATTACAGTGACCTTTATTGAAGACACACGAGATAACCAATATACACTCATGGACAAAACTTAAGGATAGTTGTACCTTTTATCATGTATATCGGGATTCAGACAATAACTCTGAAAGATATTACAGTGACCTTTATTGAAGACACACGAGATAACCAATATACACTCATGGACAAAACTTAAGAAAGTTATATCTTTTACCATGTATATCGGGGTTCAGACAATAACTCTGCAAGATATTACAGTGACCTTTATTGAAGACACACGAGATAACCAATATACACTCATGGACAAAACTTAAGGAAGTTGTATACCTTTTACCATGTATATCTGGATTCAGACAATAACTCTGCAAGATATTACAGTGACCTTTATTGAAGACACACGAGATAACCAATATACACTCATGAACAAAACTTAAGGAAGTTGTATACCATTTACCATGTATATCGGGATTCTGACAATAACTCTGAAAGATATTACAGTGACCTTTATTGAAGACACACGAGATAACCAATATACACTCATGAACAAAACTTAAGGAAGTTGTATACCTTTTACCATGTATATCTGGATTCAGACAATAACTCTGCAAGATATTACAGTGACCTTTATTGAAGACACACGAGATAACCAATATACACTCATGGAAAAAACTTAAGGAAGTTGTATACCTTTTACCATATATATCTGGATTCAGACAATAACTCTGCAAGATATTACACTGACCTTTATTCAAGACACACGAGATAACCAATATACACTCATGAACAAAACTTAAGGAAGTTGTATACCTTTTACCATGTATATCGGGATTGAGACAATAACTCTGAAAGATATTACAGTGACCTTTATTGAAGACACACGAGATAACCAATATACAATCATGAACAGAACTTAAGGAAGTTGTATACCTTTTACCATGTATATCGGGATTGAGACAATAACTCTGAAAGATATTACAGTGACCTTTATTGAAGACACACGAGATAACCAAAATACAATCATGAACAGAACTTAAGGAAGTTGTATACCTTTTACCATGTATATCGGGATTGAGACAATAACTCTGGAAGATATTACAGTGACCTTTATTGAAGACACACGAGATAACCAAGATACACTCATGAACAGAACTTAAGGAAGTTGTATACCTTTTACCATGTATATCGGGATTGAGACAATAACTCTGAAAAATATTACAGTGACCTTCATTCAAGACACACGAGATAACCAAGATACACTCATGAACAGAACTTAAGGAAGTTGTATACCTTTTACCATGTATATCGGGATTGAGACAATAACTCTGAAAGATATTACAGTGACCTTTATTGAAGACACACGAGATAACCAATATACATTCATGAACAGAACTTAAGGAAGTTGTATACCTTTAACCATGTATATCGAGATTGAGACAATAACTCTGAAAGATATTACAGTGACCTTTATTGAAGACACACGAGATAACCAATATACAATCATGAACAGAACTTAAGGAAGTTGTATACCTTTTACCATGTATATCGGGATTGAGACAATAACTCTGTAAGATATTACAGTGACCTTTATTGAAGACACACGAGATAACCAATATACACTCATGGACAAAACTTAAGGAAGTTGTACCTTTTACCATGTATATCGGGATTGAGACAATAACTCTGTAAGATATTACAGTGACCTTTATTGAAGACACACGAGATAACTAAGTGTGAATAAAATTGCCATTGTCTCCTTAAAAAAAAACAAGTAAAAAGCGACATCAAAGACTTTCCACTTCCTTATGTTTTGTCCAGGAGTGTATATATACAAAGATTTCATACGTATTATTCAAACATATAATAAATAAACTATATTTAAAACACGAATTTTTCTTTTCTAATTAAACAAATTTTCTAATATTCTTTCTGTGATTAAAAAAAATGGGAAAGCTTGGTTCATCAGTGGTGAACCCTCCCAGCAGTTTCGAAAATTAAATCTACCAGACCGCTTTTTGGAGCTTTAATACTGTATTGGACAATTCTGCTTATATATGTTACACTGAAGGGTGGAATCTTAGTTATGACATTTAAATAAACTATGGACATAGGATTTTAGGACAGTAGAGAATTATATATAAATTACCTCACATATTTATAAATATAAATACTATAAATAGATATAAAATGAAAGGATTTAAAAGCGCGAATGTTTCTTTTATACATAAAACGAACTTCTACTGTCCTTACTGCGATGAAAAAATATATTGGGAGGGCTTGGCTCATCAGTGGTGAACCCTCCCAGCGGTTTCGCCAATTTAATCCACCAGACCGCTTCTCGGAGCTCTAATACTGTATTGGATCATTCTGCTTTTATATGCTACACTGAAGGATGGAATCTTAGAAATGGTTTTCGAGTAAACTATGGACATAAGCTTATAGGACAGTAGAATTTTCATCGCAGTAAGGGCAGTAGAAGTTCGTTTTATGTATAAAAGAAACATTCGCGCTTTTAAGTCCTTTTATTTTATATGTATAGATGGCGCGTTATTGCTTTGTGTTAATTTATTCCTAACTGGCCTTGTCTTTATAGTTTGCTGAAGAGCATTGTTCGAAGCAAATATTTGTATGTAATTCTACTGTCCTATAAGCTTATGTCCATAGTTTACTTGAAAACCATTTCTAAGATTCCATCCTTCAGTGTAGCATATAAAAGCAGAATGATCCAATACAATATTAGAGCTCCGAGAAGCGGTCTGGTGGATTAAATTGGCGAAACCGCTGGGAGGGTTCACCACTAATGAGCCAAGCCCTCCCAATATATTTTTTCATCGCAGTAAGGACAGTAGAAGTTCGTTTTATGTATAAAAGAAACATTCGCGCTTTTAAGTCCTTTTATTTTATATGTATAGATGGCGCGTTATTGCTTTGTGTTGCTATAAATAGATATTAACAATTTGTAAATATATTTTTATTCTAACCTTCGCTGTAAAAATAATACAAACGTCTTTTAACACTACTTTTTTAGTATTTACATAGTATCCATCAATATAGTATTTACATAGCAATATTATTCACATGCCATTCATCAATATATGTACATGTTATTGATAGATGCTATGTAAATGTTATATTGATAAATAAATAAATCACAATATAGCATTTACATAGTATCTATCAATCGTATTTACATAGCATCCATGATTATAGTATTTACATAGCAATATTATTTACATAGTATCTATCAATAACATTTACATAGTATCCATCAATATAGTATTTACATATTATCTATCAATAACACTTACACAGAGTCAGTAGTTACATAGCAGTTACATAGTATTAACATTGCAATATTATTCACATAGTTTCCATCAATATAGTATTCACATAACATCTATCAATAACACTTACACAGCCACTAAATGCCACAAGAAACGAAAGAAAGAAAAGATCTCTCTGTAAGGACAATTATTCAACAATTCCCAAAGCCAATTCCCAACAGCAATCAGAGGAGTTTTTGTTGACATCTACTGAATTATCTACACTACACTCTGCTGTACTTGTCTACAATCCTTGCTTCACACTCTGCTTCATGGTAACCTCCCTATACGCCACTTTATTAGCTGTTTTTATCATTAAAAACAGGTCAAAAATAGCAAAAAAGTGAAATTTCACTGGGCTCAGGTTGATTAATCAAGAAAAAACATTTCTTAATTTTACAATTGAAAGTTGATGATGGCTTGCGCCATCTATCGGAATAAATATTTATTATTGATTGTTTTTTTTTTCTAATTGGTCTAAAATATTTGTTAAATACCCTTTCTTCTTTAATCAAAAGATAACGATTTTATTTGGATAATACTCTGGGATCTTTGAAAATCCAACGATCAGTTTATATTTATTCCGATAGATGGCGCAAACTATCAAAAACTTTCAATTGCACAATTAGGAGATGGTTTTGTTTCTTATCTATCATAGCATCTAACTGCTATATATCTTCATTAAGAAATGAAAACATCAAATCGCGCGAATGTTTATTTTAAACATTAAACAAACTTCATATATAAACAGAATCAATAACAGCTTTATTAGGACATTTCCGTCCTGTAAGGACTCGCCATACATCATTTTGATGGAGAAAAGGAAAAAAAAACATAAACAAAGGAGAGAAGGGAAAAGGAAATCAAAGTATTCAACATAACTATACAAATTAACTATGGAAGGAAATTGTTCTGTAATTTTAGTTCTTAGAGATTACCTTGTTCTCTAACGCTTTATGAAAGTTAAACAATTCTATCGCTATATATTTTTTCTCGGACATTATTCTGATTAGCTGAACTGGGTTCACGTAAACTTGGGTTCTTTAAGATCTTATTCCGTTCCTCGTTAACAATAGTGCATTCAGAGATGTAGTGGGTCATTTCTTCTATGATTTCAGTTTTATAAGCAGAATGATCCAATACAGTATTTTAGAGTTCTAAGAAGTGTTCTGGTAGATTAAATTAGCGAAACCGCAAAGAGGGTTCAGCAATGATGAGCCTGTCAAATTATATTGACAAATATTTGCATTTTTTAAAATCTCAGATTTTAGTGGAAAGGATTTTGTTATCGTTTGATAGTGAACCAATCTCTCCCGCCTTCTCATTGGACGAATGTGGCCATGTTTGTATATATAAGGGGGCTATGGTATTGCGAGTGGAGTCGAGGAGGAGTGTGGTGGATTATCGTGTGGAGACGCTTAAAGTGTTCTCTGTGTGCTTTATCCGTGTCTGGCTATCTCCTCACATACCTGTGTGACCCCGGTCCGATCCCTACCAACGCTACAATAAAGATAAGTATACTGTTTTTTATTTTATTTAACAAATTGTGAGTTATTATTTACTTTTTTTTTTGTGTTGTACTCTTGAGTGTACGTTTTTTTTTTCTGTGTTTAAGTTACTCTTACTGTAGGCCCTAGTTTATTGCATCTTGTGTTAACCCGTACAAAGTAACTTTTGTCAAGCCAAGCCCTCCCAATATTTTTTCATCGGAGTAAGAATAATAGAAAAGAGTTGTTTTATGTCCAAAAGAAACATTCGTACTTTGATGTCTTCATTTATTATATATAGATGGATGGTTATCGCTTTATAATATTGTAGCACATACACACAAAGCCTTTATTAAGACCCCATTGGTCTTACACAGATTCTCCAGAGTGTAAACAATAATGATCAGGATGAGTGGAGTTTTATATGTACAATATTACATGAAATTAAAAATAAAAAAGGCATCTCCTGACCACGAGCACATGTGCTTTTTAGATGGCAGAGCGCCATCTAGTGGAGCAAAAATAAACTAAACGTTTATTTAGCTTGCTCCGAGATATTTGGCCAACCCAATTTCTTGATAAATCAAGAAAAGCCATCCACGAACGCGTTTCGCGCTGTTTGCGCTCGTCAGCGTGGAGAAGGCTGTAACCACTGCGACCAAAAAGATTTTTGGTCCCAATGGCTTCCCGAGAAATCAAGAAATGGATATTTAAGGCCATATTTGCGTAAAGACGCTTAACACATGAAAAAAACAAAAGAAAAAAATAAAAGATAAGTGGGTCAGGTGTTGATATTAAAAATAAAAAAGGCATCTCCTGACCACGAGCACATGTCTCTTTTTAGATGTTTTTTCATTACATGAAATGTAGTAAAAAACATGGTCTAACAAAAGAAGAAAAATGTTTTGAAGATTAATTATCATTATCATAATGGAAAGACTAATTTATCAGATCCTTCATAACTCTTCTGAAGAAATTATATACAGATAATATTATCGAAAAGATAGAGGTTGCCTGGCCGGCATTCATATTTATATAAAAAATAGACACTTCGGCCAGTTGGAGTTTTTTATTTTCTCTTTTATCTAGCTTATTAACTACTTTTTAAATTTAAAAATGAAGCATATTGTTGCGGAATATCTTCAAAATAAAAAACTCCAACTGGCCGAAGTGTCTATTTTTTATATAAACAGATAATATTGTCTATCAGACTTGTTAGAAGAGAGGTGAAGGCGGTAACAAGAGTTTCTCTCTCCGTTTTCAGAGATATACATTCAAATATAGGGTGTTCTGCCTTGATTTTATTAGGGCACTAGACGGGTGACCCGGGCTTCGCCCCGGGATTGACCCGTGTGCATATCTACCCGAGTGATATATATTTAGATAAGATATTTTGAAAATAATTGTTTGTTATTAGCATTATCTATTTGTTTGCATCAGCATAATGTATGTATACATAAAGTATGTGTATATATATACACCTTAATAGTACAAAAGCTACATACCTATACTTTCGATATTTGCGGACCTATAATGAGGTATTGTTAACAATAGATTATTTAAGGAGCGACCCGCTCCAACACAATAGTTACAAAAACAACAGAGCGAGTGGGGGGGGGGGGGGGGGCAAGATGGGGGGGGGGGGGGCAAAGGTGGCGTGATCTTAGCAAACCAATAGGAGAACGCCATTCCAAAAAAAAAAAAAGCAAACGGTGACAGACACGAAAACTGATTAAGAGATGAGGAATGACGCTCGTAACTGTATTAGGGCATAGTAGAAAATTTAGGTCTTCTGCTTTCAGATTTTTCACATGGCTTTCTCGATGAGAAACAAACAGAATTCTTAGTTTAGCTATTAGGCGCTTAGTTGGCAGTAGCAGATATGTAATTAAGTAATTTTCCGTGGATTTGTGTAGGTATTTATAAAAATAATATTGTAGCAAAATATTTATTATTTTATTAACAGAGTATCATTGTTTTTATGTTTATATTTTACTACTCTGTAAACTTCCCTCATTTCTTATCTTTTGTTTATCATTCATAGTTTGTTCTTGTCTTAAATAAATTGTTGTTTCATCCTGAAGTTTGTGTCTTCCCTAATTTTCCACGTGGCATTTATCTTCATTGGAAATATATTCTATTATAAAGAGCGATTTTTTCTCTATTGTTGATATATGATTCTAGAAACAGAAATGGCTAAAATATTCCAATAGTATCTATAGATAGCTTTATAAAATATAATTTATAAATATTATATAGTAAATCTTTAATATTTTTTTAAATTACAAAATATTTCCTCACAATGAGTTTATTTTTATTACAAAACGCTAGCTTTCAAGTGATAATCACTCTTCAACGGGCTTAATAAAATATCGACTATATCTTACAAGAAATATTTACAAAAACATACGCGCGCAGAGTGGATATTTACAACTGAAATTTTTAAATTGGTTTGTAATTTAACAATGTTATCATGAATAGAAATATTTAATATAAAATAATATTTATAATAAGAAATAGAATTTTTCGAATCATTTACTTGTATCATATTGTCAAGTATCTCTGCAACTCCGGTCACAGGAAGCTCCATGGGACACCTGTCAATCATCCCTGGACTCCGGGGGGACAGGTGTGAGGGGTTCTTATCGGCAAATAAGGAAAACGGGACGCCTCGGTGGCTGACCACTCTCATTATTATTATCTTTACCTGGGGATAAGTTGTTCTCCCTATAAATACCTCTTGTATATAATTTTATTGGAGAACTAAAAGGTAAATACCCACCTTTATAATAAATTAATTATTCTCAAATTTGCCCTTGCTTTATTTATCTCCGCGACAATAGGTATGCCCCTCTTCACCTGTTAGATCCCTACAATACCAAATATGTAAATAAAGACTAACCTACTTCGGACATATAATAAGTGCAAATGGATTAGAAAAGATGTTAATGTGGGTAAAAATTGAGTCCGCTATTTGCAGAGATGGTCAATAGATGGCGTCTTGTTTCGACGTCTATTTTAACGGGAGAGGTGACCTTCATTTTTATGGGTCAATATCCTTCAGGCAAAATTTCCATTTAAATGAATCGTATTGAAAATATATTTAATTTCTTATTATATATGTAATATTGTTTCAAATGTGCCGACGTATGGATAAGCTGGCAGTCGTGTACGTGAGGCGAGTGTTGATGTTCTTCCCACACGCGGACAACAAGAAGCAGAGAGGCAGGGCTAGATGTTAGCACAGAGAGGGATCGGGGACAGCCCACGGGACAGAGGTAGAGGCCATGACACAAACTTGGATGCTTATCACCGAGACATGGAGAGCGAGCCTGAGTGTGAGACAGAAGCCGCCTGCCGATGGCCACACCCTAGAACATCTGCTGACCCCCTGCCAAAACCTGTCCTGTTTACAGGGGTCGTCTATATAAATGTCCCTCGGGGCCCCACATGGGCTGGGCGTTGCCTTTTTCCTCCCCTCTGTCCCTGCCACCAGCTGACCGAACACTCTTTGGATCTTTATTTTGACGTCACCATTTTTAGTTTTACATACAAATGGGGGGCTAAAATACAAATAGTTTATATACAAAATATGGGGTGGTAGTAAATAGAAATAGTGTACATTTCAATAGAAGTGTAGGATATTATAAGGTATCGGCTTTAACTATTTGGGAGATATGTGACATATACTAAAATTTCATACAGTTTAAAATATGCTATATATATAAATAAATATATATAATAAGTGGCATTACCTATCGAAGAAATTTACGAATTTGTATATAACAAAGACACCTATGTAAAATTTAATAATTTCTGTAAATTCTTTTTAGATTTTCTTTTATTTTTGAGAAAACCAACGTTTCTCAGTTTTAATTATGTTTTTAGTCCTGTTATTAAATTGTATATAAAATGTATATAAGATGCTAAAATGTATTTAGGCGCAAGTATCCCAATCTGGGATATCGCGTCCGATATCTTTAAATAAAATTAAAAAATGGCATTAAAATTCTAATATAGTTTTATTATATAAGAAAATAATTTCACAAAGAATATATTAAAACGTTAAATAATATATACATTAAAACGTTTGATATAAAATTCGAATATTCTAAATACTTTGAAATTTTTACAATATTTTCATTTTTAACTTTTAAAAATATATTTAAAATAAATATTATATTTGAAACACAAAATTCGTCTGCTTTATTAAATAAATGTACATTTTTTTCGTTTGTAAAAAAAAAAAAAAAGAAAAAAACTTATCTCAACTCTTAAACAAATAACTAAAAACGTTTTCAAAATGAAGATGTGTACAAAATTAAATCAATAAAAAAATAACATCCAAGCTGTCGAAATTGCTTTTATTAAAGCATCAAAGAGTCGTTATTGTATTTTATTGTGTTGCCAGTCTCGAATTGTAAATATTCCCTTCGATAGATGGCGCTATTCTTTAATCGTCAATTCTTGTCGTCTGCTGAGAAATTCTTTTTTTTTGACCCCCTTCTGTATTGATCTTTCGACAATTGTTAAATTAAAAAATGTTTTCTATGAATACATATGTTAGAAATATGTAAATATATCACCTTGTTTCTATTTTACTATTATTATAATCAGTTTCAGTTTAGAAAGCGGAATATGCAATTAGGTTTTATGCAAATTTATGAATATGCAAATTATATATTTTTATATATATTATATAAAGTTGGAAATTCGTATCGTTTTTGTTCTCTTTTCTGGGTATTAATCCATATATTTTACAATTTTTTTAAAATACTTATTTCTTTGAAGTAATTCTGGAGAGATTTATATTTAATGTGGTTCAAGGTTTCCCAAGATCCAATATGCATATAGGGTGATAAACAAAGAAGTTTTAACTCTAGGATGGATTTAGGAATTTTCTTTTATAACAGTTAAGAGTCAAACAACAAAAATATTTCCTTTTTATTTTTTTATTATGAAATAGTACAAAAGTCAAATTGTATTTTTTAAATAATTTATTTCATTCTTAAAAGATTTTATGTATCATATTGTATATTCCGGGATCTAATCCCGCATTGGGTACTTTTTTTTCTGAATAAATAATAGGTTCAATGTCTTCCGTTTTTCCAAAAGTTCAACATCACCATTGAGTGTAATTAATCAAACGGGACTCAACTTGAAAGCGTAAGTTTGAAAGCGCAAAACTTGTAAGTGTTGAAGTCTAACATTTTTCTACATGTGTAAACATGGGTGTTCCCTTACAGTAAAAACAGTAGCTGACTACTACCCACCACATGAATATCATGACCTTACGGCGAGTACTAGAGAGAGGAATATATATTTTTCTAAATTGCACATTTTCTTTATAAACTGAGACAGCGTTAAATAATTTGCAGAACCATAGTTACATATATCATAGACATAAACAGATATCTATAGCTTCATATGTAAACTTCTCATCTATACTCATGAACAAAACTTAAAGAAAATGAAAGTCTTTGATGTCGCCGGTCGTCTATTTTTTTTTTTTTTTATAGGGACAGAGGCAATTTTTTTCACCCTTGGTTATCTCGTATGTTTTCAATAAAAGTCACTGTAATATCTTTCAGAGTTATTGTCTAAATCCCGATATACATGCTAAAAGGTACAACTTCCTTAAGTTTTGTCCATGAGTGTATATTGGTTATCTCGTGTGTCTTCAATAAAGGTCACTGTAATATCTTTCAGAGTTATTGTCTCAATCCCGATATACATGCTGAAAGGTACAACTTCCTTAAGTTTTGTCCATGAGTGTATATTGGTTATCTCGCGTGTTTTCAATAAAGGTCACTGTAATATCTTTCAGAGTTATTGTCGGAATCCCGATATACATGCTAAAAGGTACAACTTCCTTAAGTTTTGTCCATGAGTGTATATTGGTTATCTCGTATGTCTTCAATAGAGGTCACTGTAATATCTTTCAGAGTTATTGTCTCAATCCCGATATACATGCTGAAAGGTACAACTTCCTTAAGTTTTGTCCATGAGTGTATATTGGTTATCTCGTATGTCTTCAATAGAGGTCACTGTAATATCTTTCAGAGTTATTGTCTCAATCCCGATATACATGCTGAAAGGTACAACTTCCTTAAGTTTTGTCCATGAGTGTATATTGGTTATCTCGTATGTCTTCAATAAAGGTCACTGTAATATCTTTCAGAGTTATTGTCTCAATCCCGATATACATGCTGAAAGGTACAACTTCCTTAAGTTTTGTCCATGAGTGTATATTGGTTATCTCGTATGTCTTCAATAGAGGTCACTGTAATATCTTTCAGAGTTATTGTCTCAATCCCGATATACATGCTGAAAGGTACAACTTCCTTAAGTTTTGTCCATGAGTGTATATTGGTTATCTCGTATGTCTTCAATAGAGGTCACTGTAATATCTTTCAGAGTTATTGTCTCAATCCCGATATACATGCTGAAAGGTACAACTTCCTTAAGTTTTGTCCATGAGTGTATATTGGTTATCTCGTATGTCTTCAATAGAGGTCACTGTAATATCTTTCAGAGTTATTGTCTCAATCCCGATATACATGCTGAAAGGTACAACTTCCTTAAGTTTTGTCCATGAGTGTATATTGGTTATCTCGTATGTCTTCAATAGAGGTCACTGTAATATCTTTCAGAGTTATTGTCTCAATCCCGATATACATGCTGAAAGGTACAACTTCCTTAAGTTTTGTCCATGAGTGTATATTGGTTATCTCGTGTGTCTTCAATAAAGGTCACTGTAATATCTTTCAGAGTTATTGTCTCAATCCCGATATACATGCTGAAAGGTACAACTTCCTTAAGTTTTGTCCATGAGTGTATATTGGTTATCTTGTGTGTCTTCAATAAAGGTCACCGTAATATCTTTCAGAGTTATTGTCTCAATCCCGATATACATGCTGAAAGGTACAACTTCCTTAAGTTTTGTCCATGAGTGTATATTGGTTATCTTGTGTGTCTTCAATAAAGGTCACCGTAATATCTTTCAGAGTTATTGTCTCAATCCCGATATACATGCTGAAAGGTACAACTTCCTTAAGTTTTGTCCATGAGTGTATATTGGTTATCTCGTGTGTCTTCAATAAAGGTCACTGTAATATCTTACAGAGTTATTGTCTCAATCCCGATATACATGCTGAAAGGTACAACTTCCTTAAGTTTTGTCCATGAGTGTATATTGGTTATCTTGTGTGTCTTCAATAAAGGTCACCGTAATATCTTTCAGAGTTATTGTCTCAATCCCGATATACATGCTGAAAGGTACAACTTCCTTAAGTTTTGTCCATGAGTGTATATTGGTTATCTTGTGTGTCTTCAATAAAGGTCACCGTAATATCTTTCAGAGTTATTGTCTCAATCCCGATATACATGCTGAAAGGTACAACTTCCTTAAGTTTTGTCCATGAGTGTATATTGGTTATCTTGTGTGTCTTCAATAAAGGTCACCGTAATATCTTTCAGAGTTATTGTCTCAATCCCGATATACATGCTGAAAGGTACAACTTCCTTAAGTTTTGTCCATGAGTGTATATTGGTTATCTTGTGTGTCTTCAATAAAGGTCACCGTAATATCTTTCAGAGTTATTGTCTCAATCCCGATATACATGCTGAAAGGTACAACTTCCTTAAGTTTTGTCCATGAGTGTATATTGGTTATCTTGTGTGTCTTCAATAAAGGTCACCGTAATATCTTTCAGAGTTATTGTCTCAATCCCGATATACATGCTGAAAGGTACAACTTCCTTAAGTTTTGTCCATGAGTGTATATTGGTTATCTCGTGTGTCTTCAATAAAGGTCACTGTAATATCTTACAGAGTTATTGTCTCAATCCCGATATACATGCTGAAAGGTACAACTTCCTTAAGTTTTGTCCATGAGTGTAGTTCTCTTAAACAAAACATGTCATCGACCTGTCCACACTGTCAAGAGGAAGAATGAACCAAGTCAACAGCATAACAGCGATTCCAGAAGTCTACACTCCTTGGACTGTCTTCTTTGAACACATAACTGTCTTGTTGAATCTACCAGGAAACAAACCGGCCTTAGAGACACTTGGTGAACTGGTTCCCTAAGGCTACCAAGACCTAAACCACAAGACAGTCCAGGTAGTTAGTGATCTATGGATACGCTCCAGAAGTTACCTGGGTTATCTATATATATTACTATTTCTATATCAGTTCTCAACCTGTTGAAGATCATTTCCGAAAGCATGTGCTATATGTAAATAAAATTCATTTCATCTTTGGCTTATTATTTTATTAAGAAAAAGGCATCTCCTTATCGTGCAACTGAAAGTTACTGATGGCTTGCGTCATCTATCGGAATAAATATCAACTATTCTCGTTGATTTTTAATTATTCCAGAATTGGCCAAATACCCATTCTTGATTAATCAAGAATGGGTATTTGGCCAATTCTGGAATAATTAAAAAATCAATGAGAATAGTTGATATTTATTCCGATAGATGGCGCAAGCCATCAGCAACTTTCAGTTACACGATAAGGAGATGCCTTTTTCTTAATTTATGCACCTTATCCCAGTACAATGTTACATTTGTACTATTTTTTCACATTTGGCTTATTATGCCTCTATATTTTCAGCTGTGCAGTATTATCTTCAATAAAGTATATTTTAAAAAATACATTCACATTGATCACTTTTCTTTCCAACGTTTCAGTCACTCTCTGTCGCCCTCATCCTGAGGTGGATGACAGGAAGTCATTGAAACTTCAGGAAGAAAAGAAGATTAAAATTTTACACAAATAAATTCACTGGCAATGCGCTTCTTTTAAATATCATAAAATATTATCTCTACAGACCTTACTGCAATGATATGAGTTATTGAATGAGAGGGCTTGGCTCATCAGTAGTGAACCCTCTCAGCGGTTTCGCCAAATTAATCTCTAGACCGCTCTACTATTGTATTGGATTGATTTGGAATATACCCTGTATTTTCTATGGAAGGCAGCTTAGGGGTGTTTAGTGAACTATGGACATAAGCTTATAGGCCTGTAGAGGAACATACATATAATTTCAAGGTATTGCATCGAGCAAAGCTTCACCGCAAAATAGGTTTTCATAACAAAAATTCTTTACTAAAAAACTAAATTTGATTTACTAAGAAGAGTTTGAAATATAATAAATAAATAAATATTGCCACGTGGAAAATTAGGGAAGACAAAAACTTCAGGAGTAGACAACAATTTATTTCAGGCAAGGACAAACTATGAATGGTAAACAAAAGATTAAGCCACGAAGGAAATTTACAGAGTAGCAAAATATAAACATAAAAATGACCACTCTGTTATTAAAAATAATAAAATTAATAAATACTTTGTTGCATAGCTTCTACCTTATGGGAGCTGTGACCCACAGCAAGCAATTATTGTAGATACTGACATGGATCTGACGTGCTTCTCCCAAGGATTCCATCGAATGGAATGATCTAAAAAAAAAGTCGCCTCTCCCGTCAAAATAGACGTCAAAGTTAGACGCCCTCTATTGACCGTCTCCGCAAATTAGCGGCCTCGGGTCGGTGACAAAGCCACAACACCAGCTTTGGCAAACTGAGAAGCGTCCACCTAGAGACCATGGTTTCGGGCTAATGGCCCTCGTCAGTCTAGGACAGACTTTATTCCATGAGATCCATAAAGGATCAAATGGAATCCTCACAATCTACCAAAGAGATGTTCAGCTGGGCGAGAGTGGCTAGGCCAAATCTATGGCTAACGTCTATTTTGACGGGAAAGGCCACCTTTGTCTTTATAGACAAGTGTATATGTCTCAAACAAACTTCCAATCAACAAATTATCTGCAACAAGAAGAAGAGAAGTTGACTTATCTTTCTGTTTTCGAACAAACTTCTCCAACAAATGACATTTTTGCAACTCAATAAAATAGGTCAAAAAATTATTATTTAGGCTTAACTTCTAAGGATCTGATGTAGAGTTGTTCAAATAACCTAATAAATTAGATTTTTTTCAGAACATAGGAAACTTGTTAGAACAACATAACAAAAATTATCTTACAAATTATTTTTAAAATGTTCATTTTTTTTATTCGATATACTTTTATTAATACATGCGAAAATTTACCTTTTTCATAAAATACACGGTAGGTGAAAATTTAAACAATTTTTTATTGTGTTGGGATTTATGTAAAATAATAACAATTCTATATAAGTATATATATATTAATTTTAAGAACTAAAACTAAAAGAAACACATATTAATTTTTTCAAATATTGGCATCTTTTAAAATTGATGTTCAAAATATTTTTATAATTTATGATTTTTCAAAAATGGAATATTTAAAATTGTAATAATTTATTTAAACTCTATAGACAATTTATAAATTTATTGTATATTTAATATTTAATTTATATATACTCATGAGAAAAACATAAGTAGAAAGACTTTGATATCGTCGGTCGTCTATTTTTTAAGGAGACAGGTTGTTCACACTTGGTTATCTCGTGTGGCTTCAATAAAGGTCACTGTAATATCTTTCAGAGCTATTGTTTGAATCCCGATATACATTCTAAAAGGTACAACTTCCTTAAGTTTTGTCCATGAGTGTATATTGGTTATCTCGTATGTCTTCAATAAAGGTCACTGTGATATCTTTCAGAGTTATTGTCTCAATCCCGATATACATTCTAAAAGGTACAACCTCCTTAAGTTTTGTCCATGAGTGTATATTGGTTATCTCGTATGTCTTCAATAAAGGTCACTGTAATATCTTTCAGAGTTATTGTCTCAATCCCGATACACATGGTAAAAGGTACAACTTCCTTAAGTTCTGTCCATGAGTGTATATTGGTTATCTCGTGTGTCTTCAATAAAGGTCACTGTAATATCTCTCAGAGTTATTGTCTCAATCCCGATATACATGCTAAAAGGTACAACTTTCTTAAGTTTTGTCCATGAGTGTATATTGGTTATCTCGTGTGTCTTCAATAAAGGTCACTGTAATATCTTTCAGAGTTATTGTCTGAATCCCGATATACATTCTAAAAGGTACAACTTCCTTAAGTTCTGTCCATGAGTGTATATTGGTTATCTCGTGTGTCTTCAATAAAGGTCACTGTAATATCTCTCAGAGTTATTGTCTGAATTCCGATATACATTCTAAAAGGTACAACTTCCTTAAGTTTTGTCCATGAGTGTATATTGGTTATCTCGTGTGTCTTCAATAAAGGTCACTGTAATATCTCTCAGAGTTATTGTCTCAATCCCGATATACATGCTAAAAGGTACAACTTCCTTAAGTTTTGTCCATGAGTGTATATTGGTTATCTCGTGTGTCTTCAATAAAGGTCACTGTAATATCTTTCAGAGTTATTGTCTCAATCCCGATATACCTGCTAAAAGATAAAACTCCTTAAGTTTGGTCTATGAGTGTAGTTACATACCTATTTTGATATAAATATTTACATATTTAGAGAAAATAGTTAATATATAACTATTTTAAACAAGGATCTTCCAAGAAATATAATGAATATATTTTAATGAAGGAGCTTAGAAATTATTTGGTCTTCAGAAGTTAAAAAATACCTTCCACTAAATCTAAAAGGATCAGAATAAAATAATTGGCTATAATAAATTTAGAAATATTTTTTTCTTTAACCCTTAAGTACTCGCGCGGGGTGTATCACACCCCAAGCTATCACTTTACCTCAAGAAAATCATTAAATCCTTAACCAAAATCTTCCAATTTTTCAATAGCTTAATATTTCAATGTGCCAAATAGACATGTCAAATTTCAACAAAATTAATAGAGGGAATATATTTGTAATTTATTCTTTTTGCTAGAATGGGGTGTGTCACACCCCGCGCGAGTACTTACGTAACAAAGTTTTGTAATCAGCCCGAATATGATACTGCTGAATTCTCACGCACCATGAGTCATTTCCCCTACCTTTCAGTGTCAATTTAGTTTCACTTTGCCCATCATCTAAGCTTACTTTGATCCAATATTATAATGGATAGCAAAAATATTCAATCACTTTTTAGCTTGTTTGATGAGGAAGAAGAAGATTTTGATGAGCTAGATGATGATAACTTTAGTGATGATGAAGAATATATCCCCCATAGCTCAGATTCAGAACAAGAAGAAGACGATGAACAAGAACCACATCAGGATTCTACGTACTTCTTTGGAAGAGATAAAATGACCAAATGGAAAAAGGAAGAATGGAGAACATCAAGGGTACGTACAAGAGCTATAAATATTATTACACACTTACCTTGTTCTAAACAATTTGGTAAGAACACTCCAACTCCATTAGAAGCTTTTTTGAAATTTATTAGTATTGACATAATCAAAAAATAGTTGAATACACAAATATTTTTATTGAGACCATCAGGCCAAATTATAGCAGGGAGAGAGATTGCCGCAATACAGATGAAAATGAAATCCGTTGTCTGCTCGGACTCATAATAATAATCGGAAAAAATCGTGCATCGCATTTGCATTTCAAAGAAATTTGGAATGCAAATGGCACTGGTATAGAAATATGCAGAGCAGCAATGGCCTACGAACGATTTTTGTTCCTTTTGCGAGTAATTCGATTTGACAATGTCCTTACTAGACAGATCAGAAGAGATAATGACAAATTTGCTGCCCTGAGGGAAATTTTTGAAATGTTTGTTGCCAACTGTAAACAAATGTATTCCCCTGGCGAATATTTAACAATCGATGAAAAGCTTATTCCTTTTAGAGGGAAATGTAATTTTCGCCAATACATACCAAACAAACCTGCAAAATATGGCTTGAAAATATACATGATGTCTGATGCACACACGTTCTATACTGTGAATATGGAGCCGTATGTTGGTAACAATCGTGGACCTTTTTATAAATCCAATGCTTCTGATGATGTTGTCAAAAGATTGGTGGAACCAGTATCAGGAACAAAACGAAATATTACCACTGATAACTGGTATACAAGTTTCCCACTAGCTCAAAGTTTGTTGACTGAACATAACTTGACCCTCGTTGGAACTTTGAAAAAAAATAAAAAGGAAATTCCTGTAGAGTTTTTACCCAACAGGAATAGACCTATCTTTTCTTCAATTTTTGGCTTCAATGAAAATACAACTCTTGTATCATATGTCCCCAAGAAATCAAAATCAGTTATCCTATTGTCAACAATGCACTCAACAATGACAATTGACGAGGACACAGGAGATAAAATGAAGCCGGAAATAGTCACTTTTTATAACCAAACCAAGATAGGCGTTGATGTTGTTGACCAAATGTCGGGGACCTACAGTGTAGGACGACGCACAAGAAGATGGCCTCTGTGTATTTTCTTTGATCTCGTCAATGTTGCAGAAATAAATGCACAAGTACTTTACAACGCAAATCACCTGCAAGAAGAACCCATTAAAAGACGCCACTTTTTGGAAAAGATCGGACTGAGTTTGATAGATGAACATATCAAAGAACGCCTTTGCATTGTGTCACTACCTAAAGATATAAAACTTGCTCTTCGAAGGATAATTGGAGTGGCAAATGAACAAACAGTAAGTAAAAATGTTATTTACCAATATAAATAAACATGATAAATTTTATGATGGTTTTTTTTAGGTACCAGGACCATCAGAACCACTTTCAAAAAAGCAAAAGCGATGCCATCTTTGTGACCGATCTAAAGATAGGAAAACAAAGACTACCTGCAAAAATTGCAAAAGAAATATCTGCAATAATCATTCCTTCATTATGTGTGCAGAATGCTTTGAAAATTAATGAAAAAAATATAAGGTTTATTTTTGTGAATAATGAATATGCATAAAAATTGTAAATGCTTATAGGATTTAGATAACATGTACAAGCACTGGAATAATTAAATATTTTATTATTTTATTTACATTTTAATTAATATCCATTCTTTTCTCTATAATATAAATATAAATACGTTGTATTTGGCTTACATTATATATATTAGATTTAGGTTTATATTTTGGGGTGTGATACACCCCGCGCGAGTACTTATGTAACAAAAAATGCCGCGAGTACTTAAGGGTTAATAATACGATTATAATAGGCTTAATAAATATAGGCTTAGAAATGGAAGCCCATGAAAATAAAATTCTTAATCTCTATTTATAAATTTTAAAAAAAGCTTATTTTAACATAGAGATAGTTTAAAAGAAATAAATTGAAGAGACAGAATAAAAATTGTCACCACCAAAATGGCGGTTACGAATGGCAGACGATTAAAATATTTCTTCCCGCCAAGGTATATATCGTCTGCGCGCTAATTGCCGCTAGGCCTCATGGGAAGATGGCGCACACTAATGGAATTCTCATCTGTCAAAATTTTCATCCGCCATGATGGAAAATCTAATCTCTATTTTGATGTCACACCCATCTTGTCGTCTGGTTAGATATATCAGTTAATTTGCACACCCCTATATGTATATATATACTTTCTTATATGCATAGGTAGTTTTAATTTAATTCATTTTAAAAGTCATCTAAGTATATTAAAAAAGATGCATATATTGTATTTATAATTATTTTATTGTTCCAATATTTCGAGGGGCAACTCGCCTCTCTTTATCGAGGATATATTAAGCATACACCTATGCTTGTTTTACACGTTTTCGCTTTTACACGGTTTTCCAAATAAGTTTTTTGTTTTGTTTTTATCGCACTATACTAAATGCTACTGTGATTGAACACATGCGCTGTGTACACATCTCACGAGGAATCCCGAGCTTATGTGATGACTTGTTGCACACGCACAATGTGTCTGTATTTCTATATATATTTTTTTTAAATATCCATTTACACGTTTTTCTCAGGAACGTATCTACCGTGTAAATCGGGGGATAGGTGTATACTTTAATAACAAATATATCTCGGTACCTCCACTTTTTACCCAAGTGAAAGTTTGTCTAATGTAAATTGTTTTTAACAATGGTAATCATTAGTATAGAAATAATTTATCAACGGCATTTTTCTATAACAAAATATATAAATGAATTAGTGTTTGGTTTAATTAGAATATGCTTTGAAGTGACAAGGGCCGATTTTCAGAAAAGAATGCAACAAAAGAAAGTAGATACCTTGAACACTTTTACTTCTCCGTCTTATCATTACTCTTCACAATTCGTCCTTTCATACTTCATCCCTAAGGTTAGAAATAATCCTTTATTTCTTCTTTAAAAAAATTTCGATTTTTCGTTCAAAATAAACACATGCGTATTGTTGGAAAAGAAGGAGTTCGAGGCAGCCAATGGGAGGCCGACGGAGGGAGCTACGGGGATGCAGCGTCTGGAATGAGGAAAACAAAAACAGAAGAACTTGTAAACAACTTTCGAACGGGACGATTTACCCTGATCCCCAATTATTATAGAGTAAATACATTTAAATATATACAAGTATCAGAATCATCAATCAAATCTTAATTCTGTCACCGTTTGCTTTTGTGAATGGAATAAATACCCAAATATGGCCATTTCTTATAAGCGTCGGTGGTTCAGTGGTAGAATGCTCGCCTGCCACGCGGGCGGCCCGGGTTCGATTCCTGGCCGATGCATTATTTTTTTTTTACAATTTTTAAAATTTATTTATATATTATACAAGAATGACATCCACGGCGCCAATTTATAATTGTAACGAATAGTATTTGAATAAAAGCATTTAATCGGGTAAAACCCGGGCGTTGCCCGGGCCATTCGGCTAGTTTAAATATATAATTTATTAAATAATCCTTTACTATTTTCTTAATTCTATATTTGATAATAAATATAATGTTCCCTCCTGTTTTCGTCGTATATTTTAAAAGTGGTACAAGCAGCGACACCCCCGCCGACCAAGAATAGAGACTCCTATAGAACTGTCGTCACAACACAGAATGGCGGCGGTGAAATCAAAATAGTTTTCTTATATTTTTACCGTTTCTTCTGGTTATCATACATTGTTTTTATACTCATATGTATTTAAATATTGGTAAAATAAATGATATTTTGATCCAATATATGCCTTTTTATTTGAATATTTATTTATGGATTGCTCTATTTTAGATATTTTGATTCAATATATGCCTTTTTATTTAAAGATTTATTTATGGATTGCTCTATTTTAGATATTTTGATTCAATATATGCCTTTTTATTTGAATATTTATTTATGGATTGCTCTATTTTAGATATTTTGATCCAATATATGCCTTTTTATTTAAAGATTTTATTTATGGATTGCTCTATTTTAGATATTTTGATCCAATATATGCTATTTTATTTAAAGATTTATCTATGGATTGCTCTATTTTAGATATTTTGATACAATATATGCCTTTTTATTTAAAGATTTTATTTATGGATTGCTCTATTTTAGATATTTTGATCCAATATATGCTATTTTATTTAAAGATTTATCTATGGATTGCTCTATTTTAGATATTTTGATACAATATATGCCTTTTTATTTAAAGATTTATTTATGGATTGCTCTATTTTCAAAATTCATATGTATATATCGATAAATTTAACCACATTTCGTTATTTAAAACATAAGGAAAGGATTATAATTGGAATATATTTCAACCAATGAAGGAAACCTAACCAGAATTAACTAGAAGGACTCTTCACCACTGGCATTAACTATCAGGAAATAACTATAAATGATGATAATAAGGAAAATGATGAGTGAGTAGTAACCTAATTTGGCGGAGGAAGCAACACCATAAAATACTGATGGAGGAAATAAGGTGTGAAACCAATATGTTAATAGGTTTTGCTGGAGAGAACATTTTATTGATGGAGAAATGAGGGCAAGCGGAAATATCCTGATGAAATACAAGCAAGGAATGGTTTGGACAAACTAAGACTGTAAACTAAATTCTTTATAAAAGCAGACGATACTCTAATTAAGACCTATATCCAAGAGATCAGAATATTCGGTCTTAAACCCCTCTTCTTCACCCATATTATCATAATAATCATATGAATTCATTATATCAATTATAAAAATATCCCGCATATGTTTATTTTGAACGAAAAATCGAAATATTTTTTTAAAGAAGAAATAAACGATTATTTCGGGGGGAGAAGTCCGACCACACCTCCCTGCGGTCCCCCCTGGACCCTTGGAATATTCGACCAAATTCTGGTTCGTTTCCAAGGTGACTAACGTGGCAACGGCACCTATTTTCCAATGAAGAGCAAGATAGTAGATATTGCTGCTGCTGTGATAGAGATGCATGGGGACATCTAAGACTCTTCTTTGGACACGACAACAACAACAACAACAACGATTATTTCTAACCTTAGAGATGAAGTATGAAAGAATGAATTGTGAAGAGTAATGATAACACGGAAAAGTAAAAGTGTCAAGGGACACATTATTTCTCCTTTAAATAAATTTCGATTTTTCATTCAAAAGAAACACATGCGAGATATTTTCATATGTCGTTCTACTGTCATAAGCCGCATTTTATTGTATTATATCAATTACTAGACGGGTGACCCGGGCTTCGCCCCGGGATTGACCCGTGTGCATATCTACCTGAGTGATATATATTTAGATAAGATTTTTTAAATAATTGTTTGTTATTAGCATTATCTATTTGTTTGCATCAGCATAATTTAATCTAATCTTTGATAGAGGGCGCTGTTCGTGAGCTAAGTAGAATAATTTGAATATATAGTTTTAATAATTGATTTATATAATTTTTAAAATAGCCTATCGTCTTCCCCATATTTTTTTACCTATGTATGGAAATTTTGGTTTGAATTAGTGAACTACTGCGAATTTGTATACCAGACATACAAACAAACAAACAAACATACAAACATTGATTTATATATATATAGATATCTACCAATCTTCTTTTTGGGGCATCATTATGATGATGCATTAGCGCGCCATCTGTTATCAAAATTTTAAACTATTTTTGACGGGTATGATTCTTTTTTAAATAAAATCAATTTTCTACTGTCCTTACTGCAATGATAAAGCCTTTCCATGTGTCTAGCTTCAATATCAGTGTAAAAGAAAAACTTCTAAATGCAATATAACAGCGGTATGGTAGATTAAACTGGCGAAACCGCTGGGAGGGTTCACCACTGATGAGCCAGGCCCTCCTATTATTTTATTATTGCAGTAATGGAAGTAGAAAATGGATTTATTTTTAAAAAGAATCATACAGGTCAAAAATAGTTTATTTTTCATACAATATTATGTAAATTAAATTTAATTGCCATCTATCTTTAAAATTTTACACAAATATATTTACTGGCAATGCGTTTCTTTTAAATATCACCAAATATTATCTCTACAGACCTTACTGCAATGATATGAGTTATTGAATGAGAGGGCTTGGCTCATCAATAGTGAACCCTCTCAGCAGTTTCGTGTTGCTCGATGCAACACCTTGAAATTATATATATGTTCCTCTACAGACCTATAAGCTTATGTCCATAGTTCACTAAACACCCCTAAGCTGCCCTCCATAGAAAATACAGGGTATATTCCAAATCAATCCAATACAATAGTAGAGCGGTCTAGAGATTAATTTGGCGAAACCGCTGAGAGGGTTCACTACTGATGAGCCAAGCCCTCTCATTCAATAACTTATATCATTCCAGTAAGGTCTGTAAAGATAATATTTGATGATATTTAAAAGAAACGCATTGCCAGTAAATTTATTTGTGTAAAACAATATTATGTACCAAAAGAGACACCGCTCCCTTTGAAAATACATTAACCAATGTCTTTTGGCATATAACCCTAGTACAGATAGTTATAGTGGTGTGATGAAGTATCTGCCACAACACCAGTTTGAAAAATACAGATAAAAGACAAACTTAACGTTATGTAAACTGGCGAAACCGCTGGGAGGGTTCACCACTGATGAGCCAGGCCCTCTCTTTAATTTTTCCATTGCAGTAAGGGCAGTAGAAATCGTTTAATTTCAAAAAGAATCATACGCCTTTAAAATAGTTTCGAATTTTGATAACAGATGACGCGCTAGTGCATCATATTATTAACGTTATGTACTAGGGTGATGAACCAAAATGAATTGATTTAATGCATTTTTAAAGGGAGAGATGCTTTTTTTTGGGTCAATCATTACCACAAACACACAGACACATTCTCCTTCAGCTCTCTATTGATTCCAACAAGTGAAAACTCGAGTGTATATGAATATTTGAAACACACCACAATGATATATATATGTACGTAGTATTATTTTTTTGGTCGTTGAGATAAAGCTTGTACCACGCTGAGGAAGGCCAACACTCCGAAACACGTACGTGTTTAGCTTTTCTTGATTAATCAAGAAACGGGTTTTGACCAATTCTGGAATCATTAAAAAATCAACGATTAGTTGATATTTATTCCGATAGATGGCGCAAGCCATCAGCAACCTTTAGTTGCACGATCAGAAAATGCCCTTTTTCGCAATTTATCCACTTGTTCCAAGTACAAATTTACTATTTTGCATATATACGTAATATATTTAAAGATTAATTATTTCTATATATGAATCTCTATATATTTACTTTAACAATCTCCATATAAAACGGTAAATTTCAAATTTTAATAACAAATATATGAATGGCTTTTAAGTAATTTCATTTGTACGCTGCAATTTCTAGCCACTTGGCAATCTTCCAAAGTAATTGACAACAATGGTGCTCATTATTTTATGGACAGACGATCCTCAATAGATCAACAAATTAATCATCGGCTGCTAAGATAAATCTCGATTCTGATTGGTCGGATTTTCTTTTTCAATTAACCGCCAATATTATTGGGGCTAGGATAGCCGTTGTTTTGTTTGTCAGAATGGGTTATATCTCTGCTCTCTCTTTATCGTTTATTTATCTGGTCTGTGATATACCACATATATATATTGTTATATACCACATATATATATTGTTATATACCACATATATGACATAATAAAAATATGATTTTTATTATTCATTAATATAATTATAATTTAAATAATCATAGAATTAACACAGAGTTAATTCTTTAAAATCCTTAACAAAAGGAGTACAACCCAAGATGTTTTTTGTATATACTTAGAATATATTTATAAATTGTATGTATGCAAACTGTTTTGTTCTTAAAATATAATCATTAAAAAAAATACAATTTTGGATATAAAAGTTATCATTTCACTTCAATCCACGACTGCATGAATGAATTGGTAACGTACCTAAAATACATCTTTTTTTATGACATATATATATTGTTATATACCACATATATATATTGTTATATACCACCTATATATATTGTTATATACCACCTATATATATTGTTATGTACCACCTATATATATATTGTTATATACCACCTATATATATTGTTATGTACCACCTATATATATTGTTATATACCACATATATATATTGTTATATACTACCTATATATATTGTTATATACCACCTATATATATTGTTATATACCACATATATATATTGTTATATACCACCTATATATATTGTTATATACCACATATATATATTGTTATATACTACATATATATTGTTATATACTACATATATATATTGTTGTATACCACATATATATATTGTTATATACCACATATATATATTGTTATATACCACATATATGACATAATAAAAATATGATTTTTATTATTCATTAATATAATTATAATTTAAATAATCATAGAATTAACACAGAGTTAATTCTTTAAAATCCTTAACAAAAGGAGTACAACCCAAGATGTTTTTTGTATATACTTAGAATATATTTATAAATTGTATGTATGCAAACTGTTTTGTTCTTAAAATATAATCATTAAAAAAAATACAATTTTGGATATAAAAGTTATCATTTCACTTCAATCCACGACTGCATGAATGAATTGGTAACGTACCTAAAATACATCTTTTTTTATGACATATATATATTGTTATATACCACATATATATATTGTTATATACCACCTATATATATTGTTATATACCACCTATATATATTGTTATGTACCACCTATATATATATTGTTATATACCACCTATATATATTGTTATGTACCACCTATATATATTGTTATATACCACATATATATATTGTTATATACTACCTATATATATTGTTATATACCACCTATATATATTGTTATATACCACATATATATATTGTTATATACCACCTATATATATTGTTATATACTACATATATATATTGTTGTATATAACAATATATATATTGTTATATACTACATATATATATTGTTGTATACCACATATATATATTGTTATATACCACATATATATATTGTTATATACTACATATATATATTGTTATATACTACATATATATATTGTTGTATACCACATATATATATTGTTATATACCACATATATATATTGTTATATACCACATATATATATTGTTATATACCACATATATATATTGTTATATACTACATATATATATTGTTATATACCACATATATATATTGTTATATACCACATATATATATTGTTATATACCACATATATATATTGTTATATACCACATATATATATTGTTATATACCACATATATATATTGTTATATACCACATATATATATTGTTATATACCACCTATATATATTGTTATATACCACATATATATATTGTTATATACCACATATATATATTGTTATATACCACATATATATATTGTTATATACTACATATATATATTGTTATATACCACATATATATTGTTATATACCACATATATATTGTTGTATACCACATATATATAGGCATTTAGTATTGTGACGGCATATAATAGCTTATATTTATTTCATATATTGTATATATTAGAGAAAAAAAGCCTATATAAAATTGATAATTTTAGATATTTCATTGCATTTTAACTACACACAGTTTGGGGTATATCAATATATAGATGTGATAAAGAGTTGCTCTCGACTTATCTGTGTTGAGATCCTGTCGACTTAGATGTGCTAAAGAGTTGCTCTCAACTTATCTGTGATGAGATCCTGTCGACTTAATTGTGATAAAGAGTTGCTGTCGACTTATCTGTGATGAGATCCTGTCGACTTAATTGTGATAAAGAGTTGCTTTCTACTTATCTGTGATGAGATCCTGTCGACTTAGATGTGCTAAAGAGTTGCTCTCGACTTATCTGTGATGAGATCCTGTCGACTTAATTGTGATAAAGAGTTGCTGTCGACTTATCTGTGATGAGATCCTGTCGACTTAATTGTGATAAAGAGTTGCTGTCGACTTATCTGTGATGAGATCCTGTCGACTTAATTGTGATAAAGAGTTGCTTTCTACTTATCTGTGATGAGATCCTGTCGACTTAGATGTGCTAAAGAGTTGCTCTCGACTTATCTGTGATGAGATCCTGTCGACTTAGATGTGCTAAAGAGTTGCTCTCGACTTATCTGTGATGAGATCCTGTCGACTTAATTGTGATAAAGAGTTGCTGTCGACTTATCTGTGATGAGATCCTGTCGACTTAATTGTGATAAAGAGTTGCTTTCTACTTATCTGTGATGAGATCCTGTCGACTTACATGTGCTAAAGAGTTGCTCTCGACTTATCTGTGATGAGATCCTGTCGACTTAATTGTGATAAAGAGTTGCTGTCGACTTATCTGTGATGAGATCCTGTCGACTTAATTGTGATAAAGAGTTGCTTTCTACTTATCTGTGATGAGATCCTGTCGACTTAGATGTGCTAAAGAGTTGCTCTCGACTTATCTGTGATGAGATCCTGTCGACTTAATTGTGATAAAGAGTTGCTGTCGACTTATCTGTGATGAGATCCTGTCGACTTAATTGTGATAAAGAGTTGCTTTCTACTTATCTGTGATGAGATCCTGTCGACTTAGATGTGCTAAAGAGTTGCTCTCGACTTATCTGTGATGAGATCCTGTCGACTTAATTGTGATAAAGAGTTGCTGTCGACTTATCTGTGATGAGATCCTGTCGACTTAATTGTGATAAAGAGTTGCTGTCGACTTATCTGTGATGAGATCCTGTCGACTTAATTGTGATAAAGAGTTGCTTTCTACTTATCTGTGATGAGATCCTGTCGACTTAGATGTGCTAAAGAGTTGCTCTCGACTTATCTGTGATGAGATCCTGTCGACTTAGATGTGCTAAAGAGTTGCTCTCGACTTATCTGTGATGAGATCCTGTCGACTTAGATGTGCTAAAGAGTTGCTCTCGACTTATCTGTGATGAGATCCTGTCGACTTAATTGTGATAAAGAGTTGCTTTCTACTTATCTGTGATGAGATCCTGTCGACTTAGATGTGCTAAAGAGTTGCTCTCGACTTATCTGTGATGAGATCCTGTCGACTTAGATGTGCTAAAGAGTTGCTCTCGACTTATCTGTGATGAGATCCTGTCGACTTAGATGTGCTAAAGAGTTGCTCTCGACTTATCTGTGATGAGATCCTGTCGACTTAATTGTGATAAAGAGTTGCTGTCGACTTATCTGTGATGAGATCCTGTCGACTTAATTGTGATAAAGAGTTGCTGTCGACTTATCTGTGATGAGATCCTGTCGACTCTCGCTATAAGTGTGGTAACCGAGGGTCAAACCTGTAGTAGCCGAGAGGGACAGTCAGGGCGTGGAGAGTTTTCCAGTACCTCTCTGCACTTTGGAAGACCTTTAACAGTTTTCACAGAGTACAGGCAGTCGTGGTCGAGGCAGAGTGGAAAGCTTGGGAATGTCCCCACACACAAAACGAAGAGACACAGGATCTCATCACAGATAAGTCTACATATATTTACATACGTTACGTAGGTGTTTGGCTATTCTTGATTTATCAAGAAAATGCGTTAGCCAAATATTATGGAAAGAGCCTAAATAAACGTTTAGTTGATATTTGTTCCACTAGATGGCGCTCTACCATCTAAAATGCTGACGTGAGCAGTCAGTATATGCCGTTTGTTGTTGTTTATAACCCTTAAATGTATCGAGCGATGTTCTTCGACAAAACCACAAAATATTTCAGGCAACAGTTCAAAAATATCATCATCATCTGCGCTAAACCTCTATCCGCGTCTATCCATTGTAGTTACAGGTTGAGAAAGAGATCGAATCGAAAGTTCCCAATAGGATATATTTTTTAATTTTTTAAAACACATTTTTCGGGTTATAAGAATTTTTAAGTTTATCAATTTATAGTGTTATATCCATAAATTAATAGATTTTTCATATATGTACACTTCGTTCTCTTTTTATGCGGTTTTTTTTTATGCGGTTTTGGAGTTATGCGGTGCAAGAAAAAAAAATTATTCGAATTTCGAAAATTTTTTTTTGGTGATTCACTTTTTCTGAAAACGAATAAGAATAACAACTACAACTCTACTATTACGCAATCAATACAAAGAAAGAATTTTGTAACGTCCTGGTTGTATGTTAAGTTATCCAACAAACAGTAGAGGGGAAGTTCCAATGTCTTTTATTCCGCGCCTGCCGGTGTCTTACACAACTCGTGCAAAACCGAAATCAAAACTGAAAACCCGCCGGCGTGCCAGCTGCCGTTACAAATTTCTTTTTTCTTTTATTGACATGTTTTCTCTTGATTTGTTCTCAAAAACAAAAGAGACAAAAACAAAAATACCTCGTTAAAATTGCGTGTTTTTATGCTGCATTTTGTTTTTGTATGAAACTAATTAAAAAAGCCTGCATATTGGAAAGCATTAGAAAATAAAACTTTGTGAAAGAAGGTTACTACCGAAAACCGGAAGATAAATTTACTCAAGTGAATTGTAAGTTTTTTTGAATAATTTTAGTGCGTAATTGTACATTAAGTTTTTTCTATAATTTTTAGTCCTCTTAAAGAAAATGTGTGACAATAATAAAAAACAAAAAAGAAGTGCAATTTCGCTAGAAATCAAAATTATAATTCTCGATTGCTTGGCGAAAGGAGAAAGATCAACAGCAATAGGTAAACGTTATAATTTAGGCGAATCTACTATAAGAGCAATAAAAAAAAATGAAGCGGCAATAAGAAGATCAGTCAGATCTGGTACAAATTTGAGTTCTAAAATTTCATCATATTCAAGAGGCACTTTAATAGAAAAAAAAAACAGAAAAGGCTCTCGTAATTTGGATTGAAGATTTAACTCAAAAAAGAATTCCGTTAGATGGACATTAAATCAAGATGAAAGCCCTTAAATTTTACAAGGAGTTAAAAGAATCAGAGCCATCTACATCTTCACGTGAAAGTAATCCACAATTCTCTGCCAGCACAGGGTGGTTAACTGGTTTTATAAAAATACATTATTTTCATAATCTAAAAATAAAAGGTGAGGTGGCTTCTGCAGATGAAGAAGCTGCTAGAAAATATCCTGAAAAGTTGGCTAAAATTATTAAAGATGGTGGATATTGTGCCCATCAAATCTTCAATGCTGATGAAACAGGATTGTTTGGGAAAAAAATGCCAACCCGTACTTACATTGCAAAGTCCGAAAAAAATGCCAGTGGTTTTAAAGCTGCTAAAGATCGAGTTACTTTATTGCTGTGCAGCAATGCATCTGGCGATCGAATGTTAAAACCGCTGCTTGTAAATCGATCTTTAAAACCACGTGCATTAAAAGGAAAAGACTTAAATACACTGCCCGTACATTGGATGGCAAACAAGAAGGCCTGGGTAACAACGGCTATTTTCACTGAATGGTTCAATAAATGCTTCGTACCCGAAGTAGAAAATTATATGAAAGAGATGGGTCTCGAATTTAAGATCTTATTAATTCTTGACAATGCACCAGGTCATCCAAACTTAGAACATCCAAATATAAAGGTAGTTTTTTCCCTCCAAACACAACGAGCCTAATTCAACCATTAGATCAGGGAATTATTTCAACATTTAAAAAATATTATGTAAAATTCACTTTCCAATTCATTTTCGATAAACTGGAATCCGATACAATAACAGTTACTGAAGTTTGGAAACAATTTAATATCTTGAACTGTGTAGATCATGTTGCGTTAGCAATTGCCGAGATAAAATCACAAACTTTAAATGCATGTTGGAAAGCTGCTTGGCCTGAATGCGTATCAAAGAGAAATGAATCAAATAGAACAGCAATAGTAACATCAGATATTATTTCAATTGCTAAGGAAATAGGTGGGGAAGGTTTTGATGATTTTGGCGAGCATGATATAGAAGAATTGCTTGTGGACGAAGCCCTAAATGATGATGATATTTTGGAAAGTATGGTAGATACTACTAAAGATTTCGAAACAGTAGATAGCGAACTGGAAGATGTTACTCCACTGGACGAAAAATTACTTCGGGAAGGCCTTCAACTTTCCGGTAAATTGGAATTTTTTTTTATTCAAAATGATAATGATGTAGAACGCGCCTTAAAATTCCAACGTGATCTGAAATTTTGTGTCTGGCTACAGAGAACTCTACAAAGAACTAGTCAAGCCATCACAGCGTTTGATTACTGACTACCTTGTCAAAGAAAAAAAAATCACTGAAGTTCCTAAAGAAGCATTACCATGTAGATCTGATGACGTAATTTTATCTTCAAGTGATGAAAGTGATCTTGCACCAATCCACAAACGGGTTCGCACATTATCAGACAGCGAATAATGATGAAAACATTCTTAATATGATTTTAAATAAAGTTTTGTTTATGTTTTTTTTTTTACATATTAAGTTTTGTTTTTGTTATTAACACACATATGTGCCATTTATTAAAATATGATAAGAAAAAAATTAAATCTTATTATTTATAAATCTTTTTTTTATGCGATTTCTGGTGCATTTTAAAACATTATTTAGGTTTTATGCGATTTTTTTAATAAATGGAACGTATCCATCATTTTACATATAAATGTATGTCTTTTTTTGTGCGATTTTTTTTTATGCGGATTCCCCTGGAACGCATCTACCGCATAAAAAAAAGAACCAAGTGTATATACCTTTCTGAAAATAGAGCAATCCATACTTAAATCATTAGATAATAAAATGGCATAATAGTATTGGATTGAATAATATTTGCAAATAAATATTTTATTCAATCCAATATATGCCTTTTTATTATCTAATACTAGCGGACGTACCCAGCTTCGCCCGGGTTTTACCCGAGTAAAGGTTTGTCTAACGAATCTCTCGATAAAGTGAACATTTTTTCCCGGTCCCTTGAAAAATACTCGATAAGTTGAATAAAATCAATATTAATTGGTTCCCTCGGTAATTGGAAGTTAAAGGAATACTATCTTGCCTTGGAATTATATCATTATTCTTGTCTCAAATAAATTGCCGTGTCATCCTGAATTTTGTCTTTCCTAATTTTCTACATTACAAAATCATCGTATCATCATGATAATATTTAGAGCAGATTGTTGAATTATAACAGATAAATTAGAATATTTATCTTGATTATTTTAAAGCGAAAAGTTATTTCAAAATTTTATTTGCTAGAAACCTTCCCAGTACTATACTAAATAACTTCTCAAAGTTTCATGGCGTTCCAATGAGTGGTTTGGTCAGGCATAAAGGACAAACAGACACACACACACACACACATACATTCATTTTTATATTTATATATATATACCTATATACACACACATATACACTCATGGACAAAACTTAAGGAAGTGGAAAGTCTTTGATATACGAGTATGGTCGTCTGTCTTTTTGAAGGAGACAGGTTATTCACACTTGGTTATCTCGTATGTCTTCAATAAAGGTCACTGTAATATCTTTCAGAGTTATTGTCTGAATCCCGATATACATGCTAAAAGGTACAACTTCCTTAAGTTTTGTCCATGAGTGTATATTGGTTATCTCGTGTTTCTTAAATAAAGGTCACTGTAATATCTTTCAGAGTTATTGTCTGAATCCCGATTACATGCTAAAAGGTACAACTTCCTTAAGTTTTGTCCATGAGTGTATATTGGTTATCTCGTGTGTCTTCAATAAAGGTCACTGTAATATCTTTCAGAGTTATTGTCTGAATCCCGATATACATGCTAAAAGGTACAACTTCCTTAAGTTTTGTCCATGAGTGTATTTTGGTTATTTCGTGTGTCTTCAATAAAGGTCACTGTAATATCTTTCAGAGTTATTGTCTGAATCCCGATATACATGATAAAAGGTACAACTTCCTTAAGTTTTGTCCATGAGTGTATATTGGTTATCTCGTGTGTCTTCAATAAAGGTCACTGTAATATCTTTCAGAGTTATTGTCTTAATCCCGATATACGTACTGAAAGGTACAACTTCCTTAAGTTCTGTTGTGTGTGTTGTGTTTCCATGAGTATAGATGATCGAAAGTTTATGCAAATATAATTATCCCATTAAAAAATCCTTCTCCCCTCAAACATTTTGAATAAAATTTATTATATTTTATGGGGATTATATTCTTTCCTAAAAAAACATATTTTTAATGATTTTATATTTTTCATATAAATTTGAATAGAGTTCAAATTGATATTTTCATGAGAAGTCTTGTTATTCAAATGGATTATCGCTCCAAAAGAAAATTTCAAATATTTCCAATCAGACGATGAGTTAAGAGCGGCCATATTGTTTCTAAACAAACACAGACGAATAAATTGAAAACATTTTTTTTCATTAGTTCGGCTACCCCGATAAAAAGTTTAATTAGAAACTATTCAGGAATTTGCGGTCACCAATATTTTCAATGTTTATTGGATTCATTTCAATTTGGTATTTTGATAATTAAATACATTTTATTTTTTAAAAATTGATGTCATTGTTTCTATGGATGAAGAATTTTTATTAGAAATTTCCCCCCTTGTTGACGCGTATAATTCTTTTTAAATTAAAACAATTTTCTACAGCCCTCAATGCAATGATAAAATAATGGAAGGACCCCTGGCTCAATAGTGATCTTCTTCTTTCTTATCTCTACTCAATCATATTAGGATATCAAGTTGTGACCCTTGATGGTTCTGTTTGACAACCATCATGACTGGGTGAAGTAGAATGCGTCTGTCTTTGTCATTAAGACTGGGAGCACTACTCAGTGGCAGGCCGACTTAGCTCCAAAAGAAATGGCCGCCTCTGACATGAGGAACAGAAGTCATGTGCAGCCGCTCCTAACATGGAGACAAACGCTGCTCATCCTGTATCCCTGGATTAGGAGTTCTTACAGGGTACTATCAACCGGGCCAGCTGAGCCCAGGTTTTTTAGTGAGCTTGTTACTGCTCCCTTTCCTCCTTTTTCATCAGGGCTTGGAACCGGCAAAAGTTGAGTTCTCATCAGTGGTGAACCCTTCAAGCGGTTTCGCCAGTTTAATCTATCATATTGCTGTAATATTGCATTTGACTGTTTTCATTTAAAACCGATACTGAAACTAAACTCTTTGAAAAATTTATTTTAAAGAGTTCAGTTCCAGTATCAGTGTAAAAGCAAAACAGCCCAATACAATATTACACCGGTATGGTAGATTAGACTGGCGAAACCGCTTGGAGGGTTCACCACTGATGAGCCAGGGGTCTGTTTTGTGCTTGTTATTAAAGTTTAAAACACATTTAAACTTTATATATTTTATTCAATGAAGATCAAAATTACATAAACATCGCAAACAATTATATATCATAACTACATAACATTAAGCCAACTATTTTCAGTTTTGTTTTCGTCACCAGTCCAATATTTTTATTTTTACAGACTAAATTATGAGATTAATTTATAAATGAAAAATATGCAAAACAAATAAACAACTATATACATCAGGGTCCTTCCATTATCTTATCATTTCAGTAAGGCAGTATAAAATTGTTTTTATTTAATAGAAGAAACATACGCGTCAATAATAGTTCCGATTTTTTACAACAGATGGCGCGCTAATACAGTATTATTTTATCCAATCAAATCATATGTCTCAGTTTTTCCAATAAACGATTCAATTTTGATTATTTATTGAAAGTAATGGCGCTGAAGGTATTGTTAGAATTCATGTAAGATACAATTTATTGAATACATTTTTCGTTTTATATTTTAAACATTGCATATGCACATGTTGCATAAAACTATAGGGTATTATAGCCCGTTGCATATGCAAATGGGAATACCATGAAGAATTAAACCTGAAATATATATGGACGTAATAAAACCAATCTCACGCCGCTGAAATGTTCCATTACAGAATAAAGACATCAAGAAAAAGAGAGTGTGTCAGATCACTCTATTATTTACAATAAATAAATAAGCCTAAAATCAAAATTATTTAGAAATATAATCTTGGTATACTTTTTTTAATACATATATATATGTAAAAAAAGGCATCTCCTTATCGTGCAACTGAAAGTTGCTGATGGCTTGCGCCATCTATCGGAATAAATATCAAATATTCTCGTTGATTTTTAATTATTCCAGAATTGGCCAAATACCCATTCTTGATCAAGAAAAGCTAACCACGGACACGTTTCGGGCTGTTGGCTACTATTTTTTCACATATATATATATATGTTATATTCAATTTTTAAAAAATATATTTAAATATTTTTTCAAATTTGACCAAAAAACAAAAAGCTTTTTTAAATTATTATTTTGTTCTGTTGTATATATAGATTTGTTTTTTTTTTCTTTTGGGTTGGTTAAATGTGTTTTTTTAATAAACTCATTTTCCAAAAATATTATATAGTTAAATTTGTTTGAAATAAAATAGGAATATTTGTTAATAATTAATATTTCATTCTTCTTTTTTTAGTAAGTAAAATTTGCATTCGACAAATTAAACATATACTTAATAATCAATTACTTTTTTATTCCCTCTCCCCCCAGAATATAAGATATATATAATACTAAAAACAAAAATTATAAAATATCTTAGATTAATAATAAAAATAATAATGAAACTGATACCACTGAGCTAAAAAAACACTCCACACTTATTGGTTGATTGAAGTCAAGTGATTATAGAGAACCAATCAGGTGTATAGTATATAATTATCATAACCTTGTGGATAAGTACATCATACTTGTATATCATAAGAAACATAAATGCCAAAATTTTCAACATTTATCTAACAATTCCATTTATTATATATAAATAAATAATCATGAATGTATTTACATATCCGCGAATTAATTGATAAAAAAAAACAAAATTTATACAAACTCGCGACACCATTATATCATAGAAAGTTTATTAATAAATGTAAAGATCAAATTGCCATATATATATACACATATATATGCGTTGGCCAAATATCACGGAGCAAGCTAAATAAACGTTTAGTTTATTTTTGCTCCACTAGATGGCGCTCTGCCATCCAAAAAGCACATGTGCTCGTGGTTAGGAGATGGCTTCTTTATTTTTAATATATATATGTATGTATGTACCCATATATATATATGAAAAATATGAAAATATATGAAAAAATAATAGAAAAAAAAATGGCGTTCTGCCATCTAAAAGGCACATGTACTCGTGGTCAGGATATGCCTTCTTTGTGTTTAATATATATATATTAAATATATATATTATATGCAATATATATATGTATTATATCCCATATATATTTTCATATTCCATATACATGTTTTATATTTTATTTTTATTATATACACCAGATTGCACTCTGCCTTCTGTAAAGCACATGTGCTCCTGGTCAGGATATGCCATTTTTAATATATATCCTTATATCTATAAAAATGAAATGCGAAATCGATGTTTGTTATCGCATCACGCAAAATCTACTGACTCAATCATTATGGAATTTCGCATGTAGGTAGCTGAAGATTTCGTTTAACATATAGGCTATTCAAAAAACTACAAAGGTTAATGTACTTTTTTAAAAATTATTTAACTGAAATGGATTAGTTCCCGCCTTTTGCCGCTTGGCGGCGCACTGGTCGCGACGATAAATGAATTTGATTGGTTAATAATTTTACACGTTGTTTGTTTTTAATTTGTAATTTTGTTGTTTTGTAATTTTACACGATGAATGTCTTTAGAAGGTAAGATTATTTATATATTTTTAAACTCTTTGGAGATAATATTAATCGATCGTTATCAAATTTATACGTCCCCGGAACCTGGGTTAATTAAAACTGTATTGTGAAATATCGCGCGTAGTTAGCTGAGGTTTTAGTTTAGCATTTAGGCTAAAAGTGCAAAAATTGTATTTCGAATAACCTTTTTTTTTCCTTTTTAGAAGTTAAGATTTTATTTATTTATTTAGTAATATTTTTTCAAATTAAATTAATTGGAAATATTATTTATTTCGCAGCTTATTCATATCTTTTTTGCTTCGTTTAATTTTAGTTAGTGTAAATATAACGATCTACATTTTAAAAGATAAGGTTTACTATTTGATTCTCATAAGGAATATTCCTATTTTAAGACAAATTAAGACAGTATTCTATTTTTTTTTTCTTATATTTAGAGTAAGTATAAATTTTATTGAAGTTGTAAAAAGTATATTTCTTGAAAAAAAGTATGTTTTTCTATATAACTTGCTACGTATATTTTACTATATGTTTGTTCCATGTAATATGTTTATGCTCTAATAGCATTTATATTGTAAGCAGCAGCTATGCATTTTCAGTAACTGCTTTTTTAAGGGTAGGCTCAAATTATTTTTGCTGTCATTTGTTTAGTTAGGGTTTATATTTATCTGCTTCACAATAAATAACTGCTCATATATATCTATAGGGTAATACCATATTTTTGAATAAATGTATTTAGATATATAGATGCAAATATGCTCATATTTAAATAAAGAAATATACAATCAGCAATCGATTGGTGCATAATTTTACATGATGTTTGTTTCTAGACTAAATTTATTCAAATCAAGATAGCTTTTTTTTATGCTTTTAAAAGTAAAGATAATATATTTAACGTTTCATAATACTTTCAAATTAAAGCCGGAAATAATATTGCTTTTTCCCATCTTGCAGGTCTACATTACACTGCAACATGCTATCATAACTCTGGATTTTGGCATTGATATTTATATAATGTGAAAGTACTGTTTGCTACCTTAAGCTCTGGAGAGATTATAATGTGTCTACAGATCCATCATGTGGAAATCACACCATAGTGAAAATGCATTTAGCTGGTAGCAATGTATCACATTTGTAGACATGTGGTGCGCTTACAGTAAAAGCAGTCGCTACCTACCCACCATGGTTATCATGGCCTGTACCACGCGTACTAGGGATTATTAAAAAAAAAGGAAGCAAGACCGAATACAAATAATTACATTATGTGTGGTTTCAGTTACATTTTGGCTATCTTCAGACAAAGGTACTGAATACATTCAGTAATTTTGTCTTTATATGGCAACAATGCTGTTACTGAAACATCACACATATATATATATATGGTAATTTAAACCAACAACCCCATACTGTGTATATAACTTATAATAAGATTGTCATGTTGTATATAGAGACACATCTATAAATAATTATGCGCATGATTAATCTGTGTCATTGCATCACCTATGTAATGTTATTTGTACAAAGTGGATAAATAAATAAAATCTGTAATAGATTTAAAAGTTGAGCTAAAGCAGAGATCGAACATATAGTATTGCCAAAACAACAGAGTCTAAAGATGGGAGTCATAAATCAGGTAGATTCACAGTTCCCACGACAGGCCACCCACACTGTCACATGTGGTGGAATGCAGAGACCCCTCTCACACCTGGACAGGTAAAGGCGCCCTTTCTCAAACGCCCCTGTCACATAAGGTCGCCCCGTCTTTAACCTATAAATACATCACCTTACAGTGACTTGACAGCTCAGTTCAGTTCAGTTTAGTTTTAGTTCACCCTTGGTGCAAGCCGCGTCGGTCGTATGTTATGTCGATCTCATCCAACATGTAATTAGGAAGAACTCGTCTATCTCCATCTTGCGCTTCTAGCTCAGCTTTTATCTGTTTACGGAACTTTCTTAGTGCAACTGTGTCTTCGTTTTTTGTGTGGATATCCCCAAGCTTTTCCACTCTGCCTCGACCACGACTGCCTGTATTTTGTGAGAACTTTTAAAGGTCTTCCAAGGTGCAGAGAGGTACTGGAAAACTCTACATCCTGACTGTTCCTCTCGGTCAACACAGTACAACAAGAGCTACCAGGACTTCAAAATTATTTCAGTAGTCGACAGGATCTCTACAAAAGCTACTGGAATTCACATCACATTACATGAGTCGACAGGATGACCAAAACGAAGGATGACACAACGAAGAAAGTAAGAAGCCTGTTCAGATAGGAAGCGAGAACAAGCGAAAATGGAGGAACAAACCCGCCAGTCCAACGAAACAACCAAGCAATCTCTCCCCCCAACAAGAGACAATATTTACGGAAGAAACGACGCCCCAACGGACTTCCGCATACCCGCTAACCGATCGCCAACGCCGGGAGCAAGCTGTCTGACCACCCCAACGACACAGCCGAAATTCCCGCAAGTCATGGAAACCAAGCAGCGATGTGACCCAAACCCTGTGACAAGTTCTCCACCTTCGACCTGACAACGATACAATGTTCAAGGCAACAAGCGACAAACAACTTTCCAGAAGCTACAAGCTTCTACAAGCTTTACATGGAGCGACTTCCACATCAGCAGGACGACCACCAAAGACCAAGTCTCCTGACTGAACTTTCGTCCAAATTGTAAGTTTTTTAAAAAAAAAACCTACCTTAACTTTATCCTCAAGTTCACAACTTGATTCACCATTAATTTTGTATTTATATTTTGACTTTAAGCATTTTAAATTCAATTTTTACCTTTTTTATACCATTTTTAATTCAATTTTTAAAACTTTCACATTTTCATTGATCAAATTTACTTTAATTTTTAATCAGATTATAAATTTCAAGTTATTACTCTCAATTTTACTTATATAAAAAAAAAATTCGCTGATCACACATTTTTATCAATTTACTAATCTTATATGTCTTTCCTAAATTTACCTAAAATGGCATTATCCAAAGCTACGACTTGAAAAAAAAATTCATTATTATTATTTAAAAAAAAAAATCTCATTCATCATAATTCTCAACTTATTTTTGTTTTACTTATTAGTTATCTTTATATACCAAAAGACCAATATCTTTATCAATTCTTAAAATTTGGTAATGTTCACCATTTCAAGTAAACGCCACAATTCAAATTATTTTTGTCACTATCACGGCATTGCCTTTTTACAAGGAACATTTTCACGCTACCATAATCAACGATCAAAAATATCAATTTTTAAATATAAATTAACATAGGTGAAACGCATTTTTTTTTTAATTGTAAAAATCGGAAGATACAATATCTTCAAAAACACCACTAGGGAAAACAACTATCTTTCCCAAAACAAGTTAAAATTAAAGATTCCCTCCACTTCATCGCCAGTAGCTAAATTAGGTCACAACCTACCAAACTTATTAACAACATGTTATTCTAACTTAGATACACTCCCTCGTCTCTACTTTTTACATGCATAATTAAACAACCATACATCTCTCTCCACAAAATCTACAACACCCTCACACATCACTTTCTCCTATTGGCAACAATTTTTAGTGCGCGACTTAACATACAAATCCAAATTTCGAGCCACACAAGCGCCACTTAGCTCTATATCGCGTCACCACAATAAAATAATTTCACATTAAGCGTGCCACATCCACTAACAGTCAAATATTCTCTCGATGTGTTTCATACAACAACCACCCATGACTTTATTAAATTTGTTATTCATGGTGAAACAGGTTAGATTTGTACCAAACTAAGACTTCACGTGACACCTTTATATTCACATTTCTCACTTCGTGTCACAGTGCCACACCACAAAACTTTTTCACTTTTCAGGCCAAAGACGCCCTTCACGCCTGTGACACCACAATTCACCCCAAAGCGTGTACACGTTGAAAGTCGCACTTTCACCACACATCTAAACCTGACATCACCTAATAACATTTTTTCTAAGTCTAAACTAAATGCGAAACACAACAACTACAAACACCGAGAAAATCATATCTTTCAATTATAGCAGAAAATTGCCAAACTTCAACAAAAGAAGAGAGAGAGAGAGAAAGTCAGTTTCGAGTAAATCTCAAACATAGCAAGCCATCCCACACGTGTGACCACCCCACAAATAGAATTTCCGTGAAAAAAAGGAAGTGGACGCCCTTTTTGACGCCACTCCCTTGGTCACTACTATCTTTTGAGAATATCTTTGGACATGCCCTCTCTTCCCCCTCAAGGCAGATATTCTTGACCGCTAGCTTCATGACGCCATTTTGAACACATGTGTCACACTACTCATTTAGATTTCCTCGAGAATCTCACAAATCTCACCAACGAGATATCACAACACAACATACTTTAAACATTTTACATGTTAATTGATAACACCAATTAAAACAATTTGGTTAAGTCTTATATAGACTTTTTAACGCGAAAGAGAAATCATTCTCTACATACCAGCATTGAGGACAAACGAAAAGATCATTTCACATATTCCCAGTTTCAGAGTCATAGAAACACCGATGTTACCAAAGGGATATAATCTAGTCACACACCACAACTGTAACTTTTCGTCAAAAGAGACAATTTTTGTTCAATTTTACACTACTTAAAATTTATCCAATCATTAATAACCTTCAATTATATTATAAATTTTGTATAAAATCTTGAATAATTATTCTTATTCTTACCTTTCAATTATATAAACAAATTTTTTAATCCAACATTAAAAAAAAAAAAACCTTTAATCAAATTTACTTTTATTTTTCATGATATTATTTTAATATTGTAAAACATCTAATTGTTTCAAAAATTATTTTTATTTTATTATTTATTATATATTTTATATATTACAGGTTTAATTTTGTCCACTCACACTTTTTGTACCCGCAATCATATTTCTATATTTCTATTCACTATATTTTATTTGTTTAAATATTTTTATTATCTGACAAAGTTTATCATCCACTATCGGGCATCTACAACAATCGTTTTCAACAATCATATTCCTTAACCAATTCCCTATACTTTTCATCACTATCTTTTCAGTCCTTGCGTCACATCAACGTAGAAAAACGACAGCACTGCTTGACAATTTATTTTTTGATTTCGTAATTCAACAAACTCCTTGAACACAGTTCCCCAGACTTACAAATCCAAACTTCTAGTCTGAACAAGCTTCAAGAGTTTATTTCATTTCATCCGCAGAGCAAATCACCAACGCATACACAAAGCGTTCACTTTTTTCAACTTTCAACTTTTTTTTTCAGCTCTAGCGGACCACATTCAACCTTTGATTTCGAGTCAAGTCAGATCACCTACTGTCGCTACAATTCTACTTATCGCATGGCTCTATTTGACTCCTTTCTCAATCATATTAATAAGCAACTTTTCTTCAACAACTTTTAACCCAATAATCCTAAAATTGTGACAAAACACTGTAACCCTTATATAGGATCGCAAGTGAAACATTGCCAAGGAAGACAGCTCAAGTCTATATCCTCGCTTTGCACCTGGATCTGAGTATTTGGTTTACATGGGCACTTCTAACAATTACATATTCTTCAACAACTTTTCAACCCAATAACACTACAATTGTGACAAAGCACTGTTACCCTATACAGGATCACAGGTGAAACATTGCCTAGGAAGACGCTCAAGTCCATATCCTCGCTTTGCACCTGGACCTAAGTATTTGATTGCATGTGTAAATCTCACAATTGCTTATTCTTTAACTACTAACCCTGTCCAACGCCCACCAATATTCTCTTAGAATGATGAATTTTTATGTCTTCATTTTATTTTAATCATCTTTTTTGTTAATTAAACACAATGTCATTTTTATTTCACTTTTATATATCCAACAAATATCATCTTGTTATAGCCCTTTTTAACCCTCACAGTTTAAATTAATTAAAATAAATTTTAATTACTTACCTGTGTTAGAGAGGCTTTACCCGCCTAAACCCGGATAAACCCTTTCACTCCCGGGGCCCATCTATGGTAATTTAAACCAACAACCCCATACTGTGTATATAACTTATAATAAGATTGTCATGTTGTATATAGAGACACATCTATAAATAATTATGCGCATGATTAATCTGTGTCATTGCATCACCTATGTAATGTTATTTGTACAAAGTGGATAAATAAATAAAATCTGTAATTGATTTAAAAGTTGAGCTAAAGCAGAGATCGAACATATAGTATTGCCAAAACAACAGAGTCTAAAGATGGGAGTCATAAATCAGGTAGATTCACAGTTCCCACGACAGGCCACCCACACTGTCACATGTGGTGGAATGCAGAGACCCCTCTCACACCTGGACAGGTAAAGGCGCCCTTTCTCAAACGCCCCTGTCACATAAGGTCGCCCCGTCTTTAACCTATAAATACATCACCTTACAGTGACTTGACAGCTCAGTTCAGTTCAGTTTAGTTTTAGTTCACCCTTGGTGCAAGCCGCGTCGGTCGTATGTTATGTCGATCTCATCCAACATGTAATTAGGAAGAACTCGTCTATCTCCATCTTGCGCTTCTAGCTCAGCTTTTATCTGTTTACGGAACTTTCTTAGTGCAACTGTGTCTTCGTTTTTTGTGTGGATATCCCCAAGCTTTTCCACTCTGCCTCGACCACGACTGCCTGTATTTTGTGAGAACTTTTAAAGGTCTTCCAAGGTGCAGAGAGGTACTGGAAAACTCTACATCCTGACTGTTCCTCTCGGTCAACACAGTACAACAAGAGCTACCAGGACTTCAAAATTATTTCAGTAGTCGACAGGATCTCTACAAAAGCTACTGGAATTCTCATCTCATTACATATATATTTTTTATTTGGTCTTGCTTTTTTGGTATTTTTACAATTGCCCTTGACTATTAGAAAATTATGCAAATTTCCTTTTTATTTTATATACCATTTTAAAAATTATATTCTTTTGTTAAAATATCCAATTTCCCACACTTTTCTAAAACTGCAACAATAACTAATACAAAATTCTTCCAAGTCCAGGTATTTCAATATTGCAGAAATATATTACATTTATAAAAGTTGCTTAACTATTTAGATAAGTAAATGCCGGATTTGGTGCCCTTTAAAATGTTTGCTCTGGCTGTTTCTTCTTGGACAGCCGAGAGTGAAGTGGACAAAGTGAAATTTTCAGGTTGTGCCGACCATTTTCCTTTATTCACACTAATCATTAGATTTTTTTTTTTATTTTTAAGAATAAAAGCCCAGTTTGGTTACTTGCACTCACTGGAGGGGTTGGACTTTTTCAAGAAACAGGAGCTATTGGGGCAATTTTTTTTTTTTCAGAACAAAGTGTCTGAATCTGCATTCGATGACCCCGGATCATGGTTTTTAAAAATCAACAGTTTAGACCACTCCTCCAAACAGCACTCTATTCATTAGATGTGTTTGTGAAATGGATCCTATATTACAGATTTTTTTACACGCATTTTCGATATTGCTGTTTGCAATTTATCTCCATTTTGCTGAAAGAAAATTCATTACATTGAGTTTACAAACAGTTGGGGCCTCTATTCATTCATGAGTAAACCTCGCTCGAACACTACCCAGGCGAAGCCGGGTCCAGTCGGGTAAAACCCGGGCGTTGCCCGGGCCACTCGGCTAGTATATATATATATATATATAGTGTAGAAACTATATAACAAAATTATAACAGTGATTCTAATTTTAAAACTTAAGGAGCAAACTGATAATAATGATAACTTATATCAATTAGATTTGATTAGATTAGCAAGCTAAATCTAAATTAATTATAATAATAAATAGTTATTTAATTTTATAGTCCAGTTTTGTATACAAAATTTTTTAATACAAAACTGGACTATAAAATTAAATAACTATTTATTATTATATATATATATATATATATATATATATATATATATATATATATATATATATATATATATATGGCATATAAAATTACACTAGGTGACTCCTGAATGCTCCATGTCACATCAAAAGAGAAATAAAACGTAATATAATCTGGAAACCTGAGGAACGGAACAACTTATACAATTCTTAATACGTTTGTATCAAATATACAAAAATATATTGGGTCAATTTTCCAATACGAATAAAGTGTGTTTCTCTCGAATAGAAAACCACGAGAGAGAAAATCTGTATTATGTAATTGTAATATCAAATATAGTACGATTTTTTTTCTTTTCCAAATAAAACACACATTTCTACGATCCATATACTGCTATGGAAATATAGAAATAAATAGCAGAGAGGTTTTTTTGGGAAATAAAAAAATCGTTTTTTTTTTTAGTTTTATTTATTAAATATATATAGCGGTCTATATATAGCCTTATTGTTTTTTTTTAATATTAAAATTTAAAATAATAATAAATATATTTTATCAATTTTTTTATTTTTAGCAACATTGGAGTTTTTGAAATCAAAATATTTACACTTATAGACAAAAGGAAGTAGAAAGTTTTGATGTCGCCGGTCGTCTATTTTTTTAAGGAGACAGAGGTTGTTCACACTTGGTTATCTCGTATGTCTTCAATAAAGGTCACTGTAATATATTTCAGAGTTATTGTCTGAGAATCCCGATATACATGGTAAAAGGTACAACTTCCTTAAGTTTTGTCCATGAGTGTATATTGGTTATCTCGTATGTCTTCAATAAAGGTCACTGTAATATCTTACAGAGTTATTGTCTGAATCCCGATATACATGGTAAAAGTTACAACTTCCTTAAGTTTTGTCCATGAGTGTATATTGGTTATCTTGTGTGTCTTCAATAAAGGTCACTGTAATATCTATCAGAGTTATTGTCTGAATACCGATATACATGGTAAAAGGTACAACTTCCTTAAGTTTTGTCCATGAGTGTATATTGGTTATCTCGTGTGTCTTCAATAAAGGTCATTGTAATATCATTCAGAGTTATTGTCTGAATCCCGATATACATGGTAAAAGGTACAACTTCCTTAAGTTTTGTCCATGAGTGTATATTGGTTATCTCGTGTGTCTTCAATAAAGGTCACTGTAATATCTATCAGAGTTATTGTCTGAATACCGATATACATGGTAAAAGTTACAACTTCCTTAAGTTTTGTCCATGAGTGTATATTGGTTATCTTGTGTGTCTTCAATAAAGGTCACTGTAATATCTTTCAGAGTTATTGTCTCAATCCCGATATACATGCTGAAAGGTACAACTTCCTTAAGTTTTGTCCATGAGTGTATATTGGTTATCTCGTGTGTCTTCAATAAAGGTAATATATTTCAGAGTTATTGTCTGAATCCCGATATACATGCTAAAAGGTACAACTTCCTTAAGTTTTGTCCATGAGTGTATATTGGTTATCTCGTGTGTCTCCAATAAAGGTCACTGTAATATCTTTAAGATATATTGTCTCAATCCCGATATACATGCTGAAAGGTACAACTTCCTTAAGTTTTGTCCATGAGTGTATATTGGTTATCTCGTATGTCTTCAATAAACGTCACTGTAATATCTTTCAGAGTTACTGTCTGAATCCCGATATACATGCTGAAAGGTACAACTTTCTTAAGTTTTGTCCATGAGTATATTTTGGTTATCTCGTGTGTCTTCAATAAAGGTCACTGTAATATATTTCAGAGTTACTGTCTGAATCCCGATATACATGCTGAAAGGTACAACTTCCTGAAGTTTTGTCCATGAGTATATTTTGGTTATCTCGTGTGTCTTCAATAAAGGTCACTGTAATATCTTTCAGAGTTATTGTCTGAATCCCGATATACATGTTAAAAGGTACAACTTCCTTAAGTTTTGTCCATGAGTGTATATTGGTTATCTCGTGTGTCTTCAATAAAGGTCACTGTAATATCTTTCAGAGTTATTGTCTGAATCCCGATATACATGGTAAAAGGTACAACTTCCTTAAGTTTTGTCCATGAGTGTATATTGGTTATCTCGTGTGTCTTCAATAAAGGTCACTGTAATATCTTACAGAGTTATTGTCTGAATCCCGATATACATGGTAAAAGGTACAACTTCCTTAAGTTTTGTCCATGAGTGTATATTGGTTATCTCGTGTGTCTTCAATAAAGGTCATTGTAATATCATTCAGAGTTATTGTCTGAATCCCGATATACATGGTAAAAGGTACAACTTCCTTAAGTTTTGTCCATGAGTGTATATTGGTTATCTCGTGTGTCTTCAATAAAGGTCACTGTAATATCTATCAGAGTTATTGTCTGAATACCGATATACATGGTAAAAGTTACAACTTCCTTAAGTTTTGTCCATGAGTGTATATTGGTTATCTTGTGTGTCTTCAATAAAGGTCACTGTAATATCTTTCAGAGTTATTGTCTCAATCCCGATATACATGCTGAAAGGTACAACTTCCTTAAGTTTTGTCCATGAGTGTATATTGGTTATCTCGTGTGTCTTCAATAAAGGTAATATATTTCAGAGTTATTGTCTGAATCCCGATATACATGCTAAAAGGTACAACTTCCTTAAGTTTTGTCCATGAGTGTATATTGGTTATCTCGTGTGTCTCCAATAAAGGTCACTGTAATATCTTTAAGAGATATTGTCTCAATCCCGATATACATGCTGAAAGGTACAACTTCCTTAAGTTTTGTCCATGAGTGTATATTGGTTATCTCGTATGTCTTCAATAAACGTCACTGTAATATCTTTCAGAGTTACTGTCTGAATCCCGATATACATGCTGAAAGGTACAACTTTCTTAAGTTTTGTCCATGAGTATATTTTGGTTATCTCGTGTGTCTTCAATAAAGGTCACTGTAATATATTTCAGAGTTACTGTCTGAATCCCGATATACATGCTGAAAGGTACAACTTCCTGAAGTTTTGTCCATGAGTATATTTTGGTTATCTCGTGTGTCTTCAATAAAGGTCACTGTAATATCTTTCAGAGTTATTGTCTGAATCCCGATATACATGTTAAAAGGTACAACTTCCTTAAGTTTTGTCCATGAGTGTATATTGGTTATCTCGTGTGTCTTCAATAAAGGTCACTGTAATATCTTTCAGAGTTATTGTCTGAATCCCGATATACATGGTAAAAGGTACAACTTCCTTAAGTTTTGTCCATGAGTGTATATTGGTTATCTCGTGTGTCTTCAATAAAGGTCACTGTAATATCTTACAGAGTTATTGTCTGAATCCCGATATACATGGTAAAAGGTACAACTTCCTTAAGTTTTGTCCATGAGTGTATATTGGTTATCTCGTGTGTCTTCAATAAAGGTCACTGTAATATCTTACAGAGTTATTGTCTGAATCCCGATATACATGGTAAAAGGTACAACTTCCTTAAGTTTTGTCCATGAGTGTATATTGGTTATCTCGTGTGTCTTCAATAAAGGTCACTGTAATATCTTACAGAGTTATTGTCTGAATCCCGATATACATGGTAAAAGGTACAACTTCCTTAAGTTTTGTCCATGAGTGTATATTGGTTATCTTGTGTGTCTTCAATAAAGGTCACTGTAATATCTATCAGAGTTATTGTCTGAATACCGATATACATGGTAAAAGGTACAACTTCCTTAAGTTTTGTCCATGAGTGTATATTGGTTATCTCGTGTGTCTTCAATAAAGGTCATTGTAATATCATTCAGAGTTATTGTCTGAATCCCGATATACATGGTAAAAGGTACAACTTCCTTAAGTTTTGTCCATGAGTGTATATTGGTTATCTCGTGTGTCTTCAATAAAGGTCACTGTAATATCTATCAGAGTTATTGTCTGAATACCGATATACATGGTAAAAGTTACAACTTCCTTAAGTTTTGTCCATGAGTGTATATTGGTTATCTTGTGTGTCTTCAATAAAGGTCACTGTAATATCTTTCAGAGTTATTGTCTCAATCCCGATATACATGCTGAAAGGTACAACTTCCTTAAGTTTTGTCCATGAGTGTATATTGGTTATCTCGTGTGTCTTCAATAAAGGTAATATATTTCAGAGTTATTGTCTGAATCCCGATATACATGCTAAAAGGTACAACTTCCTTAAGTTTTGTCCATGAGTGTATATTGGTTATCTCGTGTGTCTCCAATAAAGGTCACTGTAATATCTTTAAGAGATATTGTCTCAATCCCGATATACATGCTGAAAGGTACAACTTCCTTAAGTTTTGTCCATGAGTGTATATTGGTTATCTCGTATGTCTTCAATAAACGTCACTGTAATATCTTTCAGAGTTACTGTCTGAATCCCGATATACATGGTAAAAGGTACAACTTCCTTAAGTTTTGTCCATGAGTGTATATTGGTTATCTCGTGTGTCTTCAATAAAGGTCACTGTAATATCTTACAGAGTTATTGTCTGAATCCCGATATACATGGTAAAAGGTACAACTTCCTTAAGTTTTGTCCATGAGTGTATATTGGTTATCTCGTGTGTCTTCAATAAAGGTCACTGTAATATCTTACAGAGTTATTGTCTGAATCCCGATATACATGGTAAAAGGTACAACTTCCTTAAGTTTTGTCCATGAGTGTATATTGGTTATCTTGTGTGTCTTCAATAAAGGTCACTGTAATATCTATCAGAGTTATTGTCTGAATACCGATATACATGGTAAAAGGTACAACTTCCTTAAGTTTTGTCCATGAGTGTATATTGGTTATCTCGTGTGTCTTCAATAAAGGTCATTGTAATATCATTCAGAGTTATTGTCTGAATCCCGATATACATGGTAAAAGGTACAACTTCCTTAAGTTTTGTCCATGAGTGTATATTGGTTATCTCGTGTGTCTTCAATAAAGGTCACTGTAATATCTATCAGAGTTATTGTCTGAATACCGATATACATGGTAAAAGTTACAACTTCCTTAAGTTTTGTCCATGAGTGTATATTGGTTATCTTGTGTGTCTTCAATAAAGGTCACTGTAATATCTTTCAGAGTTATTGTCTCAATCCCGATATACATGCTGAAAGGTACAACTTCCTTAAGTTTTGTCCATGAGTGTATATTGGTTATCTCGTGTGTCTTCAATAAAGGTAATATATTTCAGAGTTATTGTCTGAATCCCGATATACATGCTAAAAGGTACAACTTCCTTAAGTTTTGTCCATGAGTGTATATTGGTTATCTCGTGTGTCTCCAATAAAGGTCACTGTAATATCTTTAAGAGATATTGTCTCAATCCCGATATACATGCTGAAAGGTACAACTTCCTTAAGTTTTGTCCATGAGTGTATATTGGTTATCTCGTATGTCTTCAATAAACGTCACTGTAATATCTTTCAGAGTTACTGTCTGAATCCCGATATACATGCTGAAAGGTACAACTTTCTTAAGTTTTGTCCATGAGTATATTTTGGTTATCTCGTGTGTCTTAATAAAGGTCACTGTAATATATTTCAGAGTTACTGTCTGAATCCCGATATACATGCTGAAAGGTACAACTTCCTGAAGTTTTGTCCATGAGTATATTTTGGTTATCTCGTGTGTCTTCAATAAAGGTCACTGTAATATCTTTCAGAGTTATTGTCTGAATCCCGATATACATGTTAAAAGGTACAACTTCCTTAAGTTTTGTCCATGAGTGTATATTGGTTATCTCGTGTGTCTTCAATAAAGGTCACTGTAATATCTTTCAGAGTTATTGTCTGAATCCCGATATACATGGTAAAAGGTACAACTTCCTTAAGTTTTGTCCATGAGTGTATATTGGTTATCTCGTGTGTCTTCAATAAAGGTCACTGTAATATCTTACAGAGTTATTGTCTGAATCCCGATATACATGGTAAAAGGTACAACTTCCTTAAGTTTTGTCCATGAGTGTATATTGGTTATCTCGTGTGTCTTCAATAAAGGTCACTGTAATATCTTACAGAGTTATTGTCTGAATCCCGATATACATGGTAAAAGGTACAACTTCCTTAAGTTTTGTCCATGAGTGTATATTGGTTATCTCGTGTGTCTTCAATAAAGGTCACTGTAATATCTTACAGAGTTATTGTCTGAATCCCGATATACATGGTAAAAGGTACAACTTCCTTAAGTTTTGTCCATGAGTGTATATTGGTTATCTCGTGTGTCTTCAATAAAGGTCACTGTAATATCTTACAGAGTTATTGTCTCAATCCCGATATACATGGTAAAAGGTACAACTTCCTTAAGTTTTGTCCATGAGTGTATATTGGTTATCTCGTGTGTCTTCAATAAAGGTCACTGTAATATCTTACAGAGTTATTGTCTCAATCCCGATATACATGGTAAAAGGTACAACTTCCTTAAGTTTTGTCCATGAGTATATATTGGTTATCTCGTGTGTCTTCAGTAAAGGTCACTGTAATATCTTACAGAGTTATTGTCTCAATCCCGATATACATGGTAAAAGGTACAACTTCCTTAAGTTTTGTCCATGAGTGTATATTGGTTATCTCGTGTGTCTTCAATAAAGGTCACTGTAATATCTTACAGAGTTATTGTCTCAATCCCGATATACATGGTAAAAGGTACAACTTCCTTAAGTTTTGTCCATGAGTGTATATTGGTTATCTCGTGTGTCTTCAATAAAGGTCAATGTAATATCTTTCAGAGTTATTGTCTCAATCCCGATATACATGGTAAAAGGTACAACTTCCTTAAGTTTTGTCCATGAGTATATATTGGTTATCTCGTGTGTCTTCAATAAAGGTCACTGTAATATCTTACAGAGTTATTGTCTCAATCCCGATATACATGGTAAAAGGTACAACTTCCTTAAGTTTTGTCCATGAGTATATATTGGTTATCTCGTGTGTCTTCAATAAAGGTCACTGTAATATCTTTCAGAGTTATTGTCTGAATACCGATATACATGGTAAAAGTTACAACTTCCTTAAGTTTTGTCCATGAGTGAATACACACTTGGTTATCTCGTGTGTCTTCAATAAAGGTCACTGTAATATCTTACAGAGTTATTGTCTCAATCCCGATATACATGGTAAAAGGTACAACTTCCTTAAGTTTTGTCCATGAGTGTATATTGGTTATCTCGTGTGTCTTCAATAAAGGTCACTGTAATATCTTACAGAGTTATTGTCTCAATCCCGATATACATGGTAAAAGGTACAACTTCCTTAAGTTTTGTCCATGAGTGTATATTGGTTATCTCGTGTGTCTTCAATAAAGGTCAATGTAATATCTTTCAGAGTTATTGTCTCAATCCCGATATACATGGTAAAAGGTACAACTTCCTTAAGTTTTGTCCATGAGTATATATTGGTTATCTCTTGTGTCTTCAATAAAGGTCACTGTAATATCTTACAGAGTTATTGTCTCAATCCCGATATACATGGTAAAAGGTACAACTTCCTTAAGTTTTGTCCATGAGTATATATTGGTTATCTCGTGTGTCTTCAATAAAGGTCACTGTAATATCTTTCAGAGTTATTGTCTGAATACCGATATACATGGTAAAAGTTACAACTTCCTTAAGTTTTGTCCATGAGTGAATACACACTTGGTTATCTCGTGTGTCTTCAATAAAGGTCACTGTAATATCTTACAGAGTTATTGTCTCAATCCCGATATACATGGTAAAAGGTACAACTTCCTTAAGTTTTGTCCATGAGTGTATATTGGTTATCTCGTGTGTCTTCAATAAAGGTCACTGTAATATCTTTCAGAGTTATTGTCTCAATCCCGATATACATGGTAAAAGGTACAACTTCCTTAAGTTTTGTCCATGAGTATATATTGGTTATCTCGTGTGTCTTCAATAAAGGTCACTGTAATATCTTTCAGAGTTATTGTCTGAATACCGATATACATGGTAAAAGTTACAACTTCCTTAAGTTTTGTCCATGAGTGAATACACACTTGGTTATCTCGTGTGTCTTCAATAAAGGTCACTGTAATATCTATCAGAGTTATTGTCTCAATCCCGATATACATGGTAAAAGGTACAACTTCCTTAAGTTTTGTCCATGAGTGTATATTGGTTATCTCGTGTGTCTTCAATAAAGGTCACTGTAATATCTTTCAGAGTTATTGTCTCAATCCCGATATACATGGTAAAAGGTACAACTTCCTTAAGTTTTGTCCATGAGTATATATTGGTTATCTCGTGTGTCTTCAATAAAGGTCACTGTAATATCTTTCAGAGTTATTGTCTGAATACCGATATACATGGTAAAAGTTACAACTTCCTTAAGTTTTGTCCATGAGTGAATACACACTTGGTTATCTCGTGTGTCTTCAATAAAGGTCACTGTAATATCTTACAGAGTTATTGTCTCAATCCCGATATACATGGTAAAAGGTACAACTTCCTTAAGTTTTGTCCATGAGTGTATATTGGTTATCTCGTGTGTCTTCAATAAAGGTCACTGTAATATCTTTCAGAGTTATTGTCTCAATCCCGATATACATGGTAAAAGGTACAACTTCCTTAAGTTTTGTCCATGAGTGTATATTGGTTATCTCGTGTGTCTTCAATAAAGGTCACTGTAATATCTTTCAGAGTTATTGTCTCAATCCCGATATACATGCTGAAAGGTACAACTTCCTTAAGTCTTGTCCATGAGTGTATATTGGTTATCTCGTGTGTCTTCAATAAAGGTCACTGTAATATCTTTCAGAGTTATTGTCTCAATCCCGATATACATGCTGAAAGGTACAACTTCCTTAAGTTTTGTCCATGAGTGTATATAACAGCTGGAGTTATTGTGCTTCGCATCTATTTGTAGTCTGAAGAATATTTATTCTATATGACTCAAATATGTAAATTTGGAAAAAACGTGATTCTAGATCTAATATATATATTTTTTTTTTTTTGCCGTGAGAAAAATTTGATATATAAAATTAAAAGAGGGCATCTTCCCCCTTAAAATAGAATCAAAACTTTAAACATTATTGTTTTTTGAAAGCATCGTTATTTACTGAATCACTTAGGACTGAAAAAGAGTTGTGGCTCGAAAGTTCGACGAAAATATTTAATAAAGAAGAGTACATTTCAATTCTATATAGATTCGTTAATATAAACTTACAATGAATGTAGCTTCTATTTTATATTTAAATCCCAGTTTTCGACTAAATGCTCTTCAACAACGGGTCTAGTTCTCTATAGGAAGATCAAACAAGTTGGAAAATATGGAATATAATGACATCTTATCGTATAGGTATGTATGGCATGAGTTAGGTGCAAGTTTTGGTGAAAATATTATTATAAACCCTATTTGCACAGCTTATTTTTCTTCCTATATGGAAATAAGGCCTGTTGTTGAAGGATGTTCATCTCGAAAGCTTTATTTTATTTATAAACTAAAATTTACTCATTGAAAGTTTATTTTATATATTATTAATACGTCTTACAATTATAATAGCATATTACGAATATATATATATATATAAATCAAAAAAGGCATATCCTGACAACGTTTAAATGAATTTTTAGATGGCAAAGCGCCATCTAGTGGAACAGAAATCAACTAAACATTGATTTAACCTGTTCCCTGATATTTGGCCAACCCAATTTCTTGATAAACAAAGAAAAGTCGACCACGAACGCGTTTCGGGCTGTTGGCCCTCGTCAGCGTGGTGCAGACTGTACTCTACGACCAAAATTATTTTGGTCCCAGAGGTTTCCTGAGAAATCAAGAAATGTTTTTTTTTCAATTATTTTTTTCACGTATATATATATATATATTTGTAGTACCCTATGTAGAGGGAATAAAACACTTTAAATATTTAGAAGCAACAAGGAAGGCTACGGCCCAAGAATGAAGATGTTTTGGCCGGCCCAAGCAATGAGATTGTCCAGTACGACGGAATGCTAGCTAAACCTAATTGTCTTTTACAAGTCCCCAGGCTCTTCTTATAGCCGGGGGTATTCCCTAGGGAGTCAACGAACCGACCCTTGAAAGTTCCCGCTATGCAAATTGATATAGGACCAGGCTGTCACGTCTATTTCTGGGATCGTCAGCCTTCCTTTAACTTTATTGGTTCCTTACAAGTTACAATAATATGGGAAGGGGGGGGGGGGATTTTGTTTCTATATAATTTATATACAAATTATCACATATATATATTGTTTGTTTTGGTTTGTAAACAGTTTCGAATTTTTTTGTAATTATGCTGTAGAAGAATAAATTTCTCGAAAGATTTCATAACTTTAAAAGTAAAAGATTTTCGCCCAATAACTAATTGTTTTCTTTTTTTTTTTCACTTTTATTATGTACACTCAAGGAAAAAATTAAGGAAGTGGAAAGTCTTTGATGTTGCCGGTTGTCTATTTTTTTAAGGAGACAGAGGCAATTTAGTTCACACTTGGTTATCTCATTTGTCTTCAATAAAGGTCACTGTAATATCTTTCTTTCAGAGTTATTGTCTCAATCCCGATATAAACGGCGTATATATTGTAACAAAGTATTTATTAATTTTATTATTTTTATTAACAGAGTGGTCATTTTTTTATGTTTATATTTTGCTACTCTTTAAATTCCCTCGTGGCTTATCTTTTGTTTACCATTCATAGTTTGTTCTTGTCTGAAATAAATTGTTGTCTCCTCCTAAATTTTCTGTCTTCCCTAATTTTCCACGTGGCAATTATTTTATTAATTATCCCTAGTACACGTGGTACAAGCCATGATATTCATAGAGGGTAGTTAGTGACTGCTTTTACTGTAAGTGCACCACATGTCTACACATGTGAAGAGCAGTTCGACTTTGCACTTACAAATGTGCCAGAGCCCCGTTTGGTTACTTGCACTCGCTGGTGGGGGTTGGACTTTTGCAAGAATCGGGGGCCATTGGAGCATTTTGCAATATATATGTAGTGATTTGCAGTCCAGTCGAGGTGGTTCTAGTCAGGAGTCCAGAGAAAGGAACTGTAAGGTGTAGGCGAGAGAGGGAGAAGTCTTTGGCCACACAACAGAGGAAGGAGTGACGTGAAGATGGCGTCAATTAACACTCCCTACTAAGAAACTTTCTTAGAGATTTACATAATTGTTTTCTTGTACAGACCTGACAATGATCCCTGGGTCTAAGAATGTTGCATCAGTAGACAGGCTAAGCCTACTGAATGGACTCTTTTGGTTTATATACTTCTCTTTTTATACAATTCCTCACAAATCTATTTATAGAATGCTTCATTGTAATAAACATTGTCATTACTACGTTAATCACCTTCAGCAAGCGGGGAGAATGTTGCATCAGTAGACAGGGTAAGCCTACTGAGTTGGCTTTTTGGTTTATATACTTCTCTTTTTATACAATTCCTCACAAATCTATTTATAGAATGATTCATTGTAATATACATTGTCATTATATATACTATGTTAATCACCTTTTGCAAGCGGGGAGAATGTTGCATCAGTAGACAGGCTAAGCCTACTGAGTCGACTCTTTTGGAGGTTAGATACTTCTCTTTCTATATATTTTTCCACAAGTCTATTTATAGAATGCTTTATTGTAATATACATTGTCATTATTACGTCAATCACCTTCTGCAAGCGGGGAGAATGTTGCATCAGTCAACGTAAACAAGCTAACCCTACTGAGTCGGCTCTTTTGGAGCTCAAACACTTCTCTTTTTATATATTTCTTCACAAGTCTATTTATAGAATACGTCATTGTGTAATATACATTGTAATTACTAAGTTAAATACCTTATGCAAAAGGGGAAATGTTGCATCAGTCAACCTCCATGGGGAATGGTGGGGATAAGCCTACTAAATCTATTATTTTAATATGTAGGATAATTAAATATCTCTCTTTATTACATCCTTCAATGTCATTTTCATGGAATGCATTATTGTAATCTACATTGTCATCAATGAAAACTTAATATATGCAAATACAATCGCAAACAAAAGTCTTTATTAAATCTTAGCCTTATACAGATTCTCTAATTCGCTCTTTTAAAATAGTTTATAAATAGCCATTATGCAATATTGTAAAAAGAGAGTTATGCAAATAAGGACTTTTTTTTTGTTTCTACGAATCAGCAATTCATTTCAGGAAAAATCTCTATTTAAAACATTCTTTTGATATTTTTTTTGTCGTCTGAACCGCTAGAAAAATTCGTTAAATTCAATTAAATCAAATTCAAGGAAAAATTCCTCGGGGAACAAAAAAAATGCAATTAAAAAATGCAGAGATTACCTCAGTGGCTATATGGCTTTGATTTGACTCACTCAAAGATAATTCTACGAAAAAAATAAATTTTAAAATTTAAATTTATTAAGCGTTACTAGAAATTGAATTAATTGATTTTGTTTTTTAAGAGTCCTTTTGTCTTTTTTAATTAAATGCCTTTATTTAGAGGCAATCTCTAACAATTTGAATGCATTGGAGTATGTAAATAGAGAAGGGAGAGATATGCATTTTTTTTTTAAACAATTATATAAATTATTATATTTGAATTATAAAACAATCTGTTGATACACGATAGTTTATTTTTATTTAATCATAAAACAAAGGTATCTTTTATTTACAATCATGGACAAAACTTAAAGAAATTGTACTTTCTAGTATATCGGGATTCAGATAATAACTCTGAAAGATATTACAGTTCCCTTTATTGAAGACACACGAGATAACCAAGTGTGAAACAAATTGTCTCTGTCTCCTTAAAAAAAAACAGACGACCGGCGACATCAAATACTTTCCACTTCCATAAATCCATGAGTATATATATAAAGAAAGGTATGTTTTAAAATATATATTTATAAATATCATCGATAGATATGGCTACGTTAATGATGATATTTTAAAATAGAGCTTTCGAGAGAGCTAGAGTTCTTTAACATACCTAAAGAAAATGTTTATCAAATAAGAGTTATTTTATAGAGAGAGAGAGAATTCAATAAATTTGGAAATTTTAAAATACATCAAAGTATATATAACTTGCTAGCCATTTAAAAAACTTTTACCGTATATCGCATCTCAGGTAAATTCATTTTATATTCGTTCTACATATAAAAGTCTTCAAATTAAAATATGGATTTAAAAAATGAAAAAATATTTAAATAAAAATTATAAATATAAAAAATAATTATTCTCAAATTTCACTAGTAGAATGGAAAAGGGTATCTTATAAAAAATATTTTGTCATATATGTGCTAGTGTAATTTTTAAAACTTTATCTTAAAATGAATTTATTTTCATTTAAATATAACAGCAGTCTCAGAAATGATAATTTATATTAGAATATGTGGATTAAATTGGATATCAAAAGATATCTAATTTTACGTTTAAAATTAGATTTAAATTTGACAATTGAAAACATGTTGGAAACTGAATGCTACGACTACTGCTAGCGCCACACTGGACTAATCATCATCACAACTGTTTGTTTACTTCTTCCCTATATTATAAAATGTGTTCGCTACCATAACTTTGTTTTTCTTACTAAATGGATAATAAAGATTATTATTATATAATCATCAACGTCCTCATGCCTTCATACAAGCTGTAAGTACCTAAATCTTACAACAATTAGATTATGAGACTGAATATTGCATGAAATTCAACTAACGAGTTAAGACAACGAAAAAAGGCTTAGCAAAAATGGCGTCACTCCCGAGCCACGATGTAACCCTAGATAAGCTCGACGGCTATAACTACTCACTAGGGTCTTTCAAAATTGAAATGCTCTTGCAAAAGGAAGATCTTTGGGAAGTTGTCACCAAAAATATTCCAGATGAACCTAAATTCGAATGGAAAAAGAAAGACTCAAAAGCTAGAGCTATCATTAATCTAAGCATCGCCGACTCACAAATAGTGCATGTCAAAAACCTACTAACAGCCAAAGCTACCTGGGACACTCTTAAAAATATCTATGAAAGAAAAACACTCTCAGGAAAAAATTATTTGCTAAGGAAACTATACAGCTTAAAACTCGAAGAAGACAAAGACATGCAACAGCACATCACTACCATGATGGAACTTGTTGACAAACTGCGAACCATTGGCGAAACACTAAAGGACTCTCACATCACGGCTATACTGCTTTGCTCGCTTCCAAAGAGCTACTCCAATCTCATCACGATGTTGGAATCAAGGCCTGATGACGAGCTAACGCTTGAATTCACCAAGAACAAACTCCTTGATGAACACACACGCAGAGTAGAAAGCTCGAAAGACGAAAGCACTGAATCAAAAGCCTTAAAAAGCCTCCACGGAGCTTCAAGCCAAAGAAGAGAAAAAGAGAAGAAATTCTGTTCTTTCTGCCACAAACCAAACCACTCCAAGGAAGAATGTTGGCACTATCAAAAGCGAAACAACAGCAACAAAGAGTACAAATATGAAAACTTCAGAAGAGGAAACGTACCAAAGTACACAAATCAGTCGAGTGTCACCCAAGAACAACCAACAAATCAGAGAACAACAAAAGGACCTAACCCAAAAGCTCTCAATTGCACTCAACGAGAAGCAAGTGCGCACAACTGGTTCGTCGACTCTGGAGCCACATCTCATATGGCGTACGATGAAAGCTTCTTCACTGAACTTAACAGAGAACAAACACAACATGTTGTGGTTGCTAATGGCAATAAGCTGCAGGTCAAAGGGATAGGACAAGGAGAAATCAAAGTCATCACACCCCAAGGAAAGACTGACACCTTACTTCTCACAAAAGTTCTCTACATCCCGGAACTAACAGACAACCTTCTGTCAGTGAGTGCGGCCACCTCCAACGGATGTAAAGTAACGTTCAACAGAGATTGGTGTACCATCGAAAGAGACAACACAGCCCTCGCGAACGGTATACTTGACAATGGAATGTACCGACTCCACCTGGATGACAACCTCCAAACTCGCACATTCAAAGCAAATGTAGCAAAACAAAACCACTGCAAAAACAAAAATTGCCTCATGCTCTGGCACGACAGACTAGGACACAGAAATATAGAATCAATTAAGAAGATTCAAAATGAGAACCTAGCAAGAGGACTAAGTCTAAATAACTGTTCGCACAGCACAGACTGCGTTCAGTGCATTCAAGGTAAACTCACCGAAACCCCCATTTCCAAAGAAGACAGAGTACAGAGCAACTGAAACGCTTCAACTTGTCCACAGTGATGTCTGCGGTCCATTACCAACTAACTCTCTCAGCGGTAAGAGATACTTCATCGCCTTCACTGATGACTACAGCAGATACACGAAGATCTACCTCCTGGAAGGAAAAGACGAAGTCTATGAAAAAATAAAAGACTACGTCATCTCAGCACACACGGAATTTGGAAAAAATATCCAAACCATACGGACAGACAACGGTCGTGAGTACGTAAACCGACAAGTCGAAGATTTCCTGAACCGAAGCGGAACTAATCTCCGCAGCTGAAGCCTCACAAGAACTGTTATGGCTTCTCGACTTGCTAAAGGATCTCGAACTGGAACAGAAAGCTCCAATCTACTTCCACCAAGACAATCAATCATGTCTCAAGATATGTTCATCCGAAAAAGTGTCTTCTAGGACCAAGCACATCGCAACCAAGATCCATCACCTGAAGGATCTTCAGAAGAAGACAGTGATAAAAATGATCTACTGCCCAACTGGCGACATGAAGGCGGACATCCTGAGAAGCCGCTACCAAGGCCGACATTTGAGAAGTTACGCTACAACCTCGTGATGTCTCCACATTCATGCCGGGGATTTGTTGGATAACTGAATGCTACGACAGCTAGCGCCACACTGGACCTATCATCATCACAACTGTTTGTTTACCTCCTTCTCTATATTATAAATTGTGTTCGCTACCATAACTTTGTTTTTCTTACTAAATGGATAATAAAGATTATTATTATATAATCATCAACGTCCTCATGCCTTCACACAAGCTGTAAGTACCTAAGTCTTACAACAAAACAATCAAAATTTATATTTAAAAATTGACTATTAGTTTTAAAAAAGGATGTCTTAAAATATTTCAAATATTTTAAATTTAATAAATAAAATTTTAAAAATAGTTTATAAAAATATAAATCATAACATTTTTGAAATATATATTTAATAAAATTTGTAATTTAAAATATAAAAAGTATGTTTTAAAAGTTCAAAATATGCTATATATTTTTTTAATTACTTTTAAAATTGATTATTTTAGCATTTTTTAAAGAATGTCTTGGAGGTTAAAAATGTGATTATTCTGATGTATTTTAGAAAATATTTTAACGTAGAGAATTTGGAAAGGCAAATATATCAAAATGGCGCCTCAATTTATTTGATTCAAAACATATCCAAATTTATAAAATATCAGAGAGATAAGGAGTGAAGTTTACAGAGTAGCGAAAAATATAAATATCAAAATTATTAATATGTGTAGATAAAATAATAAATATTTTGCTACATATAGCTTCTTTCCTATAGGAGCTGTGATTCACAACTTGCAAATATTGTCGCTACTGACATGGAGCTGATGTGCTTCTGCCAAGGATTTCCTCTAAGTCTTAGAATGCTTTCTCTAGTACCTTCACGTCCTTTTTCTTGCGGTGTGAAGAACGGCGTTGTCGTCATATCGTCTATAGGGACATCGTCATCTTGGAGGGAAGTCTTGACTTTGAAAGGTCGGTGGAGAATCCTGGAGTCAGTTGGGTAAAATATAGTCCACAGCAACCGTGGCTTCAAGGTCTGCTCGGCGATCTTCACTTTGACTTCCCTAATCTACTCAGCATCTCTTCACTAAAATTTCACGTAGAAAATTAGAAAAGACAAACTTCAGTATGTGTGTGACAAGGTAATTTATTTTATTTAAAACTAAATAAAATTTATAAAATACCATATAGGTAAAAGAAAAAGTTACAAAATATATTAATCAAAAGAAATTTGTGTTAATCTCTATATAAAATATAATAAATATTTTACTATAATATTATATCCACTTTATTACTCCAAATTGGGCAGAATTTAGGGCCTAGAACGCTATTGTTGGGAATCTCTTATGGTTCAGACAATGAAACAACAAATGATAAGTTTACTTACAGCTGAAGTGGTTTTAAAGAATTAGGCAATTTTACCTTTTAGGAAAGTATTTTAAATTTATTATTTTCAAAGAGAGAGAGAAAAGAACATTCAACAATTTACATTACAATTACTAATTTTGTAAAACAAAAACAAAACACTCTTTTGTTCTCGTTTTTATATTACAGTGTTGTCAGTCTAAAAGTATTTCAAGATCATTGATTTACTATTCTTTTTTTCCAACAGCTATATATTAATTATTAAAACAGAGATATATTATTTAAAATCAAAAATATTTTCAACAAAACCTGTTTCTATATTTTAGTGTCTATACATATTAAGTAATACTCAAATTTAATAATATTTTAGAAAAGAAGCATATTTTATTATAAAATATTTCTATATTAATATGATCAATTTTATTCGCTACAACGTTCTTATGCTTTATTTCCCGCGCGCGTTTAATATTTATAAATCCAACCTTAAAAAAATGTGTTTTTCTTTCCTATTTATATATTAGTATATAACATATAACATTTTATGCATATAGAAATCTATATCTACGTATAAATAACTTTGAGTATCTCCAGGTTATAGCTATTTCTCCATCAATATGTAATTAGCTATATATAAACTAATGCAAAAAGAAATATTTTACATATTAATTTTTAAATTCATTTTCTTTAGAATTTGAAGCTAATTGTTTATTTATGAAGTGGCAATTTTATTAATTATTTCAGACGAATTCTAGATTTTTATTTCCATTTTAGAAACTTATATTCATAAAAATATAAAATAATTTGCAACATTATAAACCTTTTTTTATATATACCTATAGTATAATTATAAATTACTCGTGCGTATATGATTGCTAAATTAATTTTCAACATTATAATTCTTTATTTTATATAATTATAGTGTAAAAGTATATACTTTATACTCGCGTGTGTATATGATTTATAAATTAATTTTAAATATAAATTTGTATTCTTATCATATTTTATCTTCTTTCTATCTTTGAATAAGGTAAATATATATTGCTATTTCAATATATATCAAATAAATTCTATATTTAAAATTAAATTACTTTTCAAATAGACTTTAAATCGAATAAAAGGCGAAAATATGAAATGTAAAATATGTAACGTTCTAAATTTTATTTAAAAATTCCATATTTAGCTCCTCAAAACTAAATTTAATCGCCTTCTAGAGACGCCAAAATATGTGGCGGAAGAAAATTTAATATGGAGTCCGGAGAGAAAACTGGGGGGAACTTGCAATTAGACTTTTCACCAAAGGCATCCAGCCCTTTTAACCAACTACGTGATTGGACCCAGTAGAAAATATTATTGAAAAGGGGCTCTCTAAATTGGGGAATAAAACGTGAAAATATATTTAATAAATAATAAAATTATCATTTTTATACATTCATTTCAAATAAATAAATTCGAATTGTTTAATATATAGTAAAGAAACAAAGATCGTCTGCAAAATATTTAAAAATCGCCATTTTTATTTTATCAAATTATATATTTATTTTCTAATATTATTATTTTTGAAAGTATTTTTGAATGTGCATATTTATAAATATATTTATTTTTATTTATTTATTGTTACAAAAACACGAAGTCCAAAGGACTATTGTGCTGTTCTAGTATTATTTACATAGATATGATTAATTATTTACACGATGGATTAGTAGTGTTTTGTAAATTATTGTACAAATAGTTCTAAACTTAACAAAGTTCTCATAAGATAGAGTATATACACAAAGAGAATTTGGTAATGTTTCAAAGTATCTACATACAATTTGATTAGTCAGAGGGCAAGTTAAAAGAAGATGCTCTGGTGATTCAACATCTAAGCGGCATTCACATGTTGGATCATTGATAACATTCAGTTTGAATAGGAAACTTAAGAAGGGTCCTTTGCCTGTTAAGAATAAAGTAGTGAATTTATCAGAAGAAATGAAATTTGGGACAGCAATTGGAAATAATATATTTATAAATATATGTGAATAAAAATTTAAGAATATTTTTGCTGTTAAATGACCTATATTTTAATTTATTGCGCCTAATTTATAAAATATTGGCAGCAAGGCAATCTTTATCTCAAGATACACAAAAGGTATAAAAGCTTATTTCGTTTGTTTGTAAAAGTAAATTCAGCTCCATATCGCGTTAAACAGTTGAAATAAATTTATTAATTTTTATATAAAACAATATTTTTAAAATGAATATTTTAAGAGAAATAACGCTGGTTTAATTTTATATTTTAAAAAAGATAGACGTATGTGTGCGTTACTAATCTTAATAATGCAAATTTAAAATATTTTGATTCAATATAGGCCTTTTCGTATAGAATTGAATATGGAGTTCTTTATTTTCAAAATGGTTTAGCAAAATTTTTTAAAATTGTTATATAGTACATTTATATTCTTTTCAAACTTAAAATTTAAAAGAAATAATATAAGAACAATATTTAAAAGGGTTATATTTTATAAAAATATATTCCAAATCTTTATATTTAATTTAAAAGAAAAATTGGAAATGAATAAATACATTTTTAAAAAGGTATCGACATTTTTTAAAGATCTCAAATGAAATAAAAAACAAAAATCACTTGTGTTCACTCTTATATTTAAATTTAGAATACAGCAAACTCAAATTATCCCATTCGTATTTTTAGAATAAGTTGAAATAGATTAAAAATTGCAGATATATATTTGAGATAAAATTTTAAACCGTCTGCACAATAGGTTTCTTTTGATTTAAAAGAAATGAATTCTAAAACAATTTATCAATTTGTCTGAGTTAGAGAGAATATAAGTGGAGTTCCAATTGATTTTTTTTTCTTTCTTTTGCATTTGTTGACTTTGCTTAGAATTTTTAAATGAAACCGATTCCAAGAATATTATTGATTAAACATTATATTTATTGATTTACAAGAGAGAGAACACAAATATAAAAGGGAAACTAATATTAAACAGAAAAATCTTTTTTCTTGTTTTTAGGTTAGCGCCTATTTACCTGTAAGCTTAGACACACTCTGTGGTAACAATTAATTAATATGTATACAACAGCATTATCATTTAATTTATAACAAACACATACAGAGATTTTAAAATATTTAATATACAACAACAACAAAAGCCTTTATTTAGGGCATTCCGCCCCATATAGGATTCGCCGTATTTACACTTCAACAAGAGGAGAGGGAACATTTACAACAAAATAAAGCTTGTGTCTCATTCAGTTACCTATTTACAGAGTCCAGTATCCTTTGCCCTGCATTCTTTCTTATCCGCCCAGCTTCTGTGCAGAATTTAAAGTATTTAACAATCAGTAATTCATCATTCAGAGCTGAAGAGAGAAGTTGACATATGTGTTGGTATATAAATTGACCAAAGTTAGGGCTTGGGAAAATTGCAGTACGTTTTTCTGTTAAGAGAGGGCATTGGAGAAAATAGTGAATATTTAATATACTTGATATATTATGTAAAATATTTTAAATCATAGTAGAATATGTACCAAAAGAAGCACATTTACCTTTAATTGTTCCTCAGAACGATGTACTGTGAATCAATCATCCTAATAAAAAACTTTACTAGTGACGATAAAGAATAAACCACAACACCAGTTTTAACAAATCCAGACAACAGCCAACAACCAGTATACCATGGTACCAGACTATGGCCCTCATCAGTACAGGGACATAACATCCTACGAGAGAAGTTATGGAATCTGTCCAATTTACCAAACAGGTGTTTAAACTGGTGAAGTGGAAAGAGCTGAATTCCATGCTAGAATACAACATGAAGTTGCGGGAGAATGAAATTCGAGTACCAAAAAAAAATGCACCTCTCCCTTTGAGTTTGCCTTATTCTTCATCATCACAAGTAAAGGTGTTTTTTTTTACTATATTGTAGCGTAGAAATCAAGCCTTGAAATATCCTAAGAGGTAAAAGTATTTATTGATGACGTCACAGCGACGAGTCGACAATTATTAACAGGTCAGCAAAACTATCTACAGCTAGGGAATCTTAAGCAAGCAAGCAAAGAAATATTTTAAAGATGATTTCACAAATACAGAGTAATATATATTTTTATAATCTGTTGAATGTTTTCATTGAATAATATTAAATTAAATAATAAAATATTTCTTCGCCACAATATGATATACAGTGCATCGTTTTGATACATGTTTAAAAGGAGAGATGCCTCTTCATATACATAAATTTCATACTCCCCCGCACTTTATACATAGTATAATATTATGAAAAAGGCACCTCCTTATCGTGCAACTGAAAGTTACTGATGTATTGCGCCATCTATCGGAATAAATATAAACTATTCTCGTTGATTTTTAATTATTCCAGAATTGGCCAAATACCCATTCTCGATTAATCAAGAAAAGCTAACCATTGATTAATCAAGAATAGGTATTTGGCCAATTCTGAAATAATTAAAAATCAACGAGAATAATTGATATTTATTCCGATAGATGGTGCAAGCCATCAGCAACTTTCAGTTGCACGATAAGGAGATGCCTTTTTTCATAATTTATGCACCTTATCCCAGTACAATATCACATTTGTACTATTTTTTTTTCATATAGTATAATATATTAATCTTTTTCAAATTTTATTTATAATTATACCAGGTTTTCTCCTGTAGAAGGACGTCCGTACCCGAAAGCTAGAGAATAATAAAAACGTTTTGAAAAGATACTTTCCCCTGGTGGCATGATTAATTTTACTCCATATTGATACAAGGGATTATTTTATTGAATTTCTGTTTATTTTTTAATTATTTTGTATTAATAGGTAGAGTATTATCTATATAGGCTTTAGATTTTAAGCCAATTTTTTATTGTCCTCCGTCAATGTCAAATCCTCCAAATAAAAGTTAAGAAGTTTACACACACGTACAAAACTAAAGGAAGTGGAAAGTCTTCGATAATCACTGTTCGTCTAGTGAATTATCTGGAGGAAGAATCTTCGTCGTTTGAAAAGCCTCTCCTGGAATGTACATAGTTTCTTTGTTTATAATGTATATATATACCCCTTAACATACAGTCATGGACAAAACTTAAGGAAGTTGTACCTTTCAGTAGTATATCGGGTTTCAGACAATAACTCTGAAAGATATTACAGTGTTTTTTTTTTTTTTTTTTTGAAGGAGACAGAGGTTGTTCACGCTTGGTTATCTCGTATTGTCTTCAATAAAGGTCACTGTAATATCTTTCAGAGTTATTGTCTCAATCCCGATATACATGTTAAAAGGTACAACTTCTTTAAGTTTTGTCTATGAGTGTATATTGGTTATCTCGTGTGTCTTCAATAAAGGTCACTGTAATATCTTTCAGAGTTATTGTCTCAATCCCGATATACATGGTAAAAGGTACAACTTCCTTAAGTTTTGTTCATGAGTGTATATTGGTTATCTCATGTGTCTTCAATAAAGGTCACTGTAATATCTTTCAGAGTTATTGTCTCAATCCGGATATACATGGTAAAAGGTACAACTTCCTTAAGTTTTGTCCATGAGTGTATATTGGTTATCTCGTGTGTCTTCAATAAAGATCACTGTAATATCTTTCAGAGTTATTGTCTGAATCCTGATATACTCGTACATGTTGAAAGGTACAACTTCCTTAAGTTTTGTTCATGAGAGTATGTTAAGGGGTACATTATAAACAAAGAGACTATGTACATTCCAGGAGAGGCTCTCCAAACGACGAAGATTCTTCCTCCAGATAATCCACTAGGGATGTCTTCGTTATCTCCACTCATAGACTGTATAAATTATATGCAGTTTTTGTTTTTCTTCAATCATTCAAAATATAAATATACAAAATAAAAAGTGGTAAACTATTGCAAATTATTTAAACACATTTCGATGTGGACAAAATCAGTGTAAAAGGGACATTATACCTATATCAAAAGTTTAAATTAGGATAATAGCATTGCAAATAAAAGTCGGTGATGGCTTACGCCATCTATCGGAATAAATATCAACTTATATCGATGATTTTATAATTTTTTTCCTCGGAATATTTAGGAAAATATATTTTATGTTTCATTTATTTTTCTCTCTCTCTTTGTGTTTATCAAGAAAGAAAATTTGGCAAATATTCTGGGTTCATTTAAAAAATAAACGATTAGTTAGTGTATAGTTCTTCTCAATGTATAATTTTCTTACAACATAAACCTTAGATTATTAAAACATTGGATCAGTAAACATGAGGGCAACCATTTCGTTCTTTTATATTACTCTTTTTTTCATTAAACATTTTTGTAAACAAAAAAAATGATGATGATAAATTCAATGAATATTTACACAATCATAGAAAAATTATATTAAACCTTTATATAAACATAAATATTCTAACTAAATTAAACAGTTGGCATTTGATAGATGGCGCAAACCATCAATAAATTTCAGTTGCAAAATCAGGATTTTTTTTCCTTTTAACAATTCTATGAGAATATTTTAAGATAAAACTCTTTTACTGAGAAAGTGTTATTTACGCTTGGCTATGTTGTTAGATTGTTAAAGGGTTCCTTAGATATTAGGGTTAGGAAAAAAAAGTTACAGACGGGTTCACTATTAAGAAAGTCAACTTGCTTTTCAGACGATGCCTTAAAAGAATCTTCTGAAGCTTTATTCACACAGTGTGACCAAGTATAATTAGCACCTTTAAACTAATTAGCCACACTGTATAATTAGTTAAAACTGTGTTGAAAGAAAAGAGTTTGATATATTAAAAAAAAAAGTTTTACTTAATAGTTTGCAATTTATTCAAACAAAATATTTATTTATTTATTTAAACAAGGTAACTTTTCCATTTATCAAATATGGAGCCTACACTCCATTTATATCGTACCAGATGATAATTCGATCGATTATGAAACTTTCGTCTGATATTTTTCATCGTGATAAATATCATCGTCTGCTTATCTATTCCTAGAGTATCGTCTGCTATAATTTACGGATGATCTTCTGGAAACTTTACAACATATATTGATATATTTTGATTTTATATATTAAATAACTTATTTATAAAGAAAGGTTCAAAATATAGAGTATAGTATATAAATATTACAAATTACATATGTTTTATTAAATTTTAAATTTTCATTGAATAAAAATAAAGATTTACTGATTCCCAGATAACAAAAACTATTTTTGGTATACTTGGTGGTAACTATGAAAGTTAATTTTCACAATTTACAATCGCTTTTAATTATATTCCACACTGAAATAATATAATAATTTATATAATTTGATTATTATGGCTGTTGTTGTGTGTCGAATGAAGATCTTCAGTTGCCTCCTCTTGCATCCTTATCACAGTAGTCTATTTGTTCTTGAATGTGTAAAGTTCTGGGTCAATTTTATGTTGTTGTGTCCAATGAACAGATGTCTCCGTACATCTCTATCACAGCAGTCGTTCTCTATCTTGGGTGTGTAAAGCTGCTGTTCTGGGTCAATTTTATGTTGTTGTTGTCGTGTCCAATTAACAGATGTCTCCGTACATCTCTCTATCACAGCAGTCGTTCTCTATCTTGGATGTGTAAAGCTGCTGTTCAGGGTCAATTTTATGTTGTTGTTGTCGTGTCCAATTAACAGATGTCTCCGTACATCTCTCTATCACAGCAGTCGTTCTCTATCTTGGATGTGTAAAGTTGTTCTGGGTCAATTTTCTGTTGTTGTCGTGTCCAATGAACAGATGTCTCCGTACATCACAGCAGTCGTTCTCTATCTTGGATGTGTAAAGTTGTTCTGGGTCAATTTTCTGTTGTTGTTGTCGTGTCCAATGAACAGATGTCTCCGTACATCACAGCAGTCGTTCTCTATCTTGGGTGTGTAAAGTTGTTCTGGGTCCATTTTCTGTTGTTGTTGTCGTGTCCAATGAACAGATGTCTCCGTACATCACAGCAGTCGTTCTCTATCTTGGATGTGTAAAGTTGTTCTGGGTCAAATTTCTGTTGTTGTTGTCGTGTCCAATGAACAGATGTCTCCGTAAATCACAGCAGTCGTTCTCTATCTTGGGTGGGTAAAGTTCTGGGTGACTTATTGAATATTGATATCTTATAAAATGTAAATAATTTATTCATTATAACTAAACTATAAAAAACCTTTGAATGTCTTTACCACACAAAAGCAAATAGATATAAATCACTCAACACTATTAATTATCTTTTAATAATACTACATCTTGTGTAAAAAGAGGCATTACTTGAACACGTATTAAAACAATGCATTTTGTACGGAGATGATAAACATACGCATTGTTTAAATGCATATTTGAAGGGAATATTGCCACTTTTGAAACACAGTATTGTGTTTTTTACCTATTGGTTATCTCAAATATCTGACATCATGAAAGATGAACTTTTATTTTGACAAATGCAATCTCTTCAGTACACACCATATATCTATCCTTTTATATTTACATACTTCTTCTTTTCACTCATACAATATATACATATTCACTGCAATTTTTCTTCTTTAAAAAAAAATAGAGGAACCAAATCAACATACGGAATCACTACAAATACATATATATCAACCTCTTCCCCACATTTTAAAGTTATATTTATATATTAAACCATGAATATATCGTTTCCCATTACTCAGATGAAGTTTTAAGGTCATTATTACAGATTAGATTTAAATTTGCATAGCAAACTGCCTAGATATTATGAATATGCAAATATGAACTGGAGATACCCTAATAGAATATTATAGGAGGTAGTTTATATGACTTTGTTATCTCTATTATAATGTAAACTTTAATCGGTGCATATGTAAAAAGCATCTCCTGATCGTGCGAATTGAAAAATACTGATGACTTACGCCATCTGTCGGAATAAATATCAACTTAGTTGATCAACTATTCTGGAATAATTAAAAATTAACGAATATAGTTTGTATTTATTCCAATAGATGGCGCAAGCCATTAGCAACTCTCATTTGTAAGATAAGTAGATGCCATTTTATTTACTAACATTAATTACAAGTCTTAAATGCGCTGTGCCTATTCATAATGTTGGCATAATTAAGTATAAATGGTTCTTTTTTCAAACAAACGATTGTCTACTGTACTTACTGACCTGATAAAAATATTAGCAGGGGTCTGGCTCATCAATGGTGAACCCTTCAAGCGGTTTCGCCAGTTTAATCTACCAGACAGCTCTTCTATTTGTATTGGGTTGTTATATATATGCAAAAAAGAAACTAAGAAGGTTCTACCTTTTAGCATGTATATCGGGATTCTCAGACAATAACTGTGAGTGACCTTTATGGAAGACACGAGATAACCAAGTGTGAACAATCTCTGTCTCCTTCAAAAAAACGAACGGAGATATTAAAATACGAAACTTCCTTGAGTCTTGTCCATGAGTGAACGTGAAATGTGAGTTATGGGGAGATTAAATCCAATATAGGATGTTCCCTAGCAATCTTCATTGTCCCCGGCTTCAGGGAGAAAGACTTACACACTTCTATCTATCACCAGTCAAATATTTACAAACTTTTCTCTCTGGTTTCATTGGTCGATCTACTTGTACTACCACCTACAGTACAGTAGATAATTAAAGAAAGATAACAAGAAGTGATTGTTATATCTCTCCACCAACACTGTATATAACTGTGGTATTGATACTTTAGTCCTTTTGTTGGTTTTATTCCTTTCTACTTGGACTCCGGGACATGTCTGTGTAAGATCACATGTCTTAATGAAAGGCTTTTGATGATGTTATGGGCATAGATTTAGTTAAATATATATTCACAGATATACAAGCCACCCTTGTATTGATGAAGACTAAAGCCCGAAACCATGGGTTGGCTATTTGTCTGAAATCACCAAAATTGGTGTAGTGACTCATTCGTTATCATCATCATTATGTTATTTACTGGGATGATAAACTAATTAACCCAAGATAGTGGGCATTGCTGCTGCTGTGATAGAGATGTATGGAGACATCTGAGGCTCTTCTTTGAACACGACAACAACATAAACAAATTAGTGTATTATGTGTTACCTTATTGATACTTTCTACCTTTGTTTCTTTTCTTGGACCCCGGGAGCCAGTCTGTGTAAGTCGACATGTCTTAATGAAATAATTTTGATGCTAGTATGTATATACACCTATCCCCCGATTTACACGGTACTTGTTTTACATGTTTTCGCTTTTACACGGTTTTTCAAATAAGTTTTTTTTTTTTATCGCACTATACTAAATGCTACTGTGATTGAACACATGCGCTGTGTACACATCTCACGAGGAATCCCGAGCTTATGTGCTGACTTGCTGCACACGCACACTGTGTCTATATTTCTAATTAAAAAAAAAAAATAATTATCGATTTACACGTTTTTCTCAGGAACGTATCTACCCTGTAAATCGGGGGATAGGTGACCGAAACCATGATATAAAGGTTGACATTTGTCTGAATTTGACGAAACTGCTTTTTACATATGTAGACATGTGGAGCACTTACTGTAAAAGCTGTCGTTAACTACTTACCATAATTTGCATAGTCTTGTACAACGTATACTGAGAATAATACATCTCAACAATTCTAATTGTGCTATTTTTGTTAAGAAATTAACATCTACTTATATAATTGCCTTATTCTGTCTGTGTGAAGTTCACTGTGGGAAGTTCACGGATAGAATGCGCGCCCATTGGCTGCCGGCGAGCACGTGACTTCCCCCCCCCCCCCCCCCCCTCCGTGAAAATGGAATTCCATATGTAAAATACATTTAATCGTGTAAACCCGGGCGTTGCCCGGGTCATTCGTCTAGTAATTAATAAAAGACGTCTATAAATCAATTTTATTGAGTTTAACAAACTCCAATAAATCTGTATTTATAATAATATAAGCTATTCTAACGTGAATGGTTCATTTTTATGTCATACAACACCCATTGTTGACAGGTTTTACAACAGGAATTGAAGCAATATATATCAAAACATATATATCAATAGAGTTTTACTTCCCGCTCACTAAGCCTAAACAACAAACTGCCCTATTATCCCCTCAGCCAATCCCGTGATTTAAAGGCAGACGATGACTATAACGAGGTAAAGGAGTTAATCTTCTTACCAGACGATTATCTCCTGCAAACGTCAATTTTGTCAACTTCCGACTTCAAACGACAGTTCCATATACATCTCGATATTTCACAGAACTCTTTTCTATTTCATCCCTACACTTTTTTTAAGGATAAAATTTGCATATCTCCAAACCGTTAAAAATAGAATTTATATAGATGTGTATGTTAGACGGATATCTATCGTAATTAATAGAAATTAATCATTAATTTGCGTTAATATCAGGATATTAGTCAACTCATTTGATGAATAAAGGAAAGCCAACCGCGTACGCGCTTCGTATTGTTGGTTCTTGTCAGCATGGTGCAGGCTGTACCTGAATGGCAATTAAGAAATGGGTAGTTAAGTCAGTCTTTCCACTTTCTTAAGTTTTATCCATGAGTGTATATGTCATAAAAAAAGACGTATTCTAGGTACGTTACCAATTCATTCATGCAGTCGTGGGTGGAAATGAATGATAACCTTTTTTTCCAAAATTGTATTTATTTTTTTATTATATTTCTGAAACCAACAGTTTGCATACATTCAATTTAATAACGTTATTATCTATCTATAAACAAAAAAAAACTATTTGGTTGTACTCCTTTTGTTAAGGATTTTAAAAATTAACTCTGTGTTTAGTTCTTTGATTATTTAAATTATAATTTTAGTTATACTATGAAAACAATATTAATAAATATTATGGTTATGAATATAAAATTTTAATTATATTAATGAATAATTAAAATCATATTTTTATTATGTCATATATGTTGTATTCTTGTCCTGAAAATCGGCAATTTGCCACTTCACCAGTTTAAACATCTGTTTGGTAAATTGGACCGATTCCATAACTTCTCTCGTAGGATGTTATGTCCCTGTACTGATGAGGGACATAGCCTGAAACCATGGTATACTGGTTGTTGGCTGTTGTCTGAATTTACCAAAACTGGTGTTGTGGCTTATTCTTTATCAACAACTTTACGTCTTGTACTGGAGTGGTAACCTATAATGCATTGTTTTAATATATTGGATATATATTGGATCAAAATATCATTTATTTTGCCAATGTTTCAGTTGACTGAGCGCAAACATTTGTCAAGGTGTTATAACATGAGTTGTTGACACACATTAAATATGTTATAACATCTTGATAAAGGTTGGGATTCAGCCAACTGAAATATTGGTAACATAAATGATATTTTGATTCAATATATGTCTTTTTAATTAAATATTTATATCCATAAATATAATAATACTAGCGGATGTACCCGGCTTCGCCCGGGGTTTTACCCGAGTAAAGGTTTGTCTAGCGAACATTTTTTAAAACAATTATCTATAAACTTATAAAAAAAAAATAATTGATATATTTTGATAATTTGAAACTCGTAAATTTGAATCTTTCGATAAAGTGAACATTTTTCCCGGTCCCTGTGTGCCGTGTCATCCTGAATTTTGTCTTTCCTAATTTTCTACATTACAAAATCATCGTTTTATCTACTGAACATTTTTTCCCGGTCCCTTGAAAAATACTCGATAAGTTGAATAAAATCAATATTAATTGGTTCCCTCGGTAATTGGAAGTTAAAGGAATAGTATCTTGCCATGGAATTGTATCATTTTTCTTGTCTCAAATAAATTGCCGTGTCATCCTGAATTTTGTCTTTCCTAATTTTCTATATTACAAAATCATCATTTTATCTATTCTCCAAATATATATGTTGTAGATAAATGATAAAACTAACTTTGACTTGTGCGCAATTAATAGGTAGAAAATCTTACTTTTAATAAATAATTTTTAAGATAATAAACTCATAGATAAAAAAAACTTGTTATCATCATCGCAATGAGGGCGCTGCTTGCGAGTTAAATCTACAAATCTGCAAATAACTCTAAGGATATTCAAGATATTAAAGATATTATTTTTCAAAAACCTTCCCGGGGATATACCTAATAATATCCCAAATCTTCACGGCGATTGGATGTATGGTTTTTGAATCTATAGAGTACAGACAGACAAACAGACAGACATTTAATTTTATATATTGTTACATCAATTTTAATGCGCCTTATATTTATTCAAAATATTCTATGATATTTAATATTTATTTAAAACAGAATATTTAGATTAAATCATTCCTTTTTATAGTTTCACTCCTTTTGTAATATTTATTGTAGATATATCTTATTTGCTTATTGGAGCGGAAGAGGACCTGGAGGAAGACTGCGGATCGCAACCTACGAGGAAGACAAGAATAAATAAACACAATAACTTTAAAAGGTAATTTATTTTTATTTAATTTTATTTATTTACTTTTAATATGGAAACCCGCTCGGGAAACGTGTATAACACCAAGAAGGAAGAAACCAAGGTCGACGACCCTGCAAAGCTTCAACTTGGTGCATCAATTGGTAGAGATGCTGGTTTCGAACCAGTTGCTTTGAACCCCAATATAGAAATTCCGAAATATGGTGGGACAGAAGACCCTCGCCCATGGATAGAATCCCTCGAAGAGATTGGTTTCCTCTATCATTGGGCAGACTACATAATTGCCCGTTATGCCGCCATGAACATGACGGGAAGCGCTAAAACCTGGTTGAATTTACACAAAGCTAGTTTCACGAGCTGGGAAAATATTAAAATCCGCCTCATTCAGGATTTTTCTTTGGACGCGAATAAAGAAGAACTTAGAATGAAGCTCAACAGAATGCAACACTGGAATGAACCAGCAATCAGGTACGCGGAAGACATTCTAGTGTTGTGCAACAAGGTTGACCCCGCAATGGAAGAAGAAACAAAAATTGAACATGTTATTGGAGGACTGAAAAAAGAGTACTCATTCGCGCTCTACCTGAACCCTCCTAAAACGACCGATGACTTTCTTGTCGTGTGCAAGAAAATGGATTATTTTGAAAAGAAGTATCGGGAACGTGTGGAGAAATCCAGAAACCTATATAACGGTCCACGCTATTCTAGACCCCAACAACAATCGAGGTACGTGCCGCCGACTGCCGCACGAAACTACCAGACCACTTCCAGGCCCCAAGCCCCTGTTTCCAATAATTACAAGAACGACTCCCCTCCTACTCCCAGACAGTATCGAAACAACTTTCCCCAGCCCTCTACTCCTAGACGTCCTTATAATCCTAACTTTGTGCCGAAACCAAACCTTCAGAGAAACACCTACAATAAAAGCCAAGAAGTGAACAAAAATAGGACGGAAGATGGAAGACCAATCTGCTTTAAGTGTAACAAGCCAGGGCACGTGGCCCGTTATTGTAGGGTCAAGTTTATAAGAATCCTAGAAGAGGATACAACAGATACCCAAGAGAAGGTCGAAGAGAAATGCCAAATGAATGAAATATCAGAGAAATCAGGACCTCGGCTTTATGCTGATGTATGTCATAGCACACAGACAAATATTCCTACCCGGAATAGATATTCCGTGTTGGAAGATTTAAACTAAGCGTCGCGCCTGAATCTGTCAATCAAAGCAAGTCGACCATAAACGGAATCAAGAAGTTGGACCCTAAATACAAATTAAAAATTAATGTGGACAAGATAGGGACTTTTGAAGTTTTGGATGATACAGGTGCTGACCTCTCAGTGGTCGACCTCAGAACGGCCCTCGATACAGGCCATGGTATAAGTAAACTCGCAAAAATTTGTGCAGGACCCGATGGAAAAAAATTGGACATGGTAGGAAGTATATTTTTAAATATAAAAATTGATGACGAAACATTATCACACTACTTTGTGATATTGAAAACGCATTTACGGACATTAATTCTTGGGAGAGATTTCCTTAAGAAAATGAACGCGAAAATAGATTGTAAGCAAGAAACTATAAAATAAGATTTGACGAATAATCATGACGAAATCAATTTTGGAATGTTGAAAATAAAGAGTGCCAAGAATTCCATTGTACCGGAATGTTCCATTAAATTGATCAAGGCATTGGTAGAAACAGAGGATGGGGAATATATTATCGAGGAGAGCGGCAAAATGTTTCAAACAAATGGACTTCGTCTAGCAAGAAGCTTGATCAATGTTATAAATAGGGAAACACATATCTGGATAGCTAATCCGTATCCTCGACCGTTAAAAATAATGAAAACCAAACATTGGCTTTTGGAAGTTGTGGAATAATGGACGCCGTCCAGACGCAGCTCAGGTGACAGTAAACAAACATGCCCGCGGCGCCAGCCGCCGACAAAGGACTAGAACACGGCTTGGTCTGCTACCCACCAGTCGTAGTTTTCTTTTGTCCTCTTAAGATGTATTAAATAAAGTTAGTTAGAAGGAGATTTTTACCCTCTCCTTTCTGCTATTTAGTGATCTTATTTAAATCCTTGCAACAGCCCACAAAGAATCATCACAGCGAATTCTTCTACCGAATCTCGCTTCAGTGTTTTGTGAAACTATTACCCGACATTTCTGCGCAAAGTGGCGTCCCCGCGGGTGGGCTTCTGACAAGGCAAGATCAAGTGGATTAACGGCGGAGTACAAGTTCAAGACTTAAGATAAGTACCTTTTGTTTTACCTTCTGTTTATTGTGTTTTTTGAAAAATGGAAATTTTAAAAAGGCATAGAAATTTACTTAAAAAGCGACTAACTCGCAGCTTGAAGACGACAGAAGAGTTTCTGTCAGGTACTCCACCGATACCTGTAGAGGACATTGAATATAATAGAGAGACAATTGAAGAAACTCACAGTGAGCTTCTTGTGATCCAAAGCAAGATAAGAGACTTCATGCTAACTTCAGACGTTAGCGAAGAGGAACTAGAGCAAGACGATGAGGAAGCCTTGCAATATACCCAGAGATATAAGAGGATATATAAAAAATGTCTCGCTCTTGTTGAACCCAGGATCACTGCATCCAGTCCCACGACCAGTGAAGTGAGCTTCGCTTCTAGCTCACACCATAGAACTGTAAAACTACCCAAGATAGAATTAAAGAAGTTTACAGGAGAAATAAAAGATTGGTTGGGATGGTGGGCACAGTTCAACAAGATACATGTCGATCCTACTTTAGAAGACAGCGACAAGTTTCAATATCTTGTGCAATCTATGTCGCCGGGAACCAGATCTAGTAAACTGGTTGATAGTTACCCCCTGACTGCCGAGAATTACCCCAAAGTTATAGAAACTTTGACAGAAGCAACAAGTCTATGTCAGGGATCTTATCCGCCTTATGATCGATTGCTCCTCCAAACAACAGTTGAAGGTGACTTCATTTTATGATGAGTTGGTGACTCATTTGAGAGCATTGGAATCCTTAAAGATTGAGGCCAGACAGATGTCTGTATTTATATTTCCAATGATTGAGGCATGTCTCTCAGAGGAACTCATGAAGGCTTGGCAAAGAAGCCCCCTCCATTATGTCAAGATTGGTGCTAATGATTCGACTCAAACTAAAGTTGACCTAATTATGGAGTTCCTCCAAAAGGAAGCCGCAGCAGAACAAGACCGAGCCTTAGCTGGATCCAAGTTTGGACTTAGATCTCTGAAACAAGATAGAAACGTGGGCAGACAAACACATCCTGCTAAGATACCTACGGCCTCTGGACTATTTGCTGGACGTGCCCAGAATCCATCTTTTGTAATAAAGATCATAAAAACACAGAATGTCTTGCTGCGCGCAGAATGAGCATTAAAGAAAGAAGAGAGCGTATTAAAAACGCTAAATGTTGTTTCTCCTGCCTCCAACCAGGTCATATCTCTTCTAATTGTAGAAGGCGCATAACTGAATGTATTCGATGTAAGAAGAAGCACCTTGATATTTTATGCCCTCTTAATGCTCCTGGACGAGAGTCAGCGAATGAAGACAAGGAACAGGTGGAAAACTGTGACGTTTCTCCTACAGTTGAAAACGGAGTTTCATTCTCCGGTCTTAGCGCTTCGTCTCTGATTTTGCTACAGACTCTGAAGATTAAGGTCGAAGGTGCGACTTCGGCGAAAGTAGTGCGTGCCCTCCTTGACACAGGTTCCCAACGATCCTATATTTTGTCTAAAACTGCCCAGAATCTCGGACTATCTCCCATTGGCCAGGAATCACTTAAACATGTGGTGTTTGGAGGTCATACTCGTGAAAGTGTCCACCAAGAATACAGAGTCAATTTGGGTCATGCATCGGGGAATTTTAAGATGGTAGCGAAGCTTCTTGACCAACAAAAAATCTGTGGTAACCTACCAAGATTGAGCCGCGGGCCATGGTTGAAAGAACTCAAAGCCCGCAAAATCAGAGTTCCTGATATTGGAAAGGATGACATGGAAATTTAAATACTTCTAGGATGCGATGTATTGGGATCTATTTTCATGATTAAATCTTGTGTGTTGTCAAATGGCTTGACTGCGTCGCAGACGCGTTTTGGATGGACTTTAATGGGAGAATGTCAGCCAGGTAGTGACGTGTCACTCGTTCATCATGTTACAACGATGACAATTTCGGAGAGCAGTATAACCAATCTGTGGAATCTCGATGTTCTTGGCATTATGGATCCTATTGAGGTCAAACAGAGAGATCAGAGAGACGCATTGGCGCGTCGACATTTTCTAAAAACAGTCCAACATTCTGTTTCTGGAAGATATGTTGTTTCCCTCCCGTGGACTGCAAAGAAAGCTAAAATCGCGGACAACAGGGAGGTTGCTATGAAGAGATTAGAACAGACGACTAAGAAATTAATCTCTTTGAATCTTTATGAGGACTATGATGATATTTTCCGAGGCTGGTTGGATGATGGGATAATTGAGAAAGTCCCAGCTGAACAACACGACGCTGAGGCCTTCTACCTGCCTCATCGTCCTGTGGTGAAATTCTCCAGTGGGACTACGCCTATCAGGCCTGTCTTTGATGCTTCTAGCAAGGTCTATAGATCCCCATCTTTAAATGACTGTCTTGAAAAGGGACCTAACCTCATAGAGATGATTCCCTACCTTATGCTAAGATTTAGAAATGGCAAGTTTGGTGTCGTGACAGACATTAAGAAAGCGTTTCTTCAGATTGAGGTGAATGAAAGGGACAGAGTTTACCTGCGTTTTCTGTGGTATTTCCAAAATGGAGAAAAGACAGAAGTATTCCGACATAGACGTGTCGTTTTCGGTGTTAACTGTAGTCCTTTCATTTTGGGGGCAGTAATCGAATACCACCTGTCTAATGTTCGACCTGAACATAAACCGTTAGCTCAGAGGTTGCAGAAATCCTTTTATGTGGACAATTTAGTCACAAGCGCGAACTCTTTTGAAGAGTTACAAGATCTCAAATTGACCGCAACGTCCATCATGGATAATGCTCGGATGGAGCTAAGCCGTTGGTAGAATAACCTAGACGTGGCCTCCGGTACTTACCCCTTTGAAAGAGCAGAGATATCTAAAGTGCTTGGTGTATGTTGGGATAAAAGGGAAGATTGTTTGTCATGTGCAATTCCCGTAGCCATACCCCCCAAGATAACCAAAAGGAGTATCCTGTCCTGCTTAGCTCGGATATATGACCCTATTGGATTTCTGAACCCAATATTAATAAAGCCTAAAATTATATTGCAAAAGGTTTGGATAAAGCGCGATAACCAGTTGGGTACCTTTGTCGGGAATCGCGTGAAGGAGATATGCAGACTTAGTGATCCTGGAAATTGGAGATATGTTCCTAGCGAGTGCAATCCAGCTGATTTACCCTCCAGAGGATGCAGCCTCTCCCGACTGATGCAGTCTAGATGGTGGGAGAGATTGATTCGTTCCCTCAAAGACATACTAAAAAGAATTCTCGGAACATCAACATTAACATATCAACAATTGATGACCCTGCTGTGTCATGCAGAGGCAGTGATGAATGGAAGGCCCATGACTTATGTCAGCGACGATCCGAATGATCTTGTGACAATATCACCTTCCATGTTTCTACAAGAACAGACAGATGTCGATTTTCCCGAGTGCCAGAATATGGGATCTAATCCAACGACACAGAAACTGCGCTATTTGAGCAAGCTGAGGGAGGAGTTGAAATCACGATTCAGGAAGGAATATTTGTCCCTCCAGGTCCAGAGAAACAGACGCATTTACAATCCAAAACTCCAGGCTGGGGATGTTGTCCTTGTTGGTATGGACAATAAAAAGCGTAACTTCTGGCCATTAGCAGTGATCGAGGAGATATTATTTGGAAGAGATGGAGTGAATAGATTAGTGAAGATGAAAACCGCAGTAGTAACCTTCCTAAGACCTATTCAGAAAATATATCCCTTGGAAATATCATCAACAGCAGCTTCTTCGCGTTTGCTGAACGATAAAGAGAAAACTGCAAAAATACAGACTAGATCGGGAAGAACCGTTTGTATACCCAACCGATTGGACGATTATTATTGTTTTTCTGTGTGCCTAGATAAAACAGGTGGGAGTATGTGGAATAATGGCGTCCAGACGGCTTGGGTGACAGTAAACAAACATGCCCGGCGGCGCCAGCCGCCGACAAAGGACCAGAACACGGCTTGGTCTGCTACCGACCAGTTGGGTGTTTTCCTCTGTCCTCTTAAGATGTATTAAATAAAGTTAGTTAGAAGGAGATTTTTACCCTCTCCTTTCTGCTATTTAGTGATCTTATTTAAATCCTTGCAACAGCCCACAAAGAATCATCACAGCGAATTCTTCTACCGAACTCGCTTCAGTGTTTTGTGAAACGACTACCCGACATTTCTTCACAATATGTACTCTTCCTGCACATATCTACATCCAAATTATTTACTAATTTTACAAGCCCTACTTAGGTGACCTATCCTTTTACACTTAAAACATGTTTTGTTCTAATGGGGACATGCAGGCACATTGTGCGAATTTCTCTCGACACATCGGCAACACACTTTCTCCCTTTTGTGTGATGGGCTTATGTGCTGCAACTTCCTATAATTATTTTCAACCCTTCTAGATTTTTTCCGGAATAGTAGCAACTTAAGTCAACAATTTATCCTGCATAGATCGCTACATAAAATACCTTGTCCAGAGTGACGTCATCTTGTAATAATTTATTTTGAAAGCTTTCCGATTTAATGCCTGAAACTAAACGATCCAGCAACATGACCTCCAACATGTCGCCAAAATTACAATTCACGGCCAAATGCTTGAGTTCGCGAAGATATTTGACGGATTCACCCTTCAGTTTCATTATATTCAAAAACTTGCATCTTCGAGGAATCACTTTCTTCTTAGGAGCTAAATGTTGGCTTATTTTTTAGACTATAATCTTATATGGCTGTATCTTCATTTGGCTCGGGATGAAAAGATCGTTTCCCAGCCTCAATATTTCCGAGTCCTGCAGAGATATTAAATTTGGCACCTTCTTCCCTTCCTCCAGACCATTTTCTTCAAAAGCAGCTTTAAATTTTTTAATAAATATTTCGAAGGTTTCTTCTGCAGGTTTAAAAATCTAAATGGTACAATTAACGACAAATTACTCAAGAGTATTTATCTTCACAAAAATGCCAAAATTCTCTCTTAGTAGTCTTGTACTTCGAAGATGCTCCCGTGGACGCTATCTTCCCTTGTAACCGATCAACCTTGTAGATGATCCCTTCCTCGTCGCCACTTGTGTCGCCGTGTCTGTCTATTCACCAACAAGACTGCCTGGTAAAATATGACTTTCTCTGCCAACACAAGATAAGGTACAAAACTTTTCTAACGTGATACTGGACTACTGTTCTAAACTGACAACGGTATTTATATATTCCAAAATCATAACTAACAACTATGCAAAATAGTGCAGATGCAATGCATAAATATGCTAATACACAACATAAACCAATGTGGGTTCATTGTGGAGACCACTTAGTTTGGTGTACTTTATTGCCAGGAACTGTAAATGGAATAGAGAACTAGGTACACTCAGATGGACTTGCCTCCAACGTCTGCCACCAGAGAGAACCTCCTCGTCAACGGACGGCTCCAAATTTGTCTACCGCTGAATCAGGTACTCTTCAATTACAAGACTTGTAGATTATTGAATCTAACCGATTTAAAAATATAGAAATATAAAATTTAAGGTATTTATAAAATGAACTTACATAAAACTTATCTCTTTCAGGCTAATGCTACTCTCTTTGTTATACTATGAATAGCCTATATTTTGTTTTTACGCGTGACCAACGTTTTTCTTTTGGTAAATTAAAAAATTAATAAAAAATAGAACATAAAAAATTAAAATTTACTAATTATAACACTTTTATATTGAGAAGTTTTTCCAACAAGATAGAACATCATTGATGCCGACTCCTAATAAAGTTTTAAAATATTCATAGCATATGGTTATATATGCATAATTTGTATACAATATTGATGACTGCTTAGAATGATATTGAAACAATTTTGAGAATTTAATGAGATATTTATTTTTGTCAGATGACCTCCATAGAAATATGTACAATTGTCTTCAATAAAATACCCCATAAAGATGACAGAGATGAGATAAATAAGGGTTTGATATAGAAACCTAAAAATTAAAACGATGAATGACTTGACGGATAGGTCACTAGAAAATAAAACGAAGGAACGGCTTCTTGTTACAATAAATATTCACAATAACAAACAAATAAATCTAACATAATATTGTCGCGATGAAAAATAATTAACTAGGCCTGCGAATTACTTTAAATATTTATTCAAAGAGTTATATGATAGATTTTAAATATAAAATTAGAGTTACTATTTACATGAGCCAAATCGACCCAGCCGTTAGAGCAAGAGGGGAGAACTGAGATATTTCCTCCTTTTCCGTCGCGCCACTGTTTACCCCGACCGGTCGGTCCAGATAAGAGAGAATACCAGGAAACTCTGTCCTCCTGACATCACTCCCTCCACAAGAGAAACAGCGTCCCGCTGTTTACTAGTCGGTCACATGACCCTGGGCAATCTGTTCTTGGACTTCAGGGTCGTGGTAGGGCTTCATTCTCACTACATGGACGATATCTTGGGTTTTTCGTCTTCTCCTATTATTCGTCACGCCTTCTACTTGATAATTTACACTCGATATTTTTCTGATCACTCGATAGGGTCCGAAATATCTCTTCAATAACTTCTCCGACAAGCCAACGGTACGGACTGGGGTGAACACCCACACCAAAACACCTTCCTTGTACGTCACCTCCTGATGCTTCTTGTCGTAGCGTTCTTTGTCTTTGCTCAAAGCCTGCAGGATGTTAAGACGGGTTAACATCCGTGCGTCCTCAGCGTTGGTCGCAAGATGGCCCACATAATCTTCTGCAGTTCCTGCCGGCTGGTACGGCAGTATAGAAACCAGCGGTGTTTCAACTTCTCGGCCGTGGACGAGGAAGAACGGGCTGTATCCTGTTGTCTCTTGTCGAGCGGTATTGTAGGCGAAGGTCACATATGGTAGGATGCTGTCCCAATTTTTATGGTCAACGTCAACATACATCGAGATCATGTCAGTTAGGGTCTTGTTAAGTCTTTCTGTCAAATCATTCGTTTGAGGGTGATACGCCGAAAAATGACAAAAAATCCATGTAAAGTCGAGAGTATGCATTTAATACTTATATATACAAAATAAAAAGATTTACAATCCGAGTGAAAAGAAAATTTACCTAGAGCGAGATACAACTGATATAAAATCATGAAAAAGGCATCTCCTTATCGAGCAACTGAAAGTTGCTGATGGCTTGCGCCATCTACCGGAATAAATATCAACTAATCTCGTTGATTTTCAATTATTCCAGAATTGACCAAATACCCATTTTTGATTAATCAAGAAAAGCTAACCTGGGATGCGTGTCGTGCTGTTGGCCCTCATCAGCGTGGTGCAAGCTGTACCTCAACGACCAAAAACTGGTCATTCAGGCCACGAGGGCCAACCGCTCGAAACGCGTCCGTGGTTAGCTTTTCTTGATTAATCAAGAATGGGTATTTGGCCAATTCTGGAATAATTAAAAATCAACGAGAATATTTGATATTTATTCCGATAGATTGCACAAGCCATCAGCAACGTTCAGTTGCACAGATGCCTTTTTCATAATTTATGCACCTTATCCCAGTACAATATCACATTTGTACTATTTTTTCACAATGATATGAAATCGTAAAAAATATGTCTCCTGTGTTCCATGTATCCCGATTTTCTCCTCCAGTCACCCAGCCAAAGGAATGATGTATTCTCCATGCACCGAGCGGTCATTTGTATGGCCCCTCGCCTTTATGGGTCAGCTTAGTGGAGTCGACCAGGCACCCACAGGCGTTTTCGAGAGCTACTTAGTCAGTTTGCCGTCTGGACCCTCTCGTTCGGACTTGGTTAAACCCGTTCTACGCTCCAATAGGACTAGAGGAGTTCTCCATCATAGGCCGGCCGCCGTACCCTGCAGTCCTGGATCTTTCCAGTGGGTCTCGAGGACCACGCCATCTCCTCAGCGGCGAAGTACGTTATCTACGTTTTCTTCGTAGATCTCGAAATACGTGGTGTCGCTGGAGACCCGCTGGTGATTTTCCATCAAACTCTGCAGTGCTGGCAGAGGCGCCATTTTCTTGTACATAGTATCATGCACACACATATATGTAATTATCTTTTTTCAAATAGTGCAGACTGTGCACTTTGCATGTATTGATATGATGTCAATATAATTATTTTAAAACAGGAAGCAGGTGAATAGCATGGTAAGTTTCTTTATTCCGCACAACAAGCTTTCGGGCATCAGCTGCCCTTCATCAGGTACAATGCGTGATTAGAAAGAGTGAACCAATATTTATATGCAGTGAATTAGCATAAAAGAAAACTAACTAAGATCTACTTAAAAATTAAGAAATTTACATATGGAACTAAAGATAAAAGTACAAAATTTCTGAAAAATACACTAAAAAATTTTAGTTTTTAAATAGTACCCCTTTTTCAATTAGTATGTTGTTACTTTTAACTATTTAATCAATTGCTTAATTATAATTCAAATTTTATATGTACCAATTATCCCCTAACAATAATCCACTGGGTGTCTCTAACTATGTAATATAATTCAATAAATTTAGGGTTCCCAAAAGCAAAGAGACGCAGTTCTGTTAGTAACGGATTTTGCTTACGTCACTTCCGACCTCCCAAGAGGAATTGACCTATCTGCTGCGAGCAGACTTACAGCTATTTAAGGCCAACGTCGTCTCAGTGATAAGGCTTTTTTTTTTGGACTGGCATATATACGACTAAAAATAGCGTGAATAATTAATTATAAAAAACACTTTTTAATTAACTATAAAAACAATAAAAAAAAGGTTTTATTTAAAATGCACTGAAAATAACAAAATTAATATTTCTGAAGTATTGCTTTTTTTCTGAAGGTACCATTTAACAAATAAAATAGTAGACTTAGAAATAAAAAGCGGTGAGGGATAATAGCCATGGATTTGAGATTTTTGTGATTTTATATGAAGCAAATGATTAGCAAGATTACGCCTTTCATTAAATTTTTGCCAATTTAACACATGAACGATGATCATCCCCCAAGAATAAAATAAATATTTCTGAATGTGCCATTCAAAAAATAGATTAATAGAATTAGAAATAAAAGCGGTGGGGTACAATAATAATAAATTTGAGATCAATGTGATTTTATATAAAGCAAATGATTAGCAAGATTATGCCTTTCATTAAATTTATACCTATTTGCTTCATAAATGATTATCATCCCCCACCGCTTTTATTTCTAATTCTATTAATCTATTTGTTAAATGGCACATTCTGAAATATTTATTTTATTTATGGGGTAGAGATCATCGTTTATGCGTTAAATAGGCAAAAATTTAATGAAAGGCGTAATCTTGCTAATCATTTGCTTCATCTAAAATTACAAAAATCTCAAATCCATGGCTATTATCCCTCACAGCGTTTCATTTCTAAGTCTAATATTTTATTTGTTAAATGGTACCTTCAGAAAAAAAAGCAGTGAAAGGCCTGTTCGTTGAACGTGTTTGAACGGCTGCCAATTCTGACGACCATTCAAATTTTAACTCAATAAATATGAAGCCTACTAATAAATTATGTGGGTAATCGCGCCATCTGTCATGAAAATTCGAAACTATTATAGACGCGTATGATTATTTTGAAAATTAAACAATTTTCGTTTATTAGTTTTTCCATTGCAATAAGGGCAGTAGAAATTTTGTACTTTTTAAAATGGTTATATGCATTTCTTTTAGATTTTAAGCTTTTCTCCCAATATAAACGCATATAAAGAAATTGTGATTAGAAAATTAAAACGATTTACTAAATTCCTTATCTATTTTCTCAAAACTTTTATATGCAGAGCGTAGAAATTCCTTTTTTTTTTACTATTATAACAGCACTTGTTTCACGCGTTTTAAGTCTTTTCATCCATATCAGCTTACTCAGGATGACAATGCAATTATTTGAAAAACCTTTTCTGAGATATTTTTAAACAAGAACACGATAGGGTCCATTCAATTTTTAAAATAATATTTATGTGCAATTATATATATTTGATCTAAGGATTAAAGCTTATTTTGAAACAAGAAAATTAAAATCATAAGTAAAATCTTAGTACAGTAGTACCTCGCTTTAGCATGACACCTCTCCATAAAGGATAGTTTTCATTTGCAAAATTACCATTTTTACTATTTAGCAACTCTCCAGTAAGAGGACACCTCTCCATAAAGGTTAGTTTTCATTTGCAAAATTACCATTTTTACTATTCAGCAACTCTCCAGTAAGAGGACACCTCTCCATAAAGAATAGTTTTCATTTGCAAAATTACATTTTTACTATTTAGCAACTCTCCAGTAAGAGGACACCTCTCCATAAAGGTTAGTTTTCATTTGCAAAATTACCATTTTTACTATTTAGCAATTCTGCAATAAGAGGACACCTCTCCATAAAGCAGTGTCGGGCAACCTTTTTCGAGTTGCGGCGCACTAAGCTTAATTTCTTTTTTTCGCGGCGCACCTGTGGTTCTCACTATAAATTTCCTCGTAGGTAATTAAAATACAACAATAAATACTAGTAAAAATTTAAACATATATATCACATTTTATTAATTTTCAATATTAAATTAACATAATCAATGCGAGCATTGCGATTGTTTTTGAGAGCATATCAAATCAATACGGGGATCTACTTGTGAAAGACAAACGCGCATCTCCTCATCTATCATTTGAAGTCTTTCGCGCTTCTTAGACTTCATTTCTGTGAGTGTTGAAAACCTTGCTCACACAGGTAGGAACTTCCAAATGGCCACAATGATTGATGGCCGCATTACTAAGTTTAGGAAATTTGGAGTTTAAGCACAACCAAAACTCAGATAGCTCCTTTTCAGTGAATAGTCTTTTGAAAACTAAATCGTTTTTTAAATCAATTAAGTTTTCTTGCATTTCTTCTTCCAGATGTTGAATTTCACAGTGGATAAATGGGTTAACTACCCATTCTATCTTTTCAACGTCCAAGTAAGGAAAATATTTATCAAAAGAAGCGGATAGTAATGTCAAAGTTTCTTCGACTTCTTTTTTGATAATAGATTTTGATGGATTCTCTTGAACCATCGGAAAAGATGCAAAGTTTTCTTTAGCAATGTTTAAATTCCATAAACTGAGTTTTTCCTTAAACGCTTTCAACTTGGTGGAGATAGTGATAATGTTCTCCTGAGCACCTTGCAAATTTAAATTAAGGCTGTTTAATTTGTCGAAAATATCACCCAAAAATGAAACTCGTAACCACCAAACATCACTCATCATGAAAGGAAAATTAATCTCTTCGTTATCAATGAATGCCATTATTTCATTTTTCATTGAAATAAATCGATTTAAAACTTTGCCTTTCGACAACCATCTGACTTCAGTATGAAACAATAAATTTTTATAATCGGAATCCATTGCTTCACAAAATGTTGAAAAAATTCTCGATCGAAGAGCATTTGATTTGATGTAATTGACTACTTTGACAACTTCATCTAGAGTTGTGACAAGGATGGGAGGAACCGACTTTGACACTAACATTACTCTATGAATCATACAGTGAACAAATTTGATATTTGGATTTTTTTTTATGACATGTGCTATCAATCCCTTTCTTGAACCTTTCATAGCTGGAGCTCCATCCGTACAGACGCTAACACAATTTTCCCATCTCAAGTTGTACTTCATAACATTTTCATCAACTAATTCAAAAATGTCCGCACCAGTCGTTCTTTGTTTTAATTCTTTACAAAGTTACCAACTTACTCAAGTTACCTTGAGTTAAAAGTGAGTGAGAATTTCGTAACAAAAATATTTTTTTCCTTTTTTAACCAACAGATTTTACGGTGTACAAAACTTATTGTGTGAATGTGTGTGTGTTTTACAACATGCAAAAAAAATGAAGAATTACTACAGCAATACTTTGACGAAAACTCCGAATAAATTTTTTAAATAAATTTATAATTTTTTTTTGTTTTCTTTTTTTTTAAGCTTTGTAGCTTTGAGTCTCTATTAATAAACAGCTGTGACAAAGATTGTAAATGACGGTTAAGTTTGGACATATTATTTTAAAAATTAGGTATTTTCCCGCAGTATGTATTCAACTTTATTAAATAAAGTTGTTTTCGCGGGTTGTTTTTTTTTAACTTATGATTTTAAATAGGTACGTACCTATTTGCATTTTTATTTTTTAATAATGGCACGTGCCAGTTATGTACGTCAAGATTATGTACATACGTTATATGAAATATAAAATTATGCAAACAGTTGTAATTATAATACCAAAATAAGTTTTATATAAAATGAAATTTGCTTTTTTTAGTTTAATTTTTTATATGAACATTTTTGAAAAAAATTATTAAAATTGAATAAAAATTATAAAAAATATTTTTTGAAACATTATTTTTAAATTTAACCAAAAGTTCTAAATACCTACAAAAATGTTCGCGGCACACCTAGAATTCTTCGCGGCACACCAGTGTGCCACGGCACACCGGTTGCCCGACACTGCCATAAAGGATGGTTTTCATTTGCAAAATTACCATTTTTACTATTTAGCAATTCTGCAGTAAGAGGACACCTCTCCAAAAAGGATAGTTTTAATTCGCAAAATTACCATCTTTACTATTCAGCAACTCTCCAGTAAGAGGACACCTCTCCAAAAAGGATAGTTTTTATTCGCAAAATTACCATTTTTACTATTCAGCAACTCTCCAGTAAGAGGACACCTCTCCATAAAGGTTAGTTTTCATTTGCAAAATTACCATTTTCACTATTTAGCAACTCTCCAGTAAGAGGACACCTCTCCATAAAGGATAGTTTTCATTTGCAAAATTACCATTTTTACTATTTAGCAACTCTCCAGTAAGAGGACACCTCTCCATAAAGGTTAGTTTTAATTTGCAAAATTACCATTTTTACTATTCAGCAACTCTCCAGTAAGAGGACACCTCTCTACAAAGGACAGTTTTCTTTTGCACAGTTGAGAGAAGATGTTTGCTATAAAAATATTTGTATCAAATATTCATGAGACAAACTTTCACTTAAGTAAAACCCCGGGCGACGCCGGGTATATTCGCTAGTTCTATAAAATAATAATTAATTATAAAAAACATAAGAGTTTTTCACATAAGAGTATATAAGTTTAAATACAAAGAGAGAGAGAGTGAAGCTGTGTGTTTGGGACTATTATATTAATCTGTAAATAAATATATATCATCATTATAAACAATAATAATCACCTGTAAAATGTAAACAACGTGTTGATGTAAAAATATCAGTTTAAAGTATAATAAACAATTTATACAAATCATATTCTTAATTATCAAAATATAAACACCAAACATGGTGTCAGAAGTGGTTATTTTCAAATTATAAAATATTGGTGCGAATTACGTAGTTTGTCGAATGCGCGTGAGTACTAATATTCGAATTTGATTGTTTGAAAATATTGATTTTGGAAATGTAAAGTTACATTTTTCTATAATAATAATTTCCTAATCTTTTGAGTAACACTATATCTCGCAATATCTATGTCGCAATATCGCTGCGATGTTTTTTAGTATTGGTTGAGAATGGGGTTGATTGGTGATGGCGCAGTCGTTTCAGAGGGAAGTGTAGCATACAGGGGAAATAAGCCAGGATACTTGATGGGGTTGAAATAAGGCAACTAATCGGAGGAAAGAAAGGCTTGAGAGAAGGTGGAGCGGATTGACTATTGGCTGTCTATTCACATGGCGGTGATTGACTTAGCTGAAAGGGTGAACGGGGAGGGATCTCTAGAGAGTGTTACCTCGGTGGGATCCAAGTGATGACTGTAGGTCCTAACTCGGTGGGATCCAAGTGATGACTGTAGGTCCTAACTCGGTGGGATCCAGCTCCTAACTCGGTGGGATCCAAGTGATGACTGTATAGGTGCTATCTCGGTGGGATCCAGCTCCTAACTGACAATTCTTGGTTCTCGATTTAACACGAGAACTCTTCTTACTTCTCATTGGTTGATCTATGTGACGTGGAGGTTCCCTATTGGTCCTCCACTAATGAGTTGCTCCCTGATTGGTCTACGTTACGCCTTTGTCTTTAGACATGTTTCAGCTTGACCAGGAAGTGATAGTTTGTTGAACTCGAACTTTTATGAGTTCCGCGATAATTAAACTGGTAATAACTTTACTAATGATTGTGCTAACTCTAAGCCTTCTTCCTAGGCCTTCTTTCTAGGCTTTCTGTCCTCCAATGTTACCTTGTTCTTTATTGAAACACAAATCATACATTTCCATACATATTGGATTGGGTTGGCATCTATGTATGTACAAATTATGACATCTATATATTTTAATGTCTAATATAAAATAAAATATTTCAATTAAGAAAAAGGCATCTCCTTATCGTGCAACTGAAAGTTGCTGATGGCTTGCGCCATCTATCGGAATAAATATCAACTATTCTCGTTGATTTTTAATTATTCCAGAATTGGCCAAATACCCATTCTTGATTAATCAAGAAAAGCTAACCACGGACGCGTTTAAGGCTATTGGCCCTCATCAGCGTGGTGCAAGCTCTACCTCAACGACCAAATAATTGGTCATTAAGGCATCATGAAACGGGTAGTTAAGGCCAGAATTGCGTGAGGACGCTACACAATGTGAAAAAATAGTACAAATGTAACATTGTACTGGGATAAGGTGAATAAATTAAGAAAAAGGCATATCCTTATCGTGCAACGAGAATAGTTGATATTTATTCCGATAGATGGCGCAAGCCATCAGCAACTTTCAGTTGCACGATAAGGAGATGCCTTTTTCTTAATTTATTCACCTTATCCCAGTACAATGTTACATTTGTACTATTTTTCACAAAATATTTCAAGATGTCAAATATTCCTCTACCGGCACCAATATTAATAAATAGCCAGGCGGCAGAAAATTGGAGGTTTTTTAAAAGCCAATGGGACAATTATCAGGTGGCTACTGAATTAAATAAGAAAGATAATAATGTTATAAGAGCAACATTCCTATCACTAATTGGAAAATATTGTTTCAACGTATTTTTGAATCTGGACTTGAAAGAAGATGAAAAGAATAGCCTACCTAAGATTATTGAAGCATTGGATAACCATTTTACTCCACAAAAGAATGTCATATACGAACGGTATATTTTTAATACCTCGAATCAAGAAGAAAACGAAGGTATTGATAGCTACACAAATCGATTAAGAGGACTAGCTAGCTCTTGTGAATATGATATACTAACAGAAGAACTAATCAGAGATAGAATAGTATTGGGAATCAAAGATAATAGAGTCAGAAAAAAATTGCTAATGGAACCAAAACTAAACTTATCTTCGGTTATCGACATATGCAGGACAGCTGAGGTCACGGAACAACAGATAACCAAGTTGACTGGCCAAGAATCAGAAGACGTGAAGTGGAACAGAAAATATGAACGAAAAAAGGAAGCTACCAAAGCTACAAATGAAACATTCGAAGACATAATTAATTGTCATTACTGTGGGTCGAAACATAGGAAGGCTTCATGTCCTGCGTATGGTAAGATATGCACATGGTGCAACAGAAAAAATCATTTCTCAAAAGTATGCAGATTGAGAATTCAAAACCCAAAACAGATGAACGTTAGAGCAATTCAAGAACAGGATGAATCATCAGATGAAGCTGTACTTCAACTAAGAAGACATTATGCAGCTGGAAATATCAAAAAACATAAATGGATGGTAAAATTATTATTTGAAACAGCCAATCAAACTGTGCCACTGGAATGCCAATTAGACTCAGGATCCACTTGTAACATCATGAGCCTAGACGATTACAGGTGGGTCATGCAAGAAAGAAGCAATAACTTGGACGTATCCAATGCAAGGCTTGAAAATCTTGGTGGAGTCATCCTGAAGCCAGTAGTTCAAAAATATCTCGATTGCTATTTCGAAGAAAAGAAATATAATTTACTCTTTCAGATTGTGAACATTAATCAAAAACCTTTGTTATCAGCCAAAACAATAGAAGACCTCAACCTTGTAACGAAGCATGATGCGGTTTACCACCTTGCAAATTCATCTTGTTCTCGAGCAGAATCAATTATCAATAAATATGAGGATGTATTCAAAGGCCTAGGAATGTTACCAAAAGAATATCATATTGAAATTGAGAAAGAAGCTAAACCAGTGCAACAACATCCGAGAAGAATTCCAATTGGTTTGAAGGCAGAATTTAAGAGAAAGCTGGATGATCTTGAAGGAAGAGGCATTATTGGAAGAGTGCAGAAATCCTCTTCATGGATAAGCAACTTGGTCCTTGTAAGGAAACAAAATAAACTTAGAGTATGCCTAGATCCAAGAGACCTAAACAAAGTGATTAAAAGACCTCATTTTCAAATTCCGACCATAGACGAAATACTGCCAAGTTTAAATAATGCTAAGATATTCACTGTCATTGATGCTAAAGATGGTTTTTGGCAAGTAAAACTTGATAGCCAAAGTAGTGATTTGACTACATTTTGGACGCCGTTTGGCAGGTATAAATGGCTTCGAATGCCCTTTGGAATTTCAGCTGCCCCAGAATAATTTCAGAGACGTCTACATGAAGTGATTGAAGGCCTTGAAGGCGTAGAAGTAATAGCTGATGATATTTTGGTTTTTGGTAAGGGGAACACCACTGAAGACGCTATCAGAGATCATAACCTCAAATTAGAACAGTTATTGATGCGAGCACGAAAAAGAAATTTAAAATATAACAAAGACAAAATTCGATTGTGTTCAAATCATGTCAATTACATGAGACACATTTTGTCTGATGAGGGTCTTAAACCTGATCCTGGAAAAGTGGAGGCGATAAAGGCTATGTCCAGACCCCAAAATGTAAGAGAAATACAACAATACCTAGGTTGTATCAATTATTTAACGAAATTTCTGCCCAGACTTTCTGAGGTTGTACAACCACTGAGAGTTTTAACTCAAAAGTGCATGTCATGGAGTTGGAGTGAGCCTCAAGAACAGGCATTTATTTTATCAAAAGAACTGGTTACTCAAGCTCCCGTGCTAAAATATTTCGATCCAAGTCTGCCTGTGACAATACAAAGTGATGCCAGTGACAAAGGTCTAGGAGCAGTTCTCTTACAAGAAGAACAGCCTGTTGCATATGCATCGAAAGCATTAACAAACACAGAAACTCGATACGCTCAGATTGAAAAAGAGTGTCTATCAATAGTATTTGCCTGCGAACATTTCTATCAATACATTGCAGGAGGCACCAAGGTTCATATAGAGACAGATCAAAAACCTCTTGAGAATATATTTAAAATGTATATTCACCAAGTTCCAAAAAGATTACAAAGAATGCTTCTAAGATTGCAGCGATATAATTTAGAGGTCAAGTATAAACCAGGAAAGCAAATGTATATATCAGATTGTCTGTCAAGGAAATATCTAATGAAGACAGGTGATAGAAATGAGCTTAATTTTGAAGTATATCTAAATGATGACAAAAGCATTTATCAAGAAATTGAAAATATAAAATTGATTGAATTTGTTAATATCTCGACAGAAACGGCAGAACAAATAAGACAACAGAATTGTAAAGATCAAACAATGCAAGTGCTTGTCAACCTAATCAGAAAAGGGTGGCCTAAAAGCAAATATAAAGTTCCTAGGGAGGCCATGGAATATTGGAAATTTAGAGATGAACTGACCGAACAAGATGGGATGATTTACAAAGGACAAAAAGTAATATATATAATACCAAAAACATTACGATCAGAGCTACTCAACCGAGTTCACGCCAGCCATCATGGAGTAGCAGCATCGCTGGCCAAAGCTCGACAAGCAATTTTTTGGCCCGGGATGAATCAATCTATAAAAGAAACAGTTGAAAAGTGCAAGGCCTGTCTAGCATATCAACCAAACCAAACAAAAGAAACCATTATGTGCCATGAAACTCCCATTTTACCATGGAATAAAATCGGAATGGATATTTTCAAAGTAGAGACGACTCAATATCTTATCACTGTAGATTATTATTCCAGCTTTTGGGAACTAGATATACTAGAACATACTACTTCAGAATCCATAATCGAATGCTGTAAAAAGAATTTCAGCCGACATGGAATACCTGAAACACTAATAACAGATAACGGACCGCAATTCATTAGCCGTGAATTTCAAAAATTTCTAAAAACATGGAAAGTAGTGCAAATTACCAGCTCACCGTATCATAGTCAATCAAATGGCAAGGCGGAGTCAGCAGTCAAATCTGCAAAGATGCTTGTTAAAAAAGCAAAACATTAGCAAGAAGATTTGTGGCTTGCCATTCTAGAATGGCGGAACACCCCATTAAAAGATCTTGGATTCAGCCCAAACCAGGCTCTTATTTCCAGGAGAACACAAACCCTGATTCCTATTCATAAAAACTTGTTAAAACCAGAAGTTCAACTTAATGTTTATGAGAAAATAGAAAAAAAGAAAAACAGAAATGAAAAATATATATGATAAACAGGCAAGGGACTTAACCAAATTGAACCCAGGACAAAGTATAAGTGTCAAATTGAAAGAAAAAGATAAGTGGAGAATGGGTAAATGCATCTCTGCCCAAGATCCTCGATCGTATATAGTTGAAGTTGATGGTCATGAATACAGAAGAAATAGAAGAGACATTAGAACTTTACCATCAGGCTTAAACCTTAATGAAGAGTACACGGACCAAAACCCACAGGGTGAAGATTTTGAGCCAAATGAAAATAAAGTAGATCCGATCTGTGAATCCTCCACTTCAATGGAAACACCCCGTTCCACCGACTCAGGCCCACGGAGGACAAGATCTGGTCGACCAATCCGAACACCATCAAGATACAGCGACTAAGTTCTGGACTCTTAAGTCATTATTTACTCTCTTATATCTCCTCTTTTATACACACATTAGTTATATAGCTATTATCTCATATACACTATATTTTGTTTTAAAAAATAGGGAGATGTTTGGGACTAAATATATATATTCTATTTTAATCTGTAAATAAATATATATCATCATCAACATATATAGTCACGACCGTCTTTCCTCATCGGCCTCAGTCACGGATGCGCGCGCATCATCATTATGATCATTATCATTATCTAATGATAATAATAATTATTATTATTATTATTATTATCAACATATATAGTCACGACCGTCATGGGCCGGCCGGTTCTGTCACGGATGCGCGCGCACAGGGAGGTCACGTGCTCGCCGGCAGCCAACGGGCGCGCGCCGCCGGCATTACGTCATAGATTATAAACACAAGGTAATAAGGCCAAATAAAAAAAGAGTGTGTGATAAGGCACAATTTGGATTATCTACTTATATAATTGCCTTATTCTCTCTGTGTGAAGTTCACTGTGTGAAGTTCACGGATAGATTTTGGTCAGAATGGATAAAATAAAAAAAGTGTCAAGGGATGGGAATCGAACCCACGACCTTCCGCTTACCGGGCAGATGCCATGACCACTAGGCTACCCTGGACATATTTTTCCGTTCACATTTTTATTTTTATATTTTCAAGACACACACAGTTTGGGGCGGGACGTTTCACAAGAGAGACATCCACGGCGCCAATTTATAATTGTAACGAATAGTATTTTAATTAAAACATTTTAAAAATATATACGCACTCGGGCAAAACCCGGGCGTTGCCCGGGCCATTCGTCTAGTTATAAACAATAATAATCACCTGTAAAATGTAAACAACGTGTTGATGTAAAAATATCAGTTTAAAGTATAATAAACAATTTATACAAATCATATTCTTAATTATCTAAATATAAACACCAAACACTGTGCTGTAAGATGCCTTTCTCTGGGAGGGATAAATGTTTAAAAATATACGAATAGATGTTTTTTTGCAAATATTGTAAAAGGGACGTACTTGGATCTGTGAAATTAAAAACACGTCAAAATTTATTTCAAAGGATTTCTATCTCTCTCTTTCCTTAGGTGTTAATTGCAAAATAAATAAATACAATTTTAAAACTTTTAAAAGTTTGTGGAATAAATTGATAAAGAGGGAGCAATCCCTTTAGATATTAAAAAAAAAATATTTTTTCGAATGATCCAGGTAACCCTGTTTTAAGTCGGTGTACGATTGGTTAGAATCCTTGATTCCAGACAGCCATGAATTGGGACGGAATCCCGCATTGGACACGTTGTTTTAATATGTAAATAACCTACACATATATTATTCATTGTTGTAAATATCATAAACTATGTTGCTCATTTTGAGCGGTACCTAATAATGTTATTTTAGAACAAGAAAGCCTGTTTTATATAATTATATTCAATAGAATGCATTTTAAATTTGGAGCGCAATAACTTTAGCAGAAAAAAAAATGAGAATAAAAATATTTTATGTTAGTTTACTTTATTTGCAAATTGAAGTTAAGAGTAATTAATTCTTGGTATTGCATTATCTTCGAGCTAGTGGTTTGATAGCATGTTTAGAATCCAGAATAAGGTTGATTCATTTCTGGGGAGGTTGCCAGTTCTTCATGTTTATATTTTGAATATTTATCTTGGTCCCAGAATTTCCTATAATTATAATTTCCGTTTCTCCGAATTTTTGGATAATTCGAATTTTTTTATGGTCCCTTGGGATTCGAATTATCCAAGCAGGACTGTATTCCTCTTTATAGCTTGTTGTTGCTTTTGTTGTTGCTTTATTGCTATTTTTCATCCATTTAAATAAAAGGACGCTGCCAGAAAGCCCGGTGAGGATACTGATCAAAAAGCATGCTCCTTGCACACGCAGAGATCGACGGGTGTTAGCATCTTCCATTTCGGCTTTGACAAAAGCAATACCGCTAGTGATAGCTGACACACCTGCACATGCAAAAAAGGTAAGCATCTAAAAATTACTGAGGCAAATCCTATATAATATTAGTAAAACGTATTACAGTAAAACCTCCATCAAAGGACACCTCTCCACAAAGGACAGTTTTAATCAAAATTATTATGTTTTCTATTTAGAAACTCTCCGGTAAGAGGACACCTCTCTCTAAAGGACACTTTAACTCTGCAATTCATTGTCCTTTAGAGGGAAATTCTACTGTATTAGAATTTTTTTAAACAAAAATATTTTCTCTTCAACTACAGGAGAACCTCTATGAGAGGATACATCTCTATGAAGAACAGTTTTCATTTGCAAAATCACCATTTTCACTATTTAGCCACTCTTCTGTAAAAGGACACCTCTCTCTAGAGAACATTTTAACTCTGCAATTCGATGTCCTTTACAGGGAGAATCTACTGTATTAGAATTGTGTTAAACAATGAGATTTTGTCTCCAAATACAGTAGAACGTTCACGAGAGGACACTCACGCTAGAGGACAACTCTCTATAAAGGACAGTTTTAATTGTTAAAATTACCATGTTTACTATCAAAAAACTCTCCAGTAAGAGAACACCTCTCTCTAAAGGACACTTTGGCTATGAAACTAGGTATACTTTACAGAGAGGTTCTACTCTATTAGAAATGTTTTGAAATAACCTGACCACTCACAAGAACTTTCGAGATGACAAAGTGACATAATTCGGAATAAATATCAACTAAACTAAAGATCATAATATTTGTAACAGTAGAATCTACATGAGTACATTCTCGCTAGAGGACAACTCTCCACAAAGTAGAGTTTTAATTGTCAAATTACCATTTTTTACAAATCAGTAAATATCTGGTAAGAGGATACCTCTCCCTAAAGGATACTTTAGCTCTGCAACTAAGTATGTTGTCCTTTAAAGAGAATTTCTACTGTATCTAAATTATTTTTGTGTAATATCAAAGGACACATTCCTACAGCCATTAAATGAATGGAGGAAGATAAATAAATATCGGGAGGGATTGGCTTATCGGTGGTGAACCCTCCTCTTGGTTTCACCGAATTGAAGTTTCACCACTGATGAGCGAAACCTTCCCAGTAAATAATTTCATTCTATCGTTTAGTGCTTGTAGAAATTTGTCTTTAGAATCTGAACAAATATAATCAGGATTGGGGATTAGTGTGACTTGACATTTTGAAAGATAGATGGCGCAAAGTGTTATTTCTAAAAATTACACCTATCCCCCGATTTACACGGTAGATACGTTCCTGAGAAAAACGTGTAAATCGGGGGATAGGTGTACACTAGGGCATCCCGGGATCCCGGAGCCAAATAATGATCCCGAAATCCCGGGATTCTGCTCGAAAAATCCCGGGATTACTGGTTTGTAAATGAAAACCAGCGCAAAAATATATTTTTCTTATCTAGCATTTTGGTAATCAAACAGATGATGAGATAGCACACTTTTGACGTTTTGTTTATACAGCTGCATTTCGGGTTTTTTTTTCTGAGAGATTTGAAATTATTTTCATGCACTATATAATAACGAAGGTTATTCTGTAAGATCTTTCCAAAATGGCAGCCTCTAGAATGAGAGTATGCAGCAGTATACATGGAGGGGGCCCCAGTTTTTGTTGACATGCAAATAGTGGCTTCTTAGATAGTAGCGGCATCCCTTTATTTTTGTGGCGGACCTGCGTGTAACATGGACCCGCCACTAACCTCTTATCTGAGCTCCAAATTGTTTTATATATATTTTTTAAATCTATGTTTATACTCTCCATCCTGTACTCTGTATGCATGGGTCATCATGAGCGCACTGCTCTGCTGTTCATTTTGTGAAACCCTCGCTTGCTTTTTTTGTCATTTAAACATTTGACTGCAGAAGCAACAGTAAAGTTTATTCTAGAGGAGCTGCAAGCACAATCTCATTCTCTCAGCAAAGATCTGCAAAAATCTTTTCAAAAGAGAATTTTAGAAGAGCGATGCAATAAAACATCTTTAGTCCTCCAATATCTGCACAATCCGCAAGCACAGTTATGAAAAAAGAAGATGGTCAAAGACTTTAGCGTGAAATTGCTTTTGCGTCTTAAACCGTTACAGGAACAAATGGCCGAAGTAAGAATTCAGGCTGATAATTCGCAACTTCCTCGGAGTTTACAAGAACGCCATGAGTCATCACAATCGAATGACCATCTTACAATTGAGCGCCGATTGCAAGAAGCTATTGAGGCTGCCTCTTCAACTTCAATTGCAAAACCTATACCAGACTCCGCATCCTACTCAACTATGATTAACCACGAACTTAATATTGCTGCTCAGTCAGTCAAACGAGGACCCCATTTAGAGAGTGTGTATCAATACTTGCTGACAATTCCTCCAACGTCTGTGGAATCGGAAAGAGTCTTCTCCTCCTCTGGATACCTATGCAATAAGATACGTTCTAGTTTGCATGATGACACTCTTGACAAATTATCTTTCCTAAGCTCAAATATTTCTCGAAATTGAATTTTTATCCATAAAATAAAGTAATTCATGGTTTTTAAAACGGTGCTGTCTTCTTTCTAAACATTAATACATAGTTGGGCAAAATGAAATAATGATTACATTTTCTATAATCACAATTGCAAATAATCATGCTTACATTTGCTATAATTACAATTACAAGTAATTTTAATCACAATTGTGGTATCTCATTATTTATAGAATTACGAGTAATTATGTTTACATTCTAATGCAATTATTTTTTTTTTGCAAAGTAATGCATTGCAAAGTAATCGTAATTACAAGGTAATGTATTACTTTGAATGGATTACTGCCCAACACTGCATTAAGAGATGTGGTCTAAGAGTTCCAAGAACAGTAATTTTTTTCCAGATGTGTGTACAGTAATTGACAGATAATTTCAAACTGTAACCCAAAAGCAATGATTTAGTTCATAAGCAGGCGCAAAATATATGGCTTTCAGGTTGTTTTCATCGAAGTAAGTGCCACGTCATTGGCACTATGTAAAAGAAAAAATTAAACATATAAGGAACGAAACGATATACCTCTTGGCGTAGAAAGACGAAAATGTTTTTCAATCCCGGGATAACGGGATTGGGAAAAAAGCAGTCCCGAATCCCGGGATTGAAAATATGTATCGGGATTGGAAGCCCTAGTGTACACAGAAATAAAAATAAAATGCATTGACAGGTTAAAATATGTAGTCAGCACATAAGCTCGGGATTGCTCGTGAGATGTGTACACAGCGCATGTGTTCAATCACAGTAGCATTTAGTATAGTGCGATAAAAACAAACACAAAAAAAAACTTATTTGGAAAACCGTGTAAAAGCGAAAACGTGTAAAACAAGTACCGTGTAAATCATGGGATAGGTGTACTTGATTCTATAAGCATTAATATTCTATAACGTTTATTTTATAGTAGTGATTGTAAATTTCAAAAGATAATTGAAAACTTAACATAAATACATGTCACCGTGTATCAAATATCTAAGAGTCATTGTCTGAATCCCGATATACATGTTAGAAGGTACAAATTTCTACAAGTTTTGTCTATGAATGTTGTATCTCGAATTAACTTAAACCAATCATTGTTATGTTGAACCTTTATACCGTATACCAAATAAATAAAATCAAATTTTCATACCTAAATGAAGACCGGGATCCTTCCAAAGTTTGCTATACCAAGCTTCTTTTGAAGATTGTTCAGCCATGATTTCTTTATTTGTGAATTATCTGCTATTTTTGAACGAAAATTTATAAAATATTTGTGTCAAAAGATATTTAAAAATATTATTTAATGCATTACAAATATCAATAGACCAAGTCAGTATTTTTTTAAACATTAAAATATAATAATCTGTTGTTTATATTTATTAAATATTTTTATTTTAAAGCGCAGAAATTTTAAAAAATAAATACATAAAGACACAAAAGTCCTTATAAAGGGATGCAGTAAAACCTCCATGAGAGGACACCTACGCTAGAGGATACCTCTCTACAAAGGATAGTTTACATTTACAAAATTACCATTTTTACTATTTAATAGCTCTTCGGTAAGAAGACACCTCTCCCTAAAGGATACTTTTGCTCTGCAATTAGGTGTTGTCCTTTAAAGGGAGGTTCTACTGTATATTTTATACATAGATTCGTCACGGAGTCTACAAATGGGAAATAATAAGAAAAGTAAATAAATTCTCAGTTAATAAAATTTACTCCTTAATGACTTATTCTAAAATACCCATTCCAAGAGTCTACCAACAGTATCACTATAAAAGGAAGATCGAAAAATGCAATATAACAGCGGTATGGTAGATTAAACTGGCGAAACCGCTGGGAGGGTTCACCACTGATGAGCCAGGCATTCCCATTAAATTTTCTATTGCAGTAAGGACAGAAGAAATTGTTTAATTTCAAAAAGAATCTTTCGCGTCTATAATAGTGAAGCGGTGCAGCTAGGAAGAGGAAGGGAATAGGTGGGCAAAGCCAGAGAAGAAAGTATGCAGGGGCCCCTCCACGGTGAGGTGTTGATGGAGGGATTCCAGAGGAGGGGGCGGCAGACGGAGAGTCCAGCTGGTGTCGTGGTGAAGAAAGGAGACGAGATAGCGGCCGGCCTGCCGGGGGTTTGTGCGCCGAGAAGACATGGCAGTCGGGGGGGGAGAAGTCTGTCTGGTGATAACGGGACCTGCAGCAAGGAGAACGGCGGTGACGACAGACGCGGCAAGTTGGTGACGGGAAGTGGGCTCCAGGATCGTGTGAATCAACAAGAAGAGAACGGCGCAAAGAAGGACGAGGAGGAACCTACCCGGGGCGGTCATTGAAGGCAAGTTCATCTACTATGTCTAGTTATTAACGTCCTTTTTAAAGCTCTGGGAATAAATTTATAGTACTAAGCTGTATCCAAAACGAACCCACATTGTTTTCTCAGAAACCTTGCACATAAACATCGACGGGTGAGAAGAGCCGTAACAATAGTTTCTAATATTCATAACAGATGGCGCGCTAGTGCATCGTAAAATTGATTCTAGAGATAAAAAATGATTAGGAAATTCCGTACAATCTGAACATTATATAGATGTTGTACTAAATCAGGAAATTCCGTACAATCTGAACATTATATAGATGTTGTACTAAATCAGGAAATTCCGTACAATCTGAACATTATATAGATGTTGTACTAAATCAGGAAATTCCGTACAATCTGAACATTATATAGATGTTGTACTAAATTAGGAAATTCCGTACAATCTGAACATTATATAGATGTTGTACTAAATCAGAAAAATAGCGTGAGAACGCCCTTGCAACCTTAGAACATTTTTAACGACTTTCCAAATACTTAACTTTTATTTATTTCTCCTGACAAAATATTTTAGCTGAAACGTTGAAAAAATAAAAAAAATTATTGGCCGAAGTGTCTATTTTTAAAAGAAATATTAATGCTGGCCAGGCATCCTCTATCTTTGTGATTATTAATTCTATCAAGTATATTGCTTGTGAAATATAATCTTAAAGTAACCTTTTCTCTATAAGACATTGTTTTACTATACATAGCTTGCTATAGGAATAGCGACAAAAAGATTTGGATATATCTAACTCAAAATACAATATAATACGGCTTATGATTGTAGAACAATATTTGAAAATTATCCCGCATGTGTTTCTTTTGAACGAAAAATCGAAATTTATTTTAAGGAGAAATAACGATTATTTCTAACATTGGAGATGAAGTATGAAAGGGTGAATTGTGAAGAGTAATGATAAACGGAAAATATCTAATTCAATATGTATTTAAAATGAGTATATAATGCATGGCTGTTGCTAAACGTCAAGTCTTACACATTGGTGGTCGGTTGAAGGATGGTCTAAACCGTTGGTTTTCAACCGCTACAACCCGAGTTCGATTCCCGCATTTGGCTTTTTTTTTTCTGGTTTAAAAAAATGCTCCCGGTTGCAAAAGTTCAACCCCCACCAGCGTGTGCAAGTAATCAAACGGGGCTCTGACACATTTGTAAGTGCAAAGTCGAACTGATTATCACGTGTGTAGACATGTAGTGCACTTACAGTAAAAGTAGTCGCCTAACTCTACCTACCATGATTATCATGGCCTGTACCACGTGTACTAGGGATAACAAAAAAAAAAAGGGGCTTACACATAGAAACCAAAAAGTTGCATAAACATTAATAAATTATAAAGGGACTGCGGCGTGTGATTATAAACAATACTTAAAGTTATACCGCATAAGTTTCTTTTTTGTGAAAAATCAATATTTATTTCAAAGATAAATATTTACTATTTCCCGCCCCTGGACACTTTTATTTTTCCCGTTCGCCATTACTCTTCATATTTTCATCCTTTCATACTTCATTCAAAAGTTAGAAATAGTAAATATTTCTCTTTGAAATAAATATTGATTTTTCACAAAAAAAAGAAACTTATGCGGTATAACTTTGAGTATTGTTTATTAATAAATTATTTTTAATAAAGAGCACTAAAATCGTTATTTTGAAATGGGGACACCCTCTGTACAGGTGAAATGTGAATAGTTATACAAAGAAAAAAGGGCCTTTGATCGTGTCCTTTTCTATATTTACTAGAGTCTGCTAAACCCTAAAAAATGTCCACTACCCTCCATATGAGAAAAGATAAAAGATTGATAAAAGATCAACCATTGCAAATAGTTCCGTTACCTTCAAAACCTTGGATGACTTTGGAATTGACGTAGTTGGTTCAATTGGCCATCAATATTTTTTAACAGTGAACGACTACTATTATTAATATCCTGAAGCAATGAAAATAGAAGACATTTTCAGCAAGACAATTATCAAAAAGTTGATGTATATATTTGCAAGACATGGTTATCCACATGAAGATGTAACTGATAATGGATTACAGTTTGTAAGTGCATCAATGAAAATATTTTTAAAGAATGTGGAATCAGGCACATCAAAGCCTCACCCTATTAACCAAAAAGTAATGGGAAGATAGAAATATTCCATAGATTTTAAAGAAACAATTTAATTTAAGTTCTGAAAAGATTTTAAATTATATTTATCCAGAATTTTAATGTCTTACTGAACTACTTCAAACAGATCTACAGGAAAGACTCCAGCATTCCTATTATTTTCAAGAGAAATCAAGACTAAATTAAGCTCACTTTTAATGATACAGAAGAAGATGAAACCAACACCAAAGAATTCAATATGGTCTACAAATAAAAATATGAAAACATATAATGATATAATGCGGAAGGCTGGCCCTCAAAAATTTGAAATTGGAAATTTAGTTTATATGGCAAAAATCCAAATAATGGAAAACTTGATTCAAATTTCAGATCAGAACATTATGTCATTCTTGAAAACACATCAATAAATTATTCTAAATTAGTCAACACTAAAAATGGGAAAATAGTTCATGAAAATATTAAACATTTGAAACATTTTACAACTCAAGAGACCAATCAAGACATCTCTGACTTGTTCAGAAGAGTGCCAGGAAATTCTTAGTTCAGATTCAACTAGAATTGAACACGCTAACTCTTCGGATGTACAAATTCCAGTTGATAATTCCTCAAAGGAAGACAAGGAGACTTCTTCAAACCGACCAAATTCAAGTAAAACAGGGTCTACATTTAACTCAGTCGTGTCAGATAGACTTGATGCCGACACTCTTCACCAGTTGCCACCAGAGGTTTCTCCACTCTTGCCGACTACTAAGGAACCCGTGATAACCAGGAGTGGCGTCAAGCCACCATCAAGATATAAAGACAGAATTCCTTTCATCTAAAGGAAAGAGAGAATGTATTATACTGTGTGTTTAAAGATAGATATATATCATCATCATAGAGAGCATGAAGCGTAAACATTGGATTTGAAGGTATATATAAATAGTAAAATAAAATAAATGGAACCTTTTAAATATATATAATTGAAATAAAATAATTTCATCTGGTGAGTAATATTCAATTGATAAATTAAATAATAACTATACAACAACTTGTATTAAAGAAGTATCATTTTACTTTGAGAAATCCAAAAATATTAGTGAAAACAATTCTACCTCTGCTGATGACATAATGTTTTCTATTCCGTTTTATAGGGTCAAATTTGATATTATAAATTTGATCAAAGGTTTTGAAGCTACTAAAGCTTTAAAACGTTGTTTCATCTATTGAAATGATTTTTCATTGAAAACCAATCAACATAATGATCACAATCATTATATATATAGGTTTATATATATTATATTAGTACATATAAAAACTATATCTATATACAATATGAATTATCTTTTCAATATTTAATAAAATATGAGAAAGTTTTATATATATTTGAAATATATATTATTTATTCTTTTGATTAAACCCCAATATTTCCTAAAACACAGACTAAAACCTATTGCGTTTTCATAGTATATTTTGAAATAATTCCAAATTATAAATTCTAGTTCATCTATATCGTCATATATATTTGAAGGAAAATAAATATTGAATATACCATATGTATACATTTACACCGATATTAATTGTTGCATTTTAATAATCACGAACATGTATTTCAATGCGAAAATATTCTTAAATTATAAATTTTAATTTTTAGAAAAATTTATTTATTTATGCTTATGAGGTGATACAGCAGCGTATTTACAATTAGAGAGGAGACAAAATGAGTTAAATCTAGAAAAAGAAGTGAAAAGAAAAATAAATTATAAATGTCAAAATAATGTGACAATTATATTTATTATTACAATAATATTTTTATATGAGAATCAAAACAGTTCAACATACAATATTACGTTTAGCGAAACCCTTAAGCTAAAAAATATGGTTTAAAGAAGCCAGGCGTAAAATCTCAAACATAGGTGAGTACACCCAACTACGAAGCTCCAACTGAACTTCCTACTTTATATATTTTTTTCAACCATACACTGTGATCTCCCAGAATTTCCTCAAAGTTCCAGAATGAAGTTACACTCACGGACAAAACTAAAGGATGTGGAAAGCCTTTGATGTCCTATGTGATTGATAAAAGAGTTGAATCTTTGTTTGGATGCAAGGCTAGTTTTGAACTAGGTATGAATAAAAGTGTAAATCATTTAAATGAATCAATGTCTACTAAATATAAACTCTTGTTCAAGAATATGGACATATTTTCCATGGATTCGGAACTATAAAAGGCTATAGTCATAAAGTGAAAATTAAAGAAATCTATAGGCGCCCATTATCCAGAGATGCCGTAGCATACCTTGTGCAATGGTAGAAGCAGTAAATTAAGAGCTTGATAAGATTCTAAAGAATGGAATCATTGAAGAAGTGCATCAAGGTTCTGAATGGGTTTCTAACATAATAGTTGTTCCAAAAAGGGATAATGAGGAAATTATACTATGCATAGACCTTCGGGAAGTGAATAAAGCAATATTGAGAGAAAGACATCCAATTCCTACAATTGACATTATGTTACACGCCCTTAAAGATGCTAAAGTATTGGCAAAGCTGGATGCAAAAAAAAAGGGTTTTGGCAGGTTGACTTAGACCCTCAATCAAGACCCCTTACAACTTTCATCACTTACCGTGGTTGTTAAAGATTTTGTAAAGTTCCTTTTGGTCTATCAAGTGCTCCAGAGGCATATCAGAAAGGAATGGATTCAATTTTGCTTGATTTGAAAGGTGTAATTTGTTACTTGGACGATGTCGTAGTTTACGCCAAAGATAGACAAGAACTAGAAGAAAGGCTTAGAAAAGTCTTACAAAGATTTGATAAAGTAGGCATTAGGCTCAACAGGAATAAGTGCAAATTTGCCATGGAAGAATTGTATATTTTAGTTCACATTGTTCGTAGTGAAGGTATTAAACCTGATAATAGGTAAATAGAAGCGGTCTTACATTTTCCAATACCAAAATATATTGAGATGTTAAGGTCATTTTTGGAACTTGTGGGTTTTAAAGAAAATCCATACCTAATTTTCTAAATTTTCAGAACCTCTAAATATTTTGACTAGAAAAAATGTTGGGTGGAATTGAGATTTGAAAACAAATAAATTATTTCAGGATCTTAAAGAGTCACTAACAAAAGAGCCATGCTTAACATATTACAATTTGAACTTACCAACTAAATTAATCACAGATGCAAGCCCTATTTGTCTTGGAGCCGTATTAATACAAACACAACAAAATGGCATTAAAAGACTAATTGAATATGCCAGCAGATCCTTAACTGAAACTGAAAAAAAGATATTCACAAATAGAAAAAGAGAAATTGGGATGTGTATGGGCATTTGAACATTTTTAACACCTATATTTGGAAAATACAACCATGTGACTTTGAAATTGAATTCATTCAAGGAAAGCAAAATATTGCAGATATGCATTCAAGACAATCTATTTCTAATACAAGTGATGAAAAATGACTGGAGTACTATGTTCATAAAGTCTTATCCATCGCTTCTGAAGAGCTTCAAGCACTGTCTTCGAAAGAGAAAAATGTTTGTACAGAGCAAAATAATTTTTTTCCAAAACTGAAAGAGATGGTTGAAAAGGGAGTTTGGCCATATCCTTTTAAGGAATAATTCAAATGTTTTTATAAGTTTAAAGATGAACTCACAATTTTTGATAATCTTATCTTAAAAGAAAGTAGAATTTTGCTACCTTCAAAACTAATAAAGAGAGTCTAGAGAATTGTACATGAAACACATTTAGGAATGACAAGAACCAAATAACTGTTAAGAGAAAATATTTTTGTATAAACATGCCTTTGACATTGAAAATTTGTTAAGAAACTCTCCAATTTGTGCAAGGAATAAGCTATTGATAAAAGATCAACCATTGCAAATAGTTCCGTTACCATCAAAACCTTGGATGACCTTGGAATTGACGTAGTTGGTTCAATTGGCCATCAATATTTTTTAACAGTGAACGACTACTATTATTAATATCCTGAAGCAATGAAAATAGAAGACATTTTCAGCAAGACAATTATCAAAAAGTTGATGTATATTTTTGCAAGACATGGTTATCCACATGAAGATGTAACTGATAATGGATTACAGTTTGTAAGTGCATCAATGAAAATATTTTTAAATAATGTGTAATCAGGCACATCAAAGCCTCCCCCTATTACCCAAAAAGTAAAGGGAAGATAGAAATAATCCATAGATTTCTAATTTTCAGAAAAATAAATTATAAATGTGTCAAAATAATGTGACAATTATATTTATTATTACAATAATATTTTTATAGGAGAATCAAAACAGTTCAACATCCAATATTCCGTTTAGCGAAACCCTTAAGCTAAAAAATATGGTTTAAAGAAGCCAGGCGTAAAATCTCAAACATAGGTAAGTATCCAACTACGAAGCTCCAACTGAACTTCCTACTTTATATCTTTTTTTCAACCATACGCTGTGATCTCCCAGAATTTCCTTACAGTTCCAGAATGAAGCTACACTCACGACAAAGCTAAAGGAAGTGGAGAGTATTTGATGTCGCCTGTTGACCGTAAAAAGACAGAGACAATTTGGTTCACACAATTAGGGAGAGAGATGCCTCTTTGGGTACATGAATATCATTCTCCCGCCACTTTATGTTACAGATTTCGATGTGAAAAAATATATTAAAAAGGGCAGGTATTGATATAAAACAAAATAGGGAGGAGGTGGTGAGAATCTTGCAAAAACAAAACAAAACAAAACAAAAACAAAACAAAAAACTCATTTAAACGGTCAGGATATGCCTATTTTGTTTTGATAGATTTATACCTAATAAGGTGAGACTTTTGTAAATATTGTCGCGGAGATAAATAAAGCAAGGGCAAGTTTGGGGATAATTAATTTATTATAAGGAGTATATGGAGTATAAGGAGTATAGGGAGAGAGAGTTTTGTACAACTTCCCCCAGTTAAGGTTAATCCTGAATGAACGGCGTTAGCCACCGTCCCGTTTTCCTTATTTACAGATCAGCTTCCCAGAAGCCCCCACACCCGTGGTCCCCCCCGGGGTCCAGGGATGATTGACAGTTGTCCCATCTGGATGGAGCTACTTGACAATATTATTATCAGTATTTATTTTAATATTTATTTTAAAAATTTATCACTATATATTTTTTCTGAGATGTCATAGTCAATATATTTTTTCAACGCAATAAGGAGAGTTTGTATAATGTGTGTAAATAAAACATTTTCGCTTCAATATTTTCATTTACTATATATAGATGGTATGTTGTTACTTTATATTTAATATGCCTAACTGGTCTTTTCCTTATTGTTTGCGGATGAGCAATGCTCGATGCAAATATTTATATGTAATTCTAATGTCTGAAAAACTTATGTCTATATTTTGTTTGAATACCATTTTTTGATATTTTACTCTTCATTGCAGCATTTATAAACAATCATGCAATGGAGTATTAGAGCTTTTGATGAGGTCTGGTAGATGAAATTGGCGAAACTGCTGGGAGGAATAACCACTGAGTGTAAGGATAGTAGAAGTTTGTTTTAATGTGTAAAATAAACACGTTAATGCTTTATAAATCAATTTATAGTATTTAATGAGATAAATACTTTGTTTCAACTCATGAGTTATATGTTGTATTAAATTATAAAGATTATGTAAGAATGATCTTGCCACGTTCTCTGATAATCGGTATTCTCTGAACCCGGCCTTCGTATTGCCTGCAAGATGTTATAATCAATAATTGCTCTGATGATGAAGAACATTATGTCCATCACTTGCACAGTGGTCAACCTGTGCAAACGCTGACCAAAACCATCCCTTGATATCGAGCAAGTCATGAACTCAACCTCCCGATTATTCAGTTGAAGCCCACGCTCCCCCCCAATCTGCTGATGTCTCACGAGACAATAAAAAGCCCAAAAAAAAAACCCAAATCTTGCTCACGCCCATCTATCCATCTATCGCCATCTGGAAATAAAACTCTTTTTTTTTTCCTTCTCAGCAAGTGATACCTGGCATCTCTCCTACAAGCTCGCTTCAAAGGGATCAAGAATTGCTCTAATGATGAAGGACATGAAGCTAAATTTTGTCCAGTGGCCATCTTGAGCCAACACTGACCAAAAACCATCCGTTGATATCGAGGAAGCCACGCAATTTAATCGCCCGATTCTCCGGCTGAAGCCCAAGCTCACCACCAACCTACTGATGTCTCGCAAGACCACAAATGGATGAAAGCTGACCATCTTGAACCAATCCTCAACTCTCTGAGCCTCAAATCTAACCATCTATCGTCATCTGTGAATACAGCTCTTTCTTCCTTTTCAGCAAGTGATACCTGGCATGTCTCTCCTACAAGCTCACTTCAAAGGGACCAAACCGAGATAATAGAAATGGCCATTCTCCCTTCAATAGCTTCCCTCTCACGACTAATCATTTGGTGGAGGAAGAATAAAATCATTTAATGAAATACGATTTATCTTTAGAATTTCATTAGATACCATATTTACCTCAGCGGCGTGCTCATGGCCCGTCTGCGACGTCATCTGCCAGGGCCTGGTGCCCCAATGTCAGACCTACGCCGTTCCAGAAGGGTATTCTTCCTTGAATATCGCTAGAGTGTCTGACGAAGCCGCCGGGACATCCAGACATGACACGCCGCTGCCTGTCATCTCTTTGGAATGAAGTCGGCCTTCGACACCCTGGGCAGGAGCTACCTGTTCGCCCTGCTGGAGGAGCTGGGCCTACCATCTACCTTCCTAGGGTGGATTGCTGTCCTCTACGGGGAAGCAGACGCCTCCATCCGGGTTGAAGATGTATACGCCAAGGCCTTCCCGCTTCTCAACGGGGTGAGGAAGGGCTGCCGTCTCAGCGCCGCGCTCTTCAGTATCGTAGTTGGACCACTGCTACGCCGCCTCGAGGGAACCTTGGGCCGCGGCAACGTGGTCGCCTATGCGGACGATATCGTACTCCTTATCAGGGACAATGCTCAGTTTGAGCTCGTGCCCATGATCTTCGAAGAGTTCCGCATGGCCTCCGGGGTGGCAATCAACTTAAAGAAGAGCTGCGGGCTCTGGTGCGGTTCCTGGAAGCACCGGACGGATTCTCCTCTGGGAATCTCCTGGACGTCCGATTCGCTGACCGTCCTGGGCTGAACCATCACCACCAGAAACACCGTCGCCTCCCAGGCCTCACACCTGATGGGGCTGCTGGAGCGAGCTATCGGGAGGTGGTCACCCTTCACCCTCGGCCTGTCGCTGGTGGATTGTGCTCGCGCGGCCAACAGCCTGGTCCTGGGTTCGATCCTGCACCACCTCCACGGCTACCTTCCACCTGAAACCACCATCGGCCGGCTGCAGCCCCGGTTGGCGCCCTTCGTGTAGGGTACGACCCGAGACTCGTGGCTCCCCGGGCGCATCCTGGCTCGTCCAGTCTCCGATGGTGGCGTCGACCTTCTTGACATCGCGGGCCAGCTTCGGATCGCCTGCCTGAAGGGGGTCCAGGCCTCTCTTCGCGGCGCCGCCAAAGGCTAAGCTTGGCTGGTCCGCAGCCGGGCGTGGCTGACACCGCCGGCTCCTGGCGTCTGGCTCTCGCCTAGGAGGATGAGACGTGGGAGGCCGCCTCAAGTGTCCTTGAGCTGGACCACAGGATTCTGCATCCCGCCATTCTGAGGTCCCTGTGCCTTCGAGGTGACAACAGATTCCTGTGGCCGCCAGTCCTGCTGGCTCCCGAGCGCTAGCTACAGGCGGCTGTCGGTGACTTCTCCGATGGCGCCTCTGCCCCAGCGCGCTTAACGCGAGCCGCGCTCCTGGATGCGCAGCACCTGGGGGCTTTATGCCAACGTCTACTGCGGGAAAACGCCAGCTCCAGCTATCATGCGAAGTACGAGGCGGAGACTATCGTCCTGAGGGGATCGGCGACCCCCATTACCTATCTTATCAGCCAGAGGGCCCGCCGGGGATTGGACTCGGCACGGCACCAGGCGTATCCTACTAAAGAGCTGGCTGCCGGTGGATCTCTACCGTGGATGTGCCCCGCACCACCCCCTGGGCCGACCTGCGTCAGAACTGCTTCTCGGGGCACAACGCAGATTTTGCCCTATGGCTGGCCCTCCACGCCCTACTCCATCCTGACTATCCTGTCTCGAGGCGTGCCAACTGAGCCGCCTGTGGGTCCAGCGACGGGTCACTGGCCCATAGATATTAGAGTTGCCGAGCCGTGTGACCCCTGCACCGGGGGGTGTTCGCCTCCTGCGAAGTGCCCCTGGATATGCAGGCCTGGCTCTTCGACGTCGGCCTCCATCCCGAGGCAATGAAGCTAACCAGTGTGGCGAAGGCTACCATTTACAAGTACCATCTTGGTCTTGAGTTGTGTAACGCCAGCCATAACCTTGACCTTCCCACTCTGTGGGGAAGAACACTCGCGAAAGAGTCCACGGTGGCGGACTCTTTCCCACGGAGGGCGCCACCAATGACGACTTGTATATATTTATATCTATTTGTTCATATATGTAATATAATCCAAAGTTATTACACTGCAATATTTGATGTATTACACTGTTGTAGAATCCTGTCGACTTTAGGAATAGCTGTGGTATTCTACTATGTTGGGAAACCTTACTCTTGGTGTTGAAGGTTGTTGAAGTGGTGACGCAGTCGTGGTGAATGATGCAGTCGTGGTGGATGATGCAGTCGTGGTGGCTGAGTGAAAGGATTACACACAGGGGAAATAAGCCGGGACACTTGATGGTTGAAAATATAAGGCAACGGGTTGGAGGAAAGAAAGCTTTTGAGAAAGGCAGAGCGGTTTTTGATGATTAATTAGTTGATCACATGGCGATGATTGGATTTAGATGAAATGAGCGGAGAGAGAGGTCTCTAGTGAGCAGACATTACCTTGGTGGGGTCGAGTCGATGACTGGGTCTGAACTCGGTGGGAGTGAATGAAGAACTGTAGATGTTGTTCAGATGGGAGCCAAAACACTACTAGGTCCGAACTCGGCGAGAGCGAGTGAACAACTGACCATTCTTGCTTTTCGATTTAACACCACGAGTTGGCTTCCTTCCCATTGGTCGAAAATGGAACGTCCCCGTTTTCCTATTGGTTGACCTACTTAAGGGGAGACTTTCTAATTGGACCGCGGTTCTCTTTGGTGAAAGATATGGTCTGCCTGATAGGAAGTGTCGGGTGCTATTTCGACTTTATTTACTTCCGCGTTATCAAATACGTCCGGTCTTGGGTCGGAAGTATGGGGTGTCTCTCTACTTTTATAACTTCTGGTCACCAGATACGTCCTGCTTTGTCAGGAAGTATTGAGTGCTTCTCGACTAATATAGCTTCTGCGGTCACTAGATACGTCCGGCCTTCTGTCAGGAAGTATTGACTGTACAAGTTATTTATAATTGTGCCCGCTTTAAACCTATTTCCTATGTTTGGTTGCTACTTCTTTCCTCCAGTTACCTTGTTCTTTATTAAGTCTTTGAAAATCATACATTGTACATGCATAGTGGGTCGGGGGTGCATTTAATTATATACAAATTATGACAGATGCGCCCCCTACATGTGAAGAATTCAAGAAGGGGTTAGCCTGAGAGAATTCTGTAAAGGAAAAAATAATTTTGTGGGAAAATTAGTTGTGGGTATTGAGGGGCTATATACAAGCATTGCTGGTGATATAAAAGTAAAATAGAGTGGTGTTGATGATATAGGTTGAGTATAATTAATAGAAATCAAAAAATTTTTAATTGTAAGAAATCAATGAATGCTATGGTACATAGTGGGCTAAAAAGAAAGGAAAATGCGCCTAAACGAATTCTACTCGAGATAGGAAATGAAATCGAGGGAGTTCTATTAAGGCTTTTGAAATCAAAATAAAAATAATATAAAAATAGTTGAATGAAATCAAAATTGAATGTGTTTGGTTGAAAAAGAAAAATTGTTTTGTTGCATGGTGATAAGGAAAAATGCCTAGTTACTTTTTTGCTCGAATTTTGGAAAAGAATTCGAGGAAATTTCATAAGGTCTTTTGAGAAATCAAAGTAAAATAAAAAGTTGGAAGAAATCAAAGTAAAATAAAAAGTTGGAAGAAATCAAAGTGAATGCTTGGTGCATGGTGAGAAAAAAAAGGAAAAATGCCTAACCATATTCTAGCTCGAAATTGGGAATGGAAACCGAGGGAATTTTATTAGGGCTTTTGAGAAATCAAAATAAAAATAAATATAAAATTTCATAAGGTATTTTGAAATCAAATAAAAATAAAAAGTGGTTGAGCGAAATCAAAGTTGAGTGCTTGGAAAAAAAAAGAAAAATGAAAAATAAAAAGGTTTCAACAACAAAGGATGATTTAATGTTTTTAGTTTAACCGAAAATCAATGAGTTTTCGTTGATAATTGAGTTATGGCAATATAAGCTAAGTGGTAAATAGAATGATAATTGATAAATAAAAATGATAATATAAACTAATTGGAAAAAAAATGATAATTAATGATTAAAAGTGATAATAAGTTGAATAAATTGATAAATTGATTAAATATTTAAATTTTAATTGAGAAAAAATAATGAAAATGATTAATATGAAAAATAAGGTGTATTGGTTTGAACCCTTTTGTATCTACATGCCCTATAAATTTTTTATCTCATCTGTAGCGACACTTAGGTGAAAACGTGATTCTACCCCTCAAGTGCGTTTATGCTATGTGTACAGGAGACATGGAAATCTATATAACCTTTATGTGTAATTTTTTGTCTTTGTGTGTGTTGTGAAAAAATGTTAGAAGTCTGTTGTGTAAGAAATGTGTGAGCGAGTTCTATGTGTTGTCTTGTGGATGTGGAATTGGATGGTAAAAATCGATATGTAGACTCGAACTGGAATTCAAAATCGGTGGCATAGAGAGGTTCCCAGTTGACCTCAATAGGGGACCTTCTCATTGTAATTAGAGATACGGAAGTGGGGTGTGTCGGGCAAAAGAGAGGGAATGAAATTGGAGATCGGACGAGGCGCTCCGCTTTGTTTGCATAGGCCGAATTTATCGCCGCGGACTACACTTCCTGTCGCGGTGTCTCAAAATTCACTCTTCCTTCCGCTTATTTATTTTTTGGTGCGGCTCAGATCTTGTTTTTGGAGTGTGACTTCTCCGACATTGGTTGGTCATCCTTCAATTACTTCTATCTCTTCGGAGTCTATTTAGGTTTTCTGCAAAGATGTTTCCTAATGTTTGTCCAAAATTAAAAACTGCCTCTTGTAGTTCGAAGATTTTATGAGCGGGCATGGTATAGATAAACAAGTAATTAATGAATAAAATTGGGATACAGTTGTATGGTAGAACTAACAAACAAAGGATAAAAATCAGATGAAAGATAGGATATTGCCCCATGTTCTTCCAGATTTTTGTAAATGGGGACTCTGAAATATTTGCCTGAACCTTATTAATTGTAGAATTTAAATGATTGGTAGGTTCGCAGTTCTCCTGTTTGATCGTTAATGGTTTTATTAGCGATATGTCGGTGGTAATTGATTTAGGTTGAGCTGTGTGATTGTTTCTCTGACGCGGGTGGTGTAAATTTGGCATTGTTTGTGTTGTGTGCACGCTGTGCTTTATGTACGAATTCTGTTTTGCTTTGGGGCCTGTGTCGGTATTTTTACGTGAAGGTTGGTTGTATTCATCGATTCTTCTAGCGAATCGGCAGGTGGGGCAGGTTTTTACCTGTTTTGCGATGTCTTGTGTCATGTTCTGCCAATAATATTGTGACGAGATGAGTCTCGTCATCTTGGAGATGTTTGGGTGGTGGTGTTGTGTGTGTACGGACTTAAGAAGTCTGGTTGTAAGTGAACTTGGGACTATAGTTTTAAGTACTCCTTTTCGGGAGACGGTGCGCAGTTTATTGTGATCCATAGTCACGCGAGATTTTCCCGGTGGAGAAGACTGTTGGCTCTTTATGAGTGGCGCATCTAGAAAGCCACAAAATGGGATACGAGTTACAACGCCCGTTTCATATTGTTGTACTCCATTTATGCTACGGACCTCATATTCGTATCTTGACAGTCTTAACCTCCATCGAAACAATCTGCCTGACGGGGCTTTGATCTCTTTCAACCACTGCAATGCAGGATGGTCAGAAAGTATTGTAAACTTTCTGCCCATTAGACAGGCGCGGAAGTTATCCACACTTTCCACAATGGCTAGGCATTGTAGTTCCAAGTCTGAATAATTTCGCTCGTGACCACGCAGAGAGCGGCTGAAATGTTGAACTGGGTATGTCTTCCCATCAGGGTAGACTTGTTTAAGAATGCCTGCAATGCCGAATGTTGAGGTGTTACAGTACACCTGGCATGGCAGATCTTCTTGGTAAAGGTATAATGTGGGGTGTGTGGTAAGGCTTTCTTTCAGGTTAGTGAACGCTTTCTGACATTCGTCACTCCAGACCCACACGACATCCTTTTTTAGAAGGTTGACAAGTGGTGTCCGCAAGCGGGCGTGGTCCGGAATGAACTCTTTGTAGGCGTTCACAGCTTTTAGGAAAGATCGCGATGTTTTTCGATTGTGTGGTTGTTTGGTGGCGTGAATTTTTTCTATGTTTTGTGTAGACGGGATGATTGTATTATTCTTAACGGTTGTGCATGTGTTTACTGGTTGGTGTCGCCTTTTGGTGTGAGTGTCGCGCTTGTTGGGCTGGTTGTGTGTGTTACCGTTGTGTGACGACGTATGGGTGCGTGTGTTGTGAGTGTGAAAACCGTCCTGTGGTTTTATGTGTTGTGGGCATAAAGTATTGGCAATTGGATTGAGTGAAAAGTTGCGTGGTGTGAGATTAGAATGGTGGCATGTAAATATTTGGGGTTTGGGCAATGAATGCAGGCAAGGGTTTCCATGTGTGAAAGCTTTGGGTGCTGTGCGAGTCCTTTGGGACAGGGTTTGGCCTAGCCCGTGCTTGCATTCATTTGACACATGTTTAAAGTGGTAGATAGTATTAGACAATGGGACGCCAAGTTGGAAAATAGTGCCGCGATTATAATTTAGTTTTAATTTATACTGATAAAGGGTTTTTAAGGTAAGAACTCCAAATGGCAAGGATGCATTTACCACGTGGAAGTTCTCTCTACGGGTTATTTGGCCTATTGTCAGAGGGAAAGTTAAATGTCCTATTATTTTCGTAAAACTATTTAGGGTGGATAGATCAAGGGAAGGTTTTTTAATACTTAAGTTGGGAAGTTGTGCTTTTAATCTATTGTATAAATGATACGGCAATATGTTCGAACCTGCGTCTGGTTCAATTAGAAAGGTACATGGTAGGTCCTGGGTCAGATACAAGTCCAAAGTCAATTTGATGGTGTCATTGGGTGGATTGCCTACCTCAGTCTCGAAAGGTCTCCACTGTGGCGTCTTCGGCTTGGGGTGGCTGGCTTGGAATATCTGTTGGGCCGGATCGGGACCGTTTGCACTGTCCGCGCAATTGAAAGGGAAATCTAGCCATTTGTACTGCTTCCATTCGAGTGGACCGTTTTCGGACTATTTGCACTGTCCCGGTTCGCGTGGGTTGCTTCCGGGTGCACGGGTACGGCATGGCGGGTGGCGACTCCTCGGTGGGCGTCAGGTTGTTCGGACACGTACCGGCGGCGCGGGCGTCGGTTGCCCCGGGGGTGGCGCTCCGGAACTCCGTCTCACCTTGCGTGGATCTTGCCCCTTGTAGCGCGGCGGTCAGTTCTAAAATTACCGTCGCCAGGGTATGTCTTGTCGCTTCGTTCGTTGTTAGTTTCTTTCCGCTCGTTGCCAGTTTCTTCTCTCTCGGTTTGTCATTGCCTTTTGTTTTGCTGGCGCCTGGGCTAATTTCCATCTTTATCCTGTCGACTCTATGTAATATATTCCAAAGTTATTACACTGCAATATTTGATGTATTACACTGTTGTAGAATCCTGTCGACTTTAGGAATAGCTGTGGTATTCTACTATGTTGGGAAACCTTACTCTTGGTGTTGAAGGTTGTTGAAGTGGTGACGCAGTCGTGGTGAATGATGCAGTCGTGGTGGATGATGCAGTCGTGGTGGCTGAGTGAAAGGATTACACACAGGGGAAATAAGCCGGGACACTTGATGGTTGAAAATATAAGGCAACGGGTTGGAGGAAAGAAAGCTTTTGAGAAAGGCAGAGCGGTTTTTGATGATTAATTAGTTGATCACATGGCGATGATTGGATTTAGATGAAATGAGCGGAGAGAGAGGTCTCTAGTGAGCAGACATTACCTTGGTGGGGTCGAGTCGATGACTGGGTCTGAACTCGGTGGGAGTGAATGAAGAACTGTAGATGTTGTTCAGATGGGAGCCAAAACACTACTAGGTCCGAACTCGGCGAGAGCGAGTGAACAACTGACCATTCTTGCTTTTCGATTTAACACCACGAGTTGGCTTCCTTCCCATTGGTCGAAAATGGAACGTCCCCGTTTTCCTATTGGTTGACCTACTTAAGGGGAGACTTTCTAATTGGACCGCGGTTCTCTTTGGTGAAAGATATGGTCTGCCTGATAGGAAGTGTCGGGTGCTATTTCGACTTTATTTACTTCCGCGTTATCAAATACGTCCGGTCTTGGGTCGGAAGTATGGGGTGTCTCTCTACTTTTATAACTTCTGGTCACCAGATACGTCCTGCTTTGTCAGGAAGTATTGAGTGCTTCTCGACTAATATAGCTTCTGCGGTCACTAGATACGTCCGGCCTTCTGTCAGGAAGTATTGACTGTACAAGTTATTTATAATTGTGCCCGCTTTAAACCTATTTCCTATGTTTGGTTGCTACTTCTTTCCTCCAGTTACCTTGTTCTTTATTAAGTCTTTGAAAATCATACATTGTACATGCATAGTGGGTCGGGGGTGCATTTAATTATATACAAATTATGACATATATTTATCAATTATATAATCTTATTTATTCGTATTTATTCAATTTTGTAATTTACCATATATAATATTGTATGAACACTGTAATAAATCAGTTTCAATCTCAATCTCTCGACTGATTATTTTGTGAAGAAATAGGCGCGTTTTCTATAGAATTCCAGTAGATATAATTTACCAATATTTAGTTCACAAAGAAGGATTACAATATCAGTGATTATATATTAAAACAAATTAAATAGTCGCAATCTCACAGGGTTCGGAAAGAGTTTAGGAAGAACACCCGAATTGTTTTTGAAAAAGATATAACACAAATAGTATTTTTATATTGTAATTCGAGCATAGTAAACTAGGCACAAAAACGTTCACTTCGCCTCTGAAAACTTTAGCAAAATTTAAGGAGATTTGCATACTCAATAAGAAATTTGAAGTAAATGAATAATTTTCTGACGCATTTTTAATCTTAATATGCCATCATAGAATCGTCAGTTATCAACGATTTGCATGTTTTAACAAACCTCTGATGTTCTCTGGTCCAATTCCATTTAGAATCTCTTTTTTATAATCTGATAGAATAGCGCTAAAATATTCGCAATATTCTTCATATTTCTAGAGTAATACATCAGGAGATCTTTAAAATATCTCAATGATGAAACGTTATTTGGTTCAGGTGCTTCTATCACTTCTTGCATTTTATTACTTATGGGATGCAGTCAATTTTTATCCTTTATGAAACCTAAAAATAAAAGATTTTACAGCAAATTTGCATTGATCCCTGTTTAATATTAAACAGTTTTCTTGCAATATTTTAAACACCAACTTTAACTTTTACTAATGATCCCTATGGTCCTTTCCTGCTACCAAAATGTCGTCTATGTAGTAAGCTACTCCCGGCATATCGGCAAACAAGCATTCCATAATTCTTTGAAACTCATTTAGAGTTACTGCTACTCTATATGGCAGTTTTTTTAAACGCAAACAACCCTCTTGTTGTGTTAATGTTTACAACTTGCTTTGCCTATTCTGACAACATGATTTGAATGTAAGCCCTTGATAAGTCTAATGATGAGATTACTGTACTTCCAGGTAATTTCGAAAGTATTTCATCTATCGCTGGAAGACGATACTTATCCAATTCCATGGCCTTATTGGCTGTAAATATGAAGTCGCCACATTCTTATACTTCCATCCTTCTTAAGCACCGGCACTATTGGCGCGGCTCAGTTTGCATGAACTAATGGTTCTAAGATTCCGGCGTCAACCAAATAATCAATTTCATTCTCAATCTTTGTTTTTAAAGAAAAGGACAAACTTCTAGTTTTACAACATAGAGGAGCCACTTCCTTTTTTAAATTAAAATCTATTTTTACTCTTTCTGAACAAGCAATTTCTTGCTAAATAAATCTGCATACCTATTTATTAACGTCTTATTATCCGACTTCTCATTTACATTTTCTATGCAAATCAATCTTGAGAAATCAATATTTGAAATTTTTAACGATTCTCTTCTTAGAAAAATTACCGGAATATTTTCATTCACGACTATTAGGCGCAAATATTTATTTACCTCCTTTACGAAAACCTTTATTTCACCAACAATCTCAATTGGTTTACCACAAAAAGACGTTAAGCTAGTCAGGAATAATATTTTGTTCTGCCAAAAGTCTTTATAAATATTTTAGGCATCAGATTAACAGGGCTTCAAGTGTCTACAACAAAACACAACTGATAACCATCTACAGTCAGATTTATTTCTGCCTCAGAATCTCCTTGAACCGAATATATGTGTGGAATAATGGCGTCCAGACGGCTTGGGTGACAGTAAACAAACATGTCCAGCGGCGCCAGCCGCCGACAAAGGACCAGAACACGGCTTGGTCTGCTACCGACCAGTTGGGTGTTTTCCTCTGTCCTCTTAAGATTTATTAAATAAAGTTAGTTAGAAGGAGATTTTTACCCTCTCCTTTCTGCTATTTAGTGATCTTATTTAAATCCTTGCAACAGCCCACAAAGAATCATCACAGCGAATTCTTCTACCGAACTCGCTTCAGTGTTTTGTGAAACGACTACCCGACATTTCTTCACAAATGGCGTCCCCGGGTGGGCTTCTGACAAGGCAAGATCAAGTAGATTAACGGCGGAGTACAAGTTCAAGACTTAAGATAAGTACCTTTTGTTTTACCTTCTGTTTATTGTGTTTTTTGAAAAATGGAAATTTTAAAAAGACATAGAAATTTACTTAGAAAGCGACTAACTCGCTACTTGAAGACGACAGAAGAGTTTCTGTCAAGTACTCCACCGATACCTGTAGAGGACATTGAATATAATATAGAGATCATTGAAGAAACTCACAGTGAGCTTCTTGTGATCCAAAGCAAGATAAGAGACTTCATGCTAACTTCAGACGTTAGCGAAGAGGAACTAGAGCAAGACGATGAGGAAGTCTTGCAATATACCCAGAAATATAAGAGGATATATAAAAAAATGTCTCGCTCTTGTTGAACCCAGGATCACTGCATCCAGTCCCACGACCAGTGAAGTGAGCTTCGCTTCTAGCTCACACCATAGAACTGTAAAACTTCCCCAAGATAGAATTGAAGAAGTTTACAGGAGAAATAAAAGATTGGTTGGGATGGTGGGCACAGTTCAACAAGATACATGTCGATCCTACTTTAGAAGACAGCGACAAATTTCAATATCTTGTGCAATCTATGTCGCCGGGAACCAGAGCTAGTAAACTGGTTGATAGTTACCCCCTGACTGCCGAGAATTACCCCAAAGTTATAAAAACTTTGACAGAAAGATTTGGAAGGCCTGAACTGTTGCAACAAGTCTATGTCAGGGATCTTATCCGCCTTATGATCGATTGCTCCTCCAAACAACAGTTGAAGGTGACTTCGTTTTATGATGAGTTGGTGACTCATTTGAGAGCATTGGAATCCTTAAAGATTGAGGCCAGACAGATATCTGTATTTATATTTCCAATGATTGAGGCATGTCTCTCAGAGGAACTCATGAAGGCTTGGCAAAGAAGCCCCCTCCATTATGTCAAGATTGGTGCTAATGATTCGACTCAAACTAGAGTTGACCTAATTATGGAGTTCCTCCAAAAGGAAGCCGCAGCAGAACAAGACCGAGCCTTAGCTGGATCCAAGTTTGGACTTAGATCTCTGAAACAAGATAGAAACGTGGGCAGACAAACACATTCTGCTAAGATACCTACGGCCTCTGGACTATTTGCTGGACGTGCCCCGAATCCATCTTTTGTAATAAAGATCATAAAAACACAGAATGTCTTGCTGCGCGCAGAATGAGCATTAAAGAAAGAAGAGAGCGTATTAAAAACGCTAAATGTTGTTTCTCCTGCCTCCAACCAGGTCATATCTCTTCTAATTGTAGAAGGTGCATAACTGAATGTAATCGATGTAAGAAGAAGCACCTTGATATTTTATGCCATCTTAATGCTCCTGGAAAGTCAGCGGATGAAGACAAGGAACAGGTGGAAGACTGTGACGTTTCTCCTACAGTTGAAAACGGAGTTTCATTCTCCGGTCTTAGCGCTTCGTCTCTGATTTTGCTACAGACTCTAAAGATTAAGGTCGAAGGTGCGACTTCGGCGAAAGTAGTGCGTGCCCTCCTTCACACAGGTTCCCAACGATCCTATATTTTGTCTAAAACTGCCCAGGATCTCGGACTATCTCCCATTGGCCAGGAATCACTTAAACATGTGGTGTTTGGAGGTCATACTAGTGAAAGTGTCCACCAAGAATACAGAGTCAATTTGGGTCATGCATCGGGGAATTTTAAGATGGTAGCGAAGCTTCTTGACCAACAAAAAATCTGTGGTAACCTACCAAGATTGAGAAGCGGGCCATGGTTGAAAGAACTCAAAGCCCGCAAAATCTGAGTTCCTGATATTGTAAAGGATGACATGGAAATTGAAATTCTTCTAGGATGCGATGTATTGGGATCTATTTTCATGATGAAATCTTGTGTGTTGTCAAATGGCTTGACTGCGTCGCAGACGCGTTTCGGATGGACTTTAATGGGAGAATGTCAGCCAGGTAGTGACGTGTCACTCGCTCATCTTGTTACAACGATGACAATTTCGGAGAGCAGTATAACCAATCTGTGGAATCTCGATGTTCTTGGCATTATGAATCCTATTGAGGTTAAACAGAGAGATCAGAGAGACGCACTGGCGCGTCGACATTTTCTAAAAACAGTCCATCATTCTGTTTCTGGAAGATATGTTGTTTCCCTCCCGTGGACTGCAGAGAAATCTAAAATCGCGGACAACAGGGAGGTTGCTATGAAGAGATTATATATAGAACAGACGACTAAGAAATTAATCTCTTTGAATCTTTATGAGGACTATGATGAAATTTTCCGAGGCTGGTTGGATGATGGGATAATTGAGAAAGTCCCAGCTGAACAACAAGACGCTGAGGCCTTCTACCTGCCTCATCGTCCTGTGGTGAAACTCTCCAGTGGGACTACGCCTATCAGGCCTGTCTCTGATGCTTCTAGCAAGGTCTATAGATCCCCATCTTTAAATGACTGTCTTGAAAAGGGACCTACCCTCATAGAGATGATTCCCTCTCTTATGCTAAGATTTAGAAATGGCAAGTTTGGTGTCGTGACAGACATTAAGAAAGCGTTTCTTCATATTGAGGTGAATGAAAGGGACAGAGATTACCTGCGTTTTCTGTGGTATTCCCAAAATGGAGAAAAGACAGAAGTATTCCGACATAGACGTGTCGTTTTCGGTGTTAACTGTAGTCCTTTCATTTTGGGGGCAGTAATCGAATACCACCTGTCTAATGTTCGACCTGAACATAAACCATTAGCTCAGAGGTTGCAGAAATCCTTTTATGTGGACAATTTAGTTACAAGCGTGAACTCTTTTGAATAGTTACAAGATCTCAAATTGACCGCAACGTCCATCATGGATAATTCTCGGATGGAGCTAAGCCATTGGGAGCATAGCCTGGACGTGGCCCCCGATACTTACCCCTTTGAAAGAGCAGAAATATCTAAAGTGCTTGGTATATGTTGGGATAAAAGGGAAGATTGTTTGTCATGTAAAATTTCCGTAGCCATACCCCCCAAGATAACCAAAAGGAGTATCCTGTCCTGCTTAGCTCACATATATGACCCTATTGGATTTCTGAACCCAATATTAATAAAGCCTAAAATCCTATGGCAAAAAGTTTGGATAAAGCGCGATGACCAGTTGGGTACCTTTGTCGGGAATCGCGTGAAGGAGATATGCAGACTTAGTGATCCTGGAAATTGGAGATATGTTCCTAGCGAGTGCAATCCAGCTGATTTACCCTCCAGAGGATGCAGCCTCTCCCGACTGATGCAGTCTAGATGGTGGGAGAGATTGATTCGTTCCCTCAAAGACATACTAAAAAGAATGCTCGGAACATCAACATTAACATATCAACAATTGATGACCCTGCTGTGTCATGCAGAGGCAGTGATGAATGGAAGGCCCATGACTTATGTCAGCGACGATCCGAATGATCTTGTGACAATATCACCTTCCATGTTTCTACAAGAACAGACAGATGTCGAGTTTCCCGAGTGCCAGAATATGGAATCTAATCCAACGACACACAAACTGCGCTATTTGAGCAAGCTGAGGGAGGAGTTGAGATCACGATTCAGGAAGGAATATTTGTCCCTCCTGGTCCAGAGAAACAGACGCATTTACAATCCAAAACTCCAGGCTGGGGATGTTATCCTTGTTGGTATGGACAATAAAAAGCGTAACTTCTGGCCATTAGCAGTGATCGAGGAGATATTATTTGGAAGAGATGGAGTGAATAGATTAGTGATGGTGAAAACCGCAGTAGGAACCTTCCTAAGACCTATTCAGAAAATATATCCCTTGGAAATATCATCAACAGCAGCTTCTTCGCGTTTGCTGAACGATAAAGAGAAAACTGCAAAAATACAGACTAGATCGGGAAGAACCGTTTGTATACCCAACCGATTCGACGATTATTATTGTTTTTTCTGTGTGCCTAGAGAAAAAACAGGTGGGAGTATGTGGAATAATGGACGCCGTCCAGACGCAGCTCAGGTGACAGTAAACAAACATGCCCGCGGCGCCAGCTGCCGACAAAGGACTAGAACACGGCTTGGTCTGCTACCCACCAGTCGTAGTTTTCCTTTGTCCTCTTAAGATGTATTAAATAAAGTTAGTTAGATGGAGATTTTTACCCTCTCCTTTCTGCTATTTAGTGCTATTATTCAAATCCTTGCAACAGCTCACAAAGAATCATCACAGCGAATTCTTCTACCGAATCTCGCTTCAGTGTTTTGTGAAACTATTACCCGACATTTCTGCACAGAAGTAGTCCAGCGAAAATAAATGTGAATCGAGAAAGAGAGGTAGAAGAGAATGAAGAACCTAGATTCCAAATAAACGAAAATCTTTCACCAAAGGAACAGAAGGAGTTAAAACAAGTTTTAGAAAGGTATGGAGATCTGTTTTCGTCGAGATTAGGGAGAACCAATTTGGCAAAACATCGGATAGACACAGAAGACGCGAAGCCAATTAAACACAAGCCTTACCGGGTAAGTGCTAAAGAACGAGATATTATAAAAGAGCAAATTGACGAGATGCTTACAGAAGGCATAATTAGGCCATCTTCTAGCCCCTGGTCTTTTCCAGTAATATTGGTCAAGAAACGAGATGGTAAATACAGATTTTGTGTGGACTACAGAAAACTGAATAATGTGACAGTAAAAGATGTCTATCCGATCCCTAGAATAGACGAAGTTATGGATACTCTCCAAGGATCTACATACTTCTCAGCAATAGACCTCAGATCTGGATATTGGCAAGTTGAAGTCGAAGAAAGAGACAAAGAGAAAACAGCTTTCACTACAGCGCATGGATTATATGAATTCAACGTGATGCCTTTTGGACTTTGTAACGCGCCTGCTACCTTTGAGAGAAATATGGAGAATATGCTTGGAAATCTGAGATGGCAAATTTGTTTGTGTTATCTGGATGATGTTATCATATATAGCCCGGATTTTCCAACGCACCTCAAAAGACTTGAAGCTGTTTTTAGATGTTTTCGTGAATCTAATTTAAGGTTAAACGACAAAAAATGCCGATTTGCTTTTGAAGAATTGGAGATTCTCGGCTATATAACGAGCAAACATGGTATAAAACCCGCGGAACATAACATCAAAGCTGTCAGAAATTTTCCTCGGCCCAAAAAGGTCAAAGAAGTACAATCCTTTTTGGGAATGTGTTCATATTATAGAAAATTTATCAAAGATTTCTCAAAAATTGCTGACCCTTTGACCAACCTTATAAAAAAAAGTGTATCATTTACCTGGACAGAAAGACAAGAGGAAGCGTTTCAAACCCTAAAAACAGCACTATTAAGTCCACCAATTTTAGGTCATTTCAATCCAAATGCGCCTACTTATGTTCATACTGATGCGTCCAACATCGGCATAGGTGCAACACTTGTCCAAGACATCGGTGGTGAAGAGAAGGTGATCTCATATTTGAGTCGTACCCTAAGTAAAGCGGAGAAAAATTATTCAACCACTGAAAAAGAATGTCTGGCCGTTGTCTGGTCAATGTCAAAATTACGGCCCTACCTGTATGGAAGACACTTTAAAATAGTAACAGACCACCACGCCTTATGCTGGCTCAAAAACTTGAAGGATCCAACAGGTCGATTGGCAAGATGGGCATTAAAAATTCAAGAATATGACTTCGATATAATACATAAATCAGGAAAGAAGTATCTGGACGCCGATGGCTTATCTAGGGGACCCTTACCAGAAACTGATTGGGATGAGGATTTTGAAAGGCTATTTTCAAATCAAATAACAGACGAAGAGGATAAGTTTATCGAAAGTGTTAAGAAAAACCTTAATGGAAGCAGGCGATCAATTGCGCAAAACTTTAAAGTAGAAGATGGATGCCTCTTTAAGAAAAACCCGAACCCTGAAGGCAGGGCGTGGTTGCTTGTGGTTCCAGAGAATAAAAAGAGAGAAATTATGAAAGAATATCACAATCATATGTCGAATGGCCATCTGGGTGTCGCCAGAACCATGTACCGAATAAAGAGTAAATACTTTTGGCCATCCATGCTAAAGGATGTCTCAGAATTCGTTAAGACGTGTCACCTTTGCCAAAGTAGAAAAGGCTCAAACCAATTACCTTCTGGACTACTACAGCCAATTCCCCCAGCCAACTTTCCTTTCGAAAGAATTGGAATTGACTTTGTTGGTCCATTGCCATCTACGAAAAACAGGAAAAAATGGATAATCGTGCTGACGGACTACTACACTAGATATGCAGAAACAAAAGCAGTCTCGGAAGCAACAGTGAAAGAAGTTTCAAAATTTCTAGTAGAGGATATTTTTCTCCGGCACGGAGCCCCACAATATCTTATTAGTGACAGGGGCTCTCGATTTACCAGTAATTTAATGGAAGAGGTGATGAAAATGTGCAAGAATAAGCATTGCTTCACAACAAGCTATCATCCCCAGACTAATGGATTGACAGAACGGTTAAATAGAACATTGATCAATATGCTCAGTATGTATGTGAACACTGATCAGAAGAATTGGGACGAAATACTCCCGTTCATCACTCACGCTTACAATACTACAATTCAGGAAACCACAGGATATTCTCCCTTTTTCCTGATGTTTGGAAGAGAACCCACGTCTCTTTTGGACGACAGGAATATCTCGGTGGACATTGACAAGGATGATTATGATGAATACATAAAACATCACTTAGACAAAATAGACAGAACAAGAAAATTAGTTATTAACAACACAATAAAGAATCAAGAAAGAATGAAAAAGAACTATGACAAGAAACACATGGAAAGAAGCTACGAACCAGGAGAATTAGTAGCAGTTTGGACACCAATTAGGAAAATAGGAAAGTGTGAGAAACTTCTGAGAAAATATTTTGGTCCATATAGAATTTTAAAAAAGATGTCTAGCGTCAATTATCTAATAGAACCGAAAGATAATCCGGGCCAAGACCCTCTGATAGTTCATGTTTCAAGAATCAAGCCTTATTATGAGAGAATGGATGAGGTCATTCACGAGGACGTGACAACCTCTGGAGAGGGGGAAGTGTTACATCAATTTTAATGCGCCTTATATTTATTCAAAATATTCTATGATATTTAATATTTATTTAAAACAGAATATTTAGATTAGCATCATTCCTTTTTATAGTTTCACTCCTTTTGTAATATTTATTGTAGATATATCTTATTTGCTTATTGGAGCGGGAGAGGACCTGGAGGAAGACTGCGGATCGCAACCTACGAGGAAGACAAGAATAAATAAACACAATAACTTTAAAAGGTAATTTATTTTTATTTAATTTTATTTATTTACTTTTAATATGGAAACCCGCTCGGGAAACGTGTATAACACCAAGAAGGAAGAAACCAAGGTCGACGACCCTGCAAAGCTTCAACTTGGTGCATCAATATATAGATAAGTAAATACAAATATTTGTAAATTAATAATTAATGACTAAAAACTATATAAATAATTAATAAATACAATTATTTTTAAAACGTTTTTTGTAGTGGTGGAAGAAGTAAATATTTAGCGAAACAAAACTTGCGAATTAGTTGAGTGATATTGAATCACATTGTGTTCGAAATTTATAAAAATAAAAGATGATTTTGTGTTTTTGTTTCACAGTGCAGTAACAATTGAATAATGTTAGGGCTTGTTTTGTTACTGTGCTCTGGTTAACACACAATCCTATTTCATTTTCTAAATTAAAATTACGAAAGAAAAAGAATCCAAACAGGATTCATCTGAATAAGAATAACCTTTTACACAAATAAATTTACTGGCAATGCGTTTCTTTTAAATATCATCAAAAAATGTAGAAATAATATTTTATGATATTTAAAAGAAGCGCATTGAGAGAGACAGTAAAATTATTTTTATTTTAATTTTAACAATAGATGGTAATGAAATTTATTTTAAAAAAGAATAACTTTCTTCCTAAAGGAATAACTTCTAATTCCCTTGTTTTAGCAAATCTATCACATTCAGAGAAGACTTAGATAAAAACAAGTGAGAAATCGCATCGAACTATAGATGAAGCAAACATCATGGTCAAATCAACTGCGGTTCATCCACTTGGAGGGACATATCCTGAATAGAGTCTTTAACACTTCCTAGATAGCTGTGTTATATTGTATAGAGACATCACTTGAGAGCTTTGATTGTTGACAGCTGCAACAATGATATCTGTGTGTGTGCCTACAGACATTATTGACCTCGACAACCTGGACCTAACGACCAAAGACTCACTCAATGCTGCTGGACTCTGAGAACTTATCTAGGATGTATGGATCCTCACATCTAGGACCTCCTGATACTGAAGACCTGCAGTCATTCCACACCACTGGACAACCACGGTCTAACTGTCGGACCTCGCTCCATAACGTGAGTAACAACGTCAACACCAGACACATGACCTCTCTCAACCTCAGTTTTACATTCGAACATTCAATGTAAACACTTAGTGAACACAACACTAGATATTACGATGCATCAGCGCGCCATCTGTTATGAATATTTGAAACTATTATAGACGTGTATGATTCTGAAAGATATTACAGTAACCTACGAAGACATACGAGATAACCAATATACACTCATGGACAAAAGGAAGTTGTACCTTTCAGCATGTATATCGGGATTGAGACAATAACTCTGAAAGATATTACAGTGACCTTTATTGAAGACACACGAGATAACCAATATATACTCATGGACAAAAGGAAGTTGTACCTTTCAGCATGTATATCGGGATTCAGACAATAACTCTGAAAGATATTACAGTGACCTTTATTGAAGACACACGAGATAACCAATATATACTCATGGACAAAAGGAAGTTGTACCTTTCAGCATGTATATCGGGATTGAGACAATAACTCTGAAAGATATTACAGTGACCTTTATTGAAGACACACGAGATAACCAATATACACTCATGGACAAAACTTAAGGAAGTTGTACCTTTCAGCATGTATATCAGGATTCAGACAATAACTCGAAAGATATTACAGTGACCTTTATTGAAGATACACGAGATAACTAAGTGTGGACAATCTCTGTCTCCTCAAAAAAAGACATCCTACGGTATCAAATACTTTCCATTTCCTTAAATTTTGTTCGTGAGTGTAAATTAAGATATCTATTATTGTTATTTATAATACATCAAGAAATATAAAGAATGTCATCAAAAATTATTTTGTTAGCCATCTTAAGAAGGTGTATATAAAATGGTACAAAGTAGAGCTATTCCTTTGATAAATAATTTCAAATTTATTGATATTAAAATTATATTTTTTTTGACAAAAATATATTTTGAATTAATTAATTAACTTTATTAACATCATGAAACGCGATATCCCAAACTCAGGGATATTTGCGCCAATACATTTCACTGCATTACAGCAATTCGGCTATATACAATCCTGTTCAATTCATTATTTTACATAAATTAACTAAAGAAAATTGTCCAAAGAGAAAAACAAACAACAAAGCAAAACACACAGAGCAAGCATCGCAGTTCTTTTTTTTTTTCTAAGATTCCTTCTCTTTTTTCCAATTCAAGAGAAAGTTGTATATGTATTTACAAAATTGATCAAAATTTTTATACTTTTCTTTTTTGTCTACAAATTCATCAAGCTGTCCAATACGACCAAATCTATTTTCCCTAAAATCCCGGAAAATTGGGCACTCCAGAAGTAGATGTCTCGCGTCTTGAATTTCACCTCCGCAGAAGCATCCTGGTTCCTTCACGGCGCCGATAGTTGCCAAAAATTTCCCAAAATTGCCATGATCTGTAATGAATTGGATATTATAAAAATTTGGACGGAAAAATCTTGGAATTCCTAATACGAAAAAGCTTCTGAAAATTTCATTAGTGTTCTCAAAAATTTCATTCATTTTTGCGTGTAAGAATGATTTGACTATACTTGGAGCATAGGGTTCGTAAGTAATTAGATCTTCAATGGACATTTGAGCTAGATCAAATTTGATTATTCTGGATTCTATATAATCTGTTAGGAGTGGAATTTTTGCCAAGCTATGCACACAGTTTGATGGAGTGGTTTTGTATGCTCTAACTGCCCATAAAATGATCTGGTACTGCATGGAGTTCAGTTTTTGTTTACAACGATTGTTTAAATATTTGAACCAAATTTCAGAACCGTATGTAAGTACAGGCCTAATGATTGTTTTGAATAAAGTTAACCTCTTTTCAGTGTCTAAACCCCACATATTGCCACTTAGTGAACATAATAAATTTTTCATACGTCCTGCCTTACACAGAATATCATTAACATGCGGTGTAAAGTTAACTTTGTTTTTCCATTTGTGATTAGAAAATTTCATTCCCAGAATTTTTACTTGCTTGACCGGCATTATTATATTGTTATTAACCTTAATAGGTATTTTTTGTCTGTTATGTAGGTATAGCATATTAGTCTTCTCTGTACTGATCGTTAATTTATTTCTATTACACCATTGGATCACATAATTTAAGGTGTATTCACTTGCGGTTTTTAGTCCTTCAATAGTCTTATTCCAGCAAATTATTGTAACGTCGTCTGCATAACATATAATATCTGCATTCATTGAATCAAAATTTATCAACAAATCATTTAGCAAAATATTCCATAGAAGTGGAGATAAAGGTCCACCCTGTGGACATCCTTTAGTTAGTTTCTTATAAAAAGTTTCTGATTCGTATGTAAATTTCACCTCCCTTTCATTATTCAAATAAGATTTTATGATCCGTATTAAATCTGAAGGAACATCATCATTATCCATTCTTTTTATAATAGCAGGCCACCATGCATTGTCGAATGCACCCGCAATATCTATAGCTATCAAGGAAGTCAATTCTTTTTGTTTATGTTTCAATATAGTTTCTATAATTTTATCCATTCCGGTAATTGTTGATCTAGATTTCATAAAACCATGCTGCCTTGAGCTCATTAAATTATTCTCTAAATAATAGTTACTTAATTTATTTTTTATTATATTCTCAAATGTTTTAGATAGATTAGATGTCAATGATATAGGTCTATAACTTTTATTTATTTCATAATTCGTTTTGCCTGGTTTTGGAATTATTTTTAAGAATGATTTTTTTCCATTCATCCGGATAATATCCCATTTCTATACATTTATTGAATAATTTATGCAGAATTGGGATTATTTTTATTTTAGCCTGTCTAATCATATTGTTACTAATGTAATCAGGGCCCGGTGCTTTTTTAATATTTGTTTTTAAAATTGTTTCCTCTATTTCCTTAGATTCGATATAAACACTACTTTTATTTTTATATTTAGGCGTATAATTTCTAATCAAAATATGATCATCTTTATCCAAACCTCCAATATCATCCTGAAATAGATCGTTCATTAAACTTTTTATTTTGTCGGTCTTTAAATGATCTGGTAAATTATCTATTAGTGGTAATCCTAAATTTCTATTTTTCGATCTCAATGACTTGAATATCCTATAAGCATTACCAAATGAGTTATTTGAATGACTTTCTTCTATAAAATTTCTCCAACTCGCTCTTTTTGCCTTTTTACTTTTATTTAAATATTTATTTCTCATTGATTTATAGGTCTTTTCAAGGACCTTTCCATGTCGGTAATACAAATTTCTAATATAGTGGAAATCGTTTTTCATTTTCTCCAGCTTCCCATCCCACCAGTATGTATTTGTTTTATGATTTCCGCTTCTTGTCTTGACATTTAGTGACAGATAAGCTGCCTCTTTAATTATTTGTGTGAGAGTCTTTACAATGTTGTCAATATCTTTGATGTTTGACGCGTGGTTTATCATGGTGATAATATTATCTACGTCTTGTATTGCTATTTTTTCGGTAAATGTTTTCCAATCAGCATCTTTTTCTATAAATTTCCATGTTGAGTTTTGAACTGTCCTTTGCCTGTTAAAATTGTGATAAATGTCAAAGGTTATTGCTACGTGATCTGAAATGTGCGTCAATATAGTCGTCTTCCAGTTTTGTACCAAACCTATTGATTTTTTGTTTGAAATCGTAAGATCTATAAAGCTAGAATTTCGGCAGGTGGGTATCTTAAGATTATGAATAAATAGGTTATGTTCATCTATGATGGAGTGGAATTTGAAACCATTGGAGTTTGTTGTCGGATCAAACCAGACTGGGTGTCTAGAATTAAAGTCACCACATAGTATAATAGGTTGTTGATTGTAGGTCTCCAGAAGCTCTTGGATAAATTTTCTATGAGTGTCATTAAATCTATGTGGATGTATATAAAAGTTTGCGATAATAGTATTTGATTTTGCTGAATTTAAAGAAGTGGTTGTACAAAAGGAGTTTGTGAATTTATTGATTTTATTAAATTTTAAACTCTTATTCATAAAGATCGTTGCAGTATAAATTAGTTCATCTGTCGTTGAATGCACTATTTGAGATTCCAAATCGAAAATTACATCTCTATCAATCAGATAAGGTTCCTGTATTAGGATGATATCTGGTGGGTTGTCTTTTATAGAAGCTTGAAGCTCATTCAGTGCCAAGATACTTTTTCTTACATTTTGTTGTAAACATTTAATTCCTTTTCCCTGCATGATATTCAAACTAAATAAACAAAAATCTTAGCTGCGAAATTTGCCTAATTGTCGGTTGGATCATATCTCGTTCGTTGGATAATTCTGTCTATCTGTATTTTGTATAGAGGACAGTCCGAGGAATTAGCTCTATGATTCGGCGAGTTTCTAAATTTAGGATGTTTTAGACAGTTATAACAATTGCAAATTTTTGAACAGTCATGAATTCCTTGCGCGCCGCATAATTTGCATATCTCGACGTTAGTACAATCGGCCAATTTATGGTTGGGATTAAATTGAAGGCATTTCTGACATTGTTTTACCAGAATCTTATCTTCCACAAAACAGCGTTCAAAGTCAGTATATAATTTATTATTCATATTTTTAAGGATTCGGTAAACCTTTGGAGAAACCCTAAGAACTATGTTGTGGTGGGGCTTATTCGATTTCATGCTAAACAAAACATGGATATCATTTTCCATTTCGTTCAATTCAGGGTTCATACTGCAGATTGTTTTAGTAAAATTAGCGGTTTCTGTAAGTTTATTAACATTTTTGACTATTACTGTAGGATCTCTTGGTTTGGGGATAAAAATTTTGCTGATATTTGCGAGTTCCTCTGCCCTGCCTAACTCATCATTTAGAGATTCCATGTCTGATTCTGTAGGGGTCTTTATTATTACAGATTTCCTAGCATTTATAATTTTGTTAATCTTTATTTTTTTTCCTTCGTCCCTAAGCTTTTTAACTTTGCCTGATATAGTTTGATACATTTTTGTATTATCTTCCACATTTATAGGTGTTGCCACTATTGTGAACTCCTTATGTAAATTTTTTTTTTTTTTTTATGTAATCTTGTGATGTTTCTGTACGAGCTACTTGAGCATATGTTGGAGTTGTTTTGACTAATTCATCTTGGATCCCTTTCAGTTTTTGGTCCATAACATCTGTAATTGTTGTTTTCATTAGTTCCAATATATCTTGGTTATTTATTTCTTTTAAAGTTGAAATACCATCCTTGGTTTGCCTAACCATAGTTGACAAAAATGTAATATCATTTTTAGTTAGATTTTTTTGATTTTGTTGAACCTTTTTGTCAAAATAGTCAAATGCTATTATTTTTTATTATTTATTTTATTCTAACTAAAAATTTTAAATTTTGAGTTAACAATGGAGTAAGCTAATTTGTGTGTTAGAGAAAACTGTATCCATTATAAATATGACCATCCATGTATATATATAATTATATTTCTATGAATATATTTTCAAAATTAATATAATCTATATTACAAAGGAAAAATAATATTTTAAAACTTAGAAAAAAATGAAATAAAAATTATTTTAAAAAATCCTATTCCATTTCATAATAATTTGAAGAAAATTATTCATTGATATATCGTAATTATTTTTATTGAAATTTGACCATGGAAAAGGTCCGATTAGCAATAACAACAAAGCAATTAATTTTATCTCTGCTATGTATGATAAAATAAAATCATTAAGCAAAATAATTAACGAAGCAATAAAAAATATACAATAAGAATGATATTTAATAGGAATATTCTTTTTTGAAAATTATAAACGATATGAGGAATTATGATACAAATTTTGATATAATACAATATGCAATGATAACGAGCAAATACTGGTGCAAATATAGATGGAAGAAAGAAGTAATACAACTATCTTAAGCCAATATTACAAACTTTATATTGTGGATTTAATATGTTGAAGAATGCAGGTAAGAATTCATCCTGACAAACATACCGAAGACATTAAACCAGATGAACTCTTGTATCAATCTCAGGTGTCTACTGATGGACACAGCTGGACAGCTTCTTGATCACCAAATCTTGATATCAGCCAACCAATCAGAATTTGGATAAATATCACGTGATGTGAACTGGCCCAACTGATTGGTCGGATTGATAGAAATCAACAAGAAACCAGTTGAGCTTCTTTTATCCCAATCTTAATATTCTTCAAGAAATGTGTTCCACATATTTCTGCAGTAAACTTATCTAACTTTGACCATCTGAGATAGCAACAATTACAAGATAGTAGAAGCTCTGTTATATTTATGGAAGGAAAAGCTCCGTATCTCAGTTAAGTGGATTTATAATGAAACAGAATACCATTCTGATGACACAACAAAGAAAATATTTAAAAATTGTTAAATTACTTTGAAAAGTGTGATTAGCAATCTAAGCTAGATATGACCATAAACCTTTGAAAATTATGGCTGAAATAATAGTTTGTCAATGTTAAATACTCAGGTAAAATTGTATTTAAAAAGTAAATAAAAAGGACTAAACATATGATGATTATATATTCACAATTTTGATTCAGTTACCTTTTTAAAGAATATAGTGACTTCAGGAACGAATATTTTAAACTGTTTTAAAAATTTTAAAATATTAACCTGGGTCGTAGTTTATTATATAATCTTGAAGAAATACGAATTGAACATAAAGTTTGTAGATTTTCCTGAGGTTTCTTGGAGGAAGTTACTGATCCGAGCTGCTCCATTGCTTGGTTGGTTGGTTGCAACGAGTTCTTTGTCATAGTTAGAAGATCTTCTTGTGAACTTTTCTCTTCTCTAATTGAAATCATTAAGAATGAGATAGCATAAAAATTCACAAACCGCGTGATGCCAAGAATAAAAAAAGTGACTCGGTGACAATAGCAATCTGTTGACCATAAAGTCTGAATTCTAGGCTGCTGTGTGTAACAGATGTTCCAGATGCCGTGACTTCCCTGTGTTCCAGCTCTACTAACGACGTTGTTGCAGGATCTAGCTAGTGTTAGACAGTAGCTATTGACAGCGGGGCGGGTTTTAGCGCTTACACTCCTGTGATGATCACAGCAGGGGCTGTGGTCATTTACCATTCCACGTTGGGCGGGAGGACCCACTACTTTAACCCTGTGTCACATAACGTGGATTGGTCCTCAATTTCTCCTCCGGCAGCTTGGCTCGCTCCACAGACCCAGGACTAGGTACTGATTACTAGTCTGCTGGTTCTGGCGCAAAACTCCGATGGGAGGCCTCGCGTGTGACGTTAAGTCCGGCTTTCAGCGTTGGCAGTGTCAGCAGTTCTGTCTTCGGTCTCTAGTCCGCTCCATTCCACTTTGTTGTCCAATAGTGAACTCAACGAGTTCATCGAGTTGTCGGAATTGGGAAGTTGGGTTCAGGGGTGTAGCAATACATGACGGTGTGAGATAGTCTACCTCTAACCCCCTCTGTGTTATGTATCTAGATATCACGTGGAGCCGTGTCTAGTTAACATTTAGGTAAATGTCTTTCTTTAAGCTCCCTCCTTTTGTCACCGAGTCCCTTCTTTATAACTTGGTCTTCACGCGGTATCAGCTCTCTTTTGGAGTTAAATAAATCAATAATTATTCATTATATTTATTTAGACATTTCTCACAACTTGTAAATAATTTTGAAAAATAATATGTTGTGATGACTAAAATATAACGTACAATAAGAGAGGAAACTTTCTAGCTCTGTAACTTCTATTTATTACCAGTTGCAAATAAGACAAGCTATATCCGATCTGGATAATTGCGCGTGAAACTATTTACAATAATTCTAGTAGAGTAGGTAAAATATTACCAAAAAGAAAATAAACAATTAAGAAAAAGGGCATTAAATAAACATATACACAAACATAAACAAATAAGCAACAACATAAGCAGATATAAGAAATCGCAAGGTAGTTATTTACAGTATTCTATATTTTTTTATTATTTTTTTATTTTTATTATTTTTTATTTTTTATTATTTTTTTATTCTATATTATTTTTCATCTCTGTCACCGTTTGCTTTTTTTTTTTTTGAATGGCGCTCTCCTATTGGTTGGCTACGATCACGCCACCTTTGCTCCCATCATGCCCCCCCCCCCCCCCCACTCGCTTTGTTGTTTTTGTAACTATTGTGTTGGAGCGGGTCGCTCCTTAAATAAATGCATATATTAGTTAATAACTAAATGGAATCCTCTCTTTCTTTTACCCAGTAAGAGACGCCTAATGAAGCCAACAGTACATAGACAGATAAAGCACATAGGCTATAGTTATTAACTAATATATGCATTTATTTAAGACGCCAATTTATAATTGTAACAAATAGTATTTGAATCAAAACATTCAATCGGGTAAAACACGGGCGTTGCCCGGGTCATTCGGCTAGTATTATATAGTACATTTACAGTATGTTAAGCAATGATGGAAGTTGATTTAATAAAGTTATTTGTAACTTCTACGGTGTTTGAAGTGTAGTTCTGGTGGGAGGGTGAACAGGATGATATGTGCCGATGAGATGTTAAGTCATCGACATTAGAAATTGCTGAAAGAGTTATTTAATAATACCCATGAATTAATATTGACTCTATTGTGTAAAAATATTTACAAATATTCAATTTGGTGTTTTTGTTTAAAGCTAAGATATTGCTTTTATTAAATAACAAACAAACAAACAAACTATCAATTAATTAGTAACGTTGGCTTTCATATTTGTTAGAAGGATTTTTATTGATTTTTCATCTCTTTTATTTCAGAGATTAAATTAATTTTCGGGCCAAACGAAGCGGAAATATGCACCTAGGAAAAAGTAAACACATAACAAAGAATAACGATATTAATTAAAGATTTTCTAATTAAATAGATAATTGGATTAAGCACTAAGAAGTACTTGCTAATTATCAGAAAATGATAGATATCTTGAATATATTTCTGTGATTAATCTGTGAGATTGGTACGAGGTTGGAAGTTTAGCAGCATTGTACCTGGACCAATCAGAGAACAGGTTAGGTTAGGTTAGGTAAATACAATTGGAACATTAATTAGCAGCTAAATTGAAGGAGAATGTTTGGCCAAGATAATGGTACTGTAATTACTTTGTCGCAGGTGGTCATTGTACTGCTCGTGGTATTGGAGGTCGTGTGTTGTATTTCTTGTGCTCCTCTTGTTTAGTACTTACGAGCTGGTTGTATATATGTAGTACTGATTGCACGGTTTGAATGTTTTTAAAGTTGTGGTCTTGTGTTGTATTTCTTGTGCTCCTCTTGTTTAGTACTGTACGAGCTGTTTGTATATATATATGTGATGATTTAAGACCATGGAATTGTTGTAAATAATCCAGATATCTACTACCACATGTTCCACCACGTAATTGTATATAACTTGTTATTTACTGCAAATAGAAAGCATCACATAATATCATTATGTACCGCGTAAGAATCTAAAGAAGTATAGCAACTGTACAGATAGAAGGAATGGAGAATAACAGGAGAAATTAAGGTTAAAACTAATCAGGCTTAGGTGAGAATAGGAGAGTAGGCCTAGCAAGCCCAGTCCAATTTTTACGAGTTCGTGGCCCTCCTGGATGATATAAATCCCCCCCCCCCCCCTGTTTACGTCAGAAAAGGGGCAGTGACCTGCCTGGACCCTGAAGCTATAAAAAGGAGGCCCCAAGCCTCAGTTAGTCAGTCTTTAGTTAGTCTTTGTTTCAGCCCCAGTTCGCGCAAGCCGCTTCTATAGAGGTAACTAAACCCTTTCCTGCCAGAAATCTCCTCGTCCCATTCCTTCTTGACGTTCAGACGCTTCTTAGTGGAATCTCTCTGTGTGTTTATTTCACCTTTGGCCCAGCTGTGTCGCCTTCCACCACGAATGCACGGTAGAGTTGACATCGAGGTTCGTCTAGGATCAGGTAACACTGGTCCCAGAGGTCCCAAGATATAACATATATTAGATAGTAAAAAGGCATATATTGGATTTAATAAAAGATTTATTTTGCCAATATTTCGGCTGGCTGAACGTCAACCTTTAACCTATAATGTGTATACAAAAATGTAATGCCTCTATAAAGGTTGACGTTCAGCTAGCCGAAATATTGGCATAATGAATCTTTTATTAGATCCAATATATGCCTTTTATTATCTAATGAATTAAATATGGGTTGGCTTATTTTCAAAACAATAGTAGTGCTTGCTCTGTTTGAATGTGTTTACAGTTGTGTTCTGTGCTGTACTGATGATGGTTGTATATTGAAATCGTGCTGGTCTTGTTTTGTACTGTCCGTGCTAGTTGTATACACCCTCATGGACAAAACTTAAGTGGAAAGTATTTGATATCGCCGGTCATCTTTTTTTTTTTTTTTTTGAAGGAAACAGAGACAATTTTGTTCACACTTGGTTATCTCGTGTGTATTCAATAAAGGTCACTGTAATATCTTTCAGAGTTATTGTCTGAATACCGATATATATGCTAAAAGATACAACTTCCTTAAGTTTTGTCCATGAGTGTATATTGGTTATCTCGTGTGTCTTCAATAAAGGTCACTGTAATATCTTTCAGAGTTATTGTCTGAATCCAGATATACATGCTAAAAGATACAACTTCCTTAAGTTTTGTCCATGAGTGGATATTTCTGGTGGTTGCACTAGTAACCACTCTACAAGCAATGAATTATAATTGTGTTTTCGACCGCTACGACTGAAATCGAATCCCGCATATTGGTCACTTATTTTCTAATTTAAAAAAAATGCTCCAATGACCCCGTTTCATGCAAAATTCCAACACCACCATCGATTCAAAGTAACCAAACAGGGCTCTGGAATACTTGTAAGTACAAAAGTCGAACTGCTTTTCACATGTGTAGACATGTGGTGTACTTAGAGTTAAAGGAGTCGCCAACTAATACCCACCATGATTATCATGGCCTGTATCACGTGTACTAGGGATAATAGAAAAAAAAGTGTTACTTATACACTTGAGGAAAGTATTTAATATTACTATAGAGGGTGTAAAATCTGAATAGTGCTGGGTCATAAAACACAATACCTTCTATACTCATATAGTACTCACAAATACAGAATAACATTTAGTAGCGATGATTACTATGCACATACAATATCAATTTGATAAAGTTGCATAATTGTGGGATGTGTAAATTGAGTCATATACTCCAATGGGTTAATACTTTCATGCTTCTTTCATTTTTTCTCTAAAATTTAAAAATAATGTTACTATATTGTAAAATATTTAATGGCATACCTATCTACACTCATGGAAAAAAACTAAAGGAAATTGTACTTTTTAGCATGTATATCTGGATTGAGACAATAACTCTGAAAGATATTACAGTGACCTTTATTGAAGACATACGAGATAACCAATATACACTCATGGACAAAACTTAAGGAAGTTGTACTTTTTAGCATGTATATCGGGACAATAACTCTAGTGTGAACATAATTGACTCTGTCTCCTTCTAAGAAAACAGACGACCGGCGACATCACTTGCGGCGATTTCACTTCCTTAATTTCTGTCCATGAGTGTATATATAGCGTAAAAACTTACTCTTCAGTGAATATTTTTATTTCAAAATTTGATGTGAATTTATAAATATTTATGTCTTAAAGCAATTGAACAGAGTTTTTCACTAAACAAAAGAGAACAATTTGTATCACTGATGCGCAAAATTTGATGTGAATTTATAAATAAGTGATGTGTAAAAATAATAAAACGAATTTTAATCTAAATGAATAGCATGATTAATTATACGTTTAGAAGAGAAAAAAGAGAAAGTATTCACTAAAGCAGAAGAGAAAACAGTTTATCACTGAATATTCAATGAAAGTAATATATTTGACTCTGGACCACTGATGCTATTAAAAGAACATAAAGTTTTACTCCCGCCTATAAATGTTTTACGAACCTTTGCTAGATTGATCCGCCATTTTGGTACATTTGTTTCCTTATTTTTTACCACTCTGTGGTAACTCCACATATGTGGAGGGAGAGAGAAAGATTGTATCCAGATTTTTGAAGATCTCCAGGTACAAAGATTGTAAAGTTAGTTTATCGCCTGCACAAAATATTGTTTTTTATTTCAGGTTTTACGAGAAGTAGTAAAGTGTTGTTCTCTTCCATATTTTTGTTTCCTTTGTAAGAAGGTATATTGAAATATATATATTAATATACACTCATAGACAGAACTTAAGGAAGTTGTACCTTTCAGCATGTATATCGGGATTGAAACAATGACTCTGAAATATACATTCATGGACCAAACTTAAGGAAGTTATACCTTTCAGCATGTATATCGGGATTGAGACAATAACTCTGAATATATATTACAGTGATCTTTATTGAAGGCAAACGAGATAACCAAGTGTGTGAACAAAATGGCTTCTGTCTCCTTCAAAAAAATAAATAGACGACCAACGACATCAAAAACTTTCCACTTCCTTAATTTTATCCATGAGTTCAAAGTGAAAAGGATAAGTAATACATAATTCACAATCAATTTTAGAGAATATCGACATTGTAGTTTGGATTTTGATTAATTCACAAGTTTAACACTTCATCAACTTTTTAAAATATTCTATAAAAAAATTCCTGATCTTGCAACTAAAGGTTGATGATGGTTTGCGCCATCCCAACAGTACAATTTCACTTTGTCCACCATTCTTTCACATTGCTGGCGGTCCTTCTAGCCTAAATTCTTGTTTCGTGATTTTTCACGATGCCCCAAAGACCAGCTTTTTTGGGTCCTTGAGGTACAGCTTGAATCACGCTGAAGAGGGCCAACAGCCCGAAACGCGTATTAATCAAGAAATGGTATTTGGCCAATTCTAGAGTAATTAAAAATTAACGATTAGTCGATATTAATTACGACAGATGGCGCAAAAAAAAATAGATAATATGTATATAAGTAATATATGCAATAACTTTAGTGAAACGAAGAAAGAAAGCTTTATTCTTTTTGGCGTACCTTTTGCACCATTCAAAATTTGAATATTTAATCAAAAGAAATAAACACAAATATATTAAACAAATGAATGCGAAGAAGAAAATAATGCAAATTATACATACTCAAAACAACTATGATGATAACAATCTGTGAATTACAGAAGGAAACAATATTCACAGAATATATCACGCTGATATTTTACAATATAAACAAACGTACACTAGTAATCCGGGTGTCAAAAGCAAGCGCATGAACCATGGTATATTATTTTAAGCGCAATATTATAAATAGATGCGCGTAACCAGGAATGTTCGAGTGGATTCCAAGGAGTTCAATAGAGACACAAAACAAAAAATATATATTATATATGTTATATACTTTCAAACGTAGTATTTAAATAGAACCAAGTGTAAAAGAGATATTAAGGGAGAGGTATTTCAAGAGAGGAAACACAAGGCAAAGTAACGTACCATGATATATACTTTCAGACGCAATATGTAAATAGAAGTTACCGAGAAAGTTCGAAGGGAATATTCTAAGAAATTCAGGGGATACAGGTAAACAAACATATTGTATACTTTCAAACGTAGCATATAAGTAGAAGTGGCAGCGAAACATTCGGTTGGAATATTCAAAGAAATTCAGGTGACACATGTGTACATATAGGATACTTTCAAACGTAGCATGTAAATAGAACAAACAGTGAAAAGTTCGGAGGGGGTATTGCAAGAAAATCAGGTGATACAGGTGTACATACAGGGTCCATTATGAAAGTAATGAGCATTTACTGGCAAAATACATTTATTGATCGTAATTTGTGCAAATGTTTAATATTCTTCAAAATACATTCCTCCTGCATCAATATACTTGCGGAGACGCGTTTGCCACGCCTGAAAGGCACCCTGAAACTCCTCGTCAGGAATGCTTCTCAGGAACGTTGTAACATGGTGTTGGATGCTTTCCACGGTTTCCCAATGTTTTCTTTTCATCTCTCTTTTGAGTCGCGGAAACAAAAAGAAGTCACATGGAGCTAAGTCGGGACTGTAAGGGGGGTGAGGGATCACCGGGGTGTTGCTCCGGGCCAGGAAGTTGGTAATGATGAAGGCTGTGTGGCTGGTGGCATTGTCATGGTGGAGCTTGACCGTGTCTTTAATGTCAGTCCTCACGCGTGCGATCCGGCGTTTCAATCTCCTGAGCACCTCCAGGTAAAAGGCTGAGTTTACAGTTTGTCCCTGCGGAACAAACTCACAATGGACTATTCCTCGGATGTCAAAGAAGACAATGATCATCGTTTTGATGCGTGACTTGCTCATTCGCGCTTTCTTGGGGCGTAGGGATGATTTTGTGTGCCATGCACAGCTCTGCCTTTTCGACTTTGGGTTGTATTCAAACATCCAGGATTCGTCTCCGGTTGCTACAGAATTCAGAAAGTCCGGTTCATTTTGAATCAAATCCAACAATTCTTGACAGCGCAAAACACTTAAGTTCTTTCTGGTCTTGCGTCAACACTTTCGGCACAAGCTTCGCACAGACCTTACGCATTTGCAGATCCTCGGTTACTATCCCATGTACCACAAATGTGGACATGTGTAATTTGTCAGCAATTTGCTGGATGCTTAATCGACGGTCGGTACGCAAAACTTCGAGCACACGATCCACGTCCTCGTCAGTTCTGGCCGTTGTTGGGCGTCCTGAACGGGGTTCGTCGGCGACCTCCTCCCGGCCCTCCTTGACCGCCTTGTGCCACTTCCCAGACTGTGATCTTGAAATGCAATCGTCCTTGAAGGCTTTTTGCAGCATCTGGAATATTTCGGTTGCATTTTTTCCAAGCCTCACGCAAAACTTTATGGCGTATCGTTGTTCAAGCGAACGCTCCATCGCGCTATGTTACAAAAGTTGAAAACACACTTCAAGCGGAGGCACGTATCTCCCTTCACACTGCTCGAACTCAACTGACGATCGGATGGATTGAAAGGGCATATCCCTCCACCACATTTCCCACGGTTTTACCGTGCTGCCATCTATCGTCGCGTCACAATAACATTATGCTCATTACTTTCATAATGGACCCTGTATTATATACTTTCAAACGTAGCATGTAAATAGAACAAACAGTGAAAAGTTCGGAGGGGGTATTGCAAGAAAATCAGGTGACACAGGTGTATGTGATGATTTAAGACCATGGAATTGTTGTAAATAGTCCAAATATCTACTGCCACATGTTCCACCACGTGACTGTATATAACTTCTTATTTACTGCAAATAGAAAGCCTCAACTAACATCAATCTGTACCGCGTAAGAATCTAATAAAGTATAGCAACTGTACAGATATAAGGAATGGAGACTAACAGGAGAAAATTAAGGTTAAAACTAATCAGGCTTAGGTGAGAATAGAAGAAGGCCTAGCAAAACCCAGTCCAACTTTTACGAGGTCGTGGCCCTCCTGGATAATAAAACTTTCTACCCCTGTTTACGTCAGAAAAGGGCAGCGACCTGTTCGGACCCGCTCAGCTATAAAAAGGAGGTCCCGATCCTCAGTTAGTCAGTCCTTAGTTAGTCGTCGTTCCAGTCCCAGTGCACCGGACGCTCCGATCAAAGGTAAACCCTTTCCTGCCAGAAAATTCTCCTCGTCCCATTCCTTCTTGACGTCAGACGCTTCTTAGCGGAATCTCTGTTTGCTTATTTCACCTTTGGCCCAGCTGTGTCGCCTTCCACCACGACTGCACGGTAGAGTTGACATCGAGGTTCGTCTAGCATCAGGTAACACTGGTCCCAGAGGTCCCAAGATATCACATGTACATATTATATACTTTCAAACGTAGCATATACGTAGAAGTAACATTGGAAAATTCGGAGGGGATATTCCAAGAAATTCAAGTGACACAGGTGTACATAAAGTATACTTTCAAACGTAGCATATACGTATAGGCGTAACAGTGTCCGGGGGGAAGACTGCCAAAATAGGAAGAACCGCGGAGAAAACAATTCCGAGGTTGACAAATCAAGAGTAGTGTCGCCTAAAAAAAAAGGCGAGCAGGACACATGTCACCAATTTGGTGGACAGATGGATTAAGGCGCGACACGGAAAGGCACTTAGCATAAGACCCAAACCTCCCAATAAATCTCAGGGTTAACTGTTTTGTTCCCGGCTTAATTGGGACAATTATAATCCCCCGTCTTAGTACCATATATACATCGTTGTGCCAAAAATTCGTAAACACTTGCAAAAAATTGAAATATACCAATATTATTCGCCGTTATGTATAATGTCTTTGTATTATGTATAAAGTAATTGTATAATGTATTCGCCGTAATAATATTATTCGCCGTTATGTATAATGTCTTTGTATTATGTATAAAGTAATTGTATTATGTGTTATTATGTATTCGCCGTAATAATATTATTCGCTAAGAAAAACGAACGTTTTAGGAAAAACACGAACTTTTGGGATAACCTTATATATTGCTAATATAGCCTGTGTTTAAATTGTAAACATACATATCTCAAAATTTATACTCTTTAGTAAATTCAACCTATTTTTGACGTGCATATGTTTCTCTTTTCAAAATAGAACAATTTTGTTTTTTAACTTATGGCGGAGCTCTGTGATTTGCCGTAGAGTTCTGTGTTGGCAAATGTGTTTCTTGTGTGACCGTGCTTCAATTTCGGCAAGCTCGTAACCTAAGGTTGACTAGGCCTAAGCTTTTACTAACTTTGTCTCTTTAGACTTCCTCTCAGATATTATTTTTTATGGCTAAAACATATTTTTATAAGGCGTATTTTTTTTTCTATATGTGATTCTTTATTATGTGATATATTACCTACCTGTGTGTGTAACAAGTAATATAGACTCATAGACAAAACTTAGGGAAGTGGAAAGTCTTTGATATCGCCGGTCGTTTTTTTTTTTTTTTATGGAGACAGAGTCAAGTTTGTGTTACACTTGGTTATCTCGTGTGTCTTCAATAAAGGTCACTGTAATATATTTCAGTGTTATTCTCTGAATCCCGATATACATGATATAAGGTACAACTTCCTTAAGTTTTATCCATGAGTGTATATTGGTTATCTCGTGTGTCTTCAATAAAGGTCATTGTAATATCTTTCAGTGTTATTGTCTCAATCCCGATATACATGGTAAAAGGTACAACTTCCTTAAGTTTTGTCCATGAGTGTATATTGGTTATCTCATGTGTCTTCAATAAAGGTCACTGTAATAGCTTTCAGTGTTATTGTCTGAATCCCGATATACATGATATAAGGTACAACTTCCTTAAGTTTAATCCATGAGTGTATATTGGTTATCTCGTAAGTCTTCAATAAAGGTCACTGTAATATATTTCAGTGTTATTGTCTGAATCCTGATATACATGCTAAAAGGTACAACTTCCTTAAGTTTTGCCCATGAGTGTATATTGGTTATCTCGTGTGTCTTCAATAAAGGTCACTGTAATATCTTTTAGAGTTATTGTCTAAAGTCCCGATATACATGGTAAAAGGTACAACTTCCTTAAGTTTTGTCCATGAGTGTATATTGGTTATCTCGTGTGTCTTCAATAAAGGTCACTGTAATATCTTTTAGAGTTATTGTCTAAAATCCCGATATACATGGTAAAAGGTACAACTTCCTTAAGTTTTGTCCATGAGTGTATATTGGTTATCTCGTATGTCTTCAATAAAGGTCACTGTAATATCTTTCAGTGTTATTGTCTCAATCCCGATATACATGGTAAAAGGTACAACTTCCTTAAGTTTTGTCCATGAGTGTATATTGGTTATCTCATGTGTCTTCAATAAAGGTCACTGTAATAGCTTTCAGTGTTATTGTCTGAATCCCGATATACATGATATAAGGTACAACTTCCTTAAGTTTAATCCATGAGTGTATATTGGTTATCTCGTAAGTCTTCAATAAAGGTCACTGTAATATATTTCAGTGTTATTGTCTGAATCCTGATATACATGCTAAAAGGTACAACTTCCTTAAGTTTTGCCCATGAGTGTATATTGGTTATCTCGTGTGTCTTCAATAAAGGTCACTGTAATATCTTTTAGAGTTATTGTCTAAAGTCCCGATATACATGGTAAAAGGTACAACTTCCTTAAGTTTTGTCCATGAGTGTATATTGGTTATCTCGTGTGTCTTCAATAAAGGTCACTGTAATATCTTTCAGAGTTATTGTCTAAAATTCCGATATACATGGTAAAAGGTACAACTTCCTTAAGTTTTGTCCATGAGTGTTTATATACACGTGTTTTCTATAAAGAACAGTAGAATAAAGAATGGAAAAAAATATATATATATAAAATATTTATCTATCAAAAATATATTTAAGATTATTTTGAAAATAGAGCAATCCATATTTAATTCATTAGATAATAAAAATGCATATATTGGATTTAATAAAATATTTATTTTGCCAATATTTCGGCTGTCTGAACGCCAACCTTTATCGAGGCATTACATCTTTGTATACACAAACTCAGCGCCACATAGTGCTACAATATCACAGTTGAAATCATTTAAAATATAAAGTAGGTGGGGGAATTTTGTGCAATTTTCTAGAATAATTTGTGCGGACAGGATCTTTTAAAATTAAATTCCCCCACCTACTTTATATTTTAAATGATTTCAACTGTGATATTGTAGCACTATGTGGCGCTGAGTTTGTGTATACAAAGATGTAATGCCTCGATAAAGGTTGGCGTTCAGCCAGCCGAAATATTGGCAAAATAAATATTTTATTAAATCCAATATATGCATTTTCATTATCTAATTTAAGATTATTTATATTAAAAATGCATCAAATGTAGTATATACTTAATTACACCTAAATTATTAATTTTTATAATTAAAAAGTCATCAAATTTCGTTAATTATTTTCAAAAAAATCTTTTTTGTAATTATTAGATTCTAAAAACTTTGTTTATAAATATTTATTTTTCTTTTGAAATAGCTTCCTTGTTTCTTCCATTGGAAAAATCCTCTGATTGGTGTGATAAGTTTTTTTAAAACTTTCTTCTGAAATTTAATTCTTTTTGAGAGATAAATGAAAACAAACGTAAACACACATGGAGAATCTTCTGTTTTTAATTAAAAGTTAGAAAGACAGCGTTTCAAATGTATTTTGACACTTTGAAGTAATTTGAGTGGTTGGTTGTTTATTTTTAACTTTATACAAATTTTCTTTACAGAAAACTTTCTTTAAAGTAATATTTAAAATTATTTATAATGGTTGAAAAATAGCGCCATCTGTGTGTGAAATTTTAAACTAACTTTTTAGCGTAATATTTTTCTTTTTTTTTTTTACTAAATAAAAAAGTTCTACTTGTCCTTAACTGTAATTGAAGAAATTATTGAGTAGACTTAGCTTTTTGGTAGTTCGATAGAAACTGGTGAAACCGTTGTAAGGGGTTACTACTGATGAGCCAGGGCCATATAAGAGAACATTTAATAATTTTTATATATTAAACGAAAGCATATTTTAGAGTTATACCTTAATGAATTTACACTCATGGACAAAACTTAAGGAACTTGTACCTTTTAGCATGTATATTGGGATTCAGACAATAACTCTGAAAGATATTACACTGACCTTTATTGAAGACACACGAGATAACCAATATACACTCATGGACAAAACTTAAGGAAGTTGTACCTTTCAGCATGTATATCGGGATTGAGATAATAACTCTGAAAGATATTACAGTGACTTTTATTGAAGACACACGAGATAACCAATATACACTCATGGACAAAACTTAAGGAAGTTGTACCTTTCAGCATGTATATCGGGATTGAGACAATAACTCTGAAAGATATTACAGTGACCTTTATAGAAGACACACGAGATAACCAATATACACTCATGGACAAAACTTAAGGAAGTTGTACCTTTCAGCATGTATATCGGGATTGAGACAATAACTCTGAAAGATATTACAGTGATCTTTATTGAAGACACACGAGATAACCAATATACACTCATGGACAAAACTTAAGGAAGTTGTACCTTTCAGCATGTATTTCGGGATTGAGACAATAACTCTGAAAGCTATTACAGTGACCTTTATTGAAGACACACGAGATAACCAATATACACTCATGGACAAAACTTAAGGAAGTTGTACCTTTTACCATGTATATCGGGATTGAGACAATAACTCTGAAAGCTATTACAGTGACCTTTATTGAAGACACACGAGATAACCAATATACACTCATGGACAAAACTTAAGGAAGTTGTACCTTTTACCATGTATATCGGGATTGAGACAATAACTCTGAAAGATATTACAGTGACTTTTATTGAAGACACACGAGATAACCAATATACACTCATGGACAAAACTTAAGGAAGTTGTATCTTTTACCATGTATATCGGGATTGAGACAATAACTCTGAAAGATATTACAGTGACTTTTATTGAAGACACACGAGATAACCAATATACACTCATGGACAAAACTTAAGGAAGTTGTACCTTTTACCATGTATATCGGGATTGAGACAATAACTCTGAAAGCTATTACAGTGACCTTTATTGAAGACACACGAGATAACCAATATACACTCATGGACAAAACTTAAGGAAGTTGTACCTTTTACCATGTATATCGGGATTGAGAAAATAACTCTGAAAGATATTACAGTGGCCTTTATTGAAGACACACGAGATAACCAAGTGTAAACAACATTTGTCTCCTTCAAAAAAACAAAAAAAAAACAGAGGACCGGTGATATCAAAGACTTTCCACTTGCTTAAGTTCTGTCTATGAGAGTAAGAAAAAGTAAATTAAAAGGTCATATTTTGACGCTCACGTGAGCATTTTAGATGGGAGAGCGCCATCTAGTGGAACAAATATAAACTAAACGTTGATTTCCGTTTTTTCCATAATATTTGGTCAACACATTTTCTCTATAAATCAAGAAAAGAAAACAAAGAACGTGTTTCAAGCTGTTGACCCTCGTCAGCGTGATGCAGGCTGTACCTCAACGACCAAAAATTTGTTCCAAGAAGCTTCCCGACAATTCAAGAAATTAGTTGGATGAATATTGTCGAACAGACCTGACCACCAACGTTTAGTTGATTTTTATTCCTCTAGGTGGCGCTCTGCTATTAAAAATTCTCGTGTTAGCGTGTCAGCTTTTTTTTTTTTTTATATATCACCACCAGCCTTTTACTCTTTTTTTTCACAAATATATTTGTAAATCAAATTTAATTGCCATCTGTCGTTAATATTTTACACAAATAAATTTACTGGCAATGCGCCTCTTTTAAATACACTTGGTTCTTTTTTTATGCGGTAGATGCGTTCCAGGGGAATCCGCATAAAAAAAATCGCACAAAAAAAGACATACATTTATATGTAAAATGATGGATACGTTCCATTTATTAAAAAAATCGTATAAAACCTAAATAATGTTTTAAAATGCACCAGAAATCGCATAAAAAAAGATTTATAAATAATAAGATTTAATTTTTTTCTCATCATATTTTAATAAATGGCACATATGTGTGTTAATAACAAAAACAAAACTTAATATGTAAAAAAAAACATAAACAAAACTTTAAAATCACATTAAGAATGTTTTCATCATTATTCGCTGTCTGATAATGTGCGAACCCGTTTGTGGATTGGTGCAAGATCACTTTCATCACTTGAAGATAAAATTACGTCATCAGATCTACATGGTAATGCTTCTTTAGGAACTTCAGTGATTTTTTTTTCTTTGACAAGGTAGTCAGTAATCAAACGCTGTGATGGCTTGACTAGTTCTTTGTAGAGTTCTCTGTAGCCAGACATACAAAATTTCAGATCACGTTGGAATTTTAAGGCGCGTTCTACATCATTATCATTTTGAATAAAAAAATTTCCAATTTACCGGAAAGTTGAAGGCCTTCCCGAAGTAATTTTTCGTCCAGTGGAGTAACATATTCCAGTTCGCTATCTACTGTTTCGAAATCTTTAGTAGTATCTACCATACTTTCCAAAATATCATCATCATTTAGGGCTTCGTCCACAAGCAATTCTTCTATATCATGCTCGCCAAAATCATCAAAACCTTCCCCACCTATTTCCTTAGCAATTGAAATAATATCTGATGTTACTATTGTTGTTCTATTTGATTCATTTCTCTTTGATACGCATTCAGGCCAAGCAGCTTTCCAACAGGCATTTAAAGTTTGTGATTTTATCTCGGCAATTGCTAACGCAACATGATCTACACAGTTCAAGATATTAAATTGTTTCCAAACTTCAGTAACTGTTATTGTATCGGATTCCAGTTTATCGAAAATGAATTGGAAAGTGAATTTTACATAATATTTTTTAAATGTTGAAATAATTCCCTGATCTAATGGTTGAATTAGGCTCGTTGTGTTTGGAGGGAAAAAAAACTACCTTTGTATTTGGATGTTCTAAGTTTGGATGACCTGGTGCATTGTCAAGAATTAATAAGATCTTAAATTCGAGACCCATCTCTTTCATATAATTTTCTACTTCGGGTACGAAGCATTTATTGAACCATTCAGTGAAAATAGCCGTTGTTACCCAGGCCTTCTTGTTTGCCATCCAATGTACGGGCAGTGTATTTAAGTCTTTTCCTTTTAATGCACGTGGTTTTAAAGATCGATTTACAAGCAGCGGTTTTAACATTCGATCGCCAGATGCATTGCTGCACAGCAATAAAGTAACTCGATCTTTAGCAGCTTTAAAACCACTGGCATTTTTTTCGGACTTTGCAATGTAAGTACGGGTTGGCATTTTTTTCCAAAACAATCCTGTTTCATCAGCATTGAAGATTTGATGGGCACAATATCCTCCATCTTTAATAATTTTAGCCAACTCTTCAGGATATTTTCTAGCAGCTTCTTCATCTGCAGAAGCCACCTCACCTTTTATTTTTAGATTATGAAAAGAATGTCTTTTTATAAAACCAGTTAACCACCCTGTGCTGGCAGAGAATTGTGGATTACTTTCACGTGAAGATGTAGATGGCTCTGATTCTTTTAACTCCTTGTAAAATTTAAGGGCTTTCATCTTGATTAAATGTCCATCTAACGGAATTCTTTTTTGAGTTAAATCTTCAATCCAAATTACGAGAGCCTTTTCTGTTTTTTTCTATTAAAGTGCCTCTTGAATATGATGAAATTTTAGAACTCAAATTTGTACCAGATCTGACTGATCTTCTTATTGCCGCTTCATTTTTTTTTATTGCTCTTATAGTAGATTCGCCTAAATTATAACGTTTACCTATTGCTGTTGATCTTTCTCCTTTCGCCAAGCAATCGAGAATTACAATTTTGGTTTCTAGCGAAATTGCACTTCTTTTTTGTTTTTTATTATTGTCACACATTTTCTTTAAGAGGACTAAAAATTATAGAAAAAAACTTAATGTACAATTACGCACTAAAATTATTCAAAAAAAATTACAATTCACTTGAGTAAATTTATCTTCCGGTTTTCGGTAGTAACCTTCTTTCACAAAGTTTTATTTTCTAATGCTTTCCAATATGCAGGCTTTTTTAATTAGTTTCATACAAAAACAAAATGCAGCATAAAAACACGCAATTTTAACGAAGTATTTTTGTTTTTGTCTCTTTTGTTTTTAAGAACAAATCAAGAGAAAACATGTCAATAAAAGAAAAAAGAAATTTGTAACGGCAGCTGGCACGCCGGCGGGTTTTCAGTTTTGATTTCGGTTTTGCACGAGTTGTGTAAGACACCGGCAGGCGCTAATAAAAGACATTGGAACTTCCCCTCTACTGTTTGTTGGATAACTTAACATACAACCAGGACGTTACAAAATTCTTTCTTTGTATTGATTGCGTAATAGTAGAGTTGTAGTTGTTATTCTTATTCGTTTTCAGAAAAAGTGAATCACCAAAAAAAAAATTTTCGAAATTCGAATAATTTTTTTTTCTTGCACCGCATAACTCCAAAACCGCATAAAAAAAAACCGCATAAAAAGAGAACGAAGTGTATCTTCAAATATTATCTCAACATACAATAGTACAATAGTCTGTAGAGATAATTTTTGATGATATTTAAAAGAAGCGCATTGCCAGTAAATTTATTTGTGTAAAATACAAATATATTTATAATTGAAAAAAACAATAGAAAAAATATAATGATGATGAAATAAAAGGGCGCTCTACCTTCTGAAAAGCACATGTGCTCTTGGTCAGGATATGCCTTTTTTATTATTTTTATTTTTAATGTTTATAATTAAATTCTAATTTATTTTTTAAAATTATTTATTTTCATTGTATTTTTTATGCCAGTCTAAAGCTGTCAAAATCATCTTGAAAAAAAAAATTAAAATTTTAACTCTTTCATTTTATTTAGAAAGCTTAGAACTTTTATATTTTAATATTTACTCAAAGTTTTAATAACTTTGGGAGAAATTTTATTTATTTAGATTTAATGAAGATCTTTTTTTTAAATTACGTATAGTTTATTTTTTTAATGATTAATTTCTTTTATATAGGATTTTAATTTTTATTTTAGTCTCACATTGATGTCTGTGCCAAGGGTTTCTGAAGATTGAAATAGGCTTCGTTTTTTTTTTTTTTTTTTACAAAAAGTGAGTTTTTTTGTTAAAAGGTATTTTAAACTATATTTTTTTCTTCTTCTTTCGTATCTCCACTCAATCATATTAGGGTATCAAGCTTGTAAAGCTTAAGACTTTTGATGGTGTCTGTTGACAACCATCATGGTTGGGTGAAGTAGAATGCGTCTGCCTTTGTCATTAAGACTGGGAGCACTACTTAGCTCTAAAATAAATGGCCGCCTCTGACATGAGGAACAGATGCCATGTGCAGCCGCTCCTAACATGGAGTACAAACGCTTCTCATCCTGTATCCCTGGATTAGGAGACCTTACAGGATACTATCAGCCGGGCCAGCTGAGCCCTGGTTTTTTTGGTGAGCTTTTTACTGCTCCCCCTTCTCCTTTTTTATCCGGGACTGGCAAAAGCGGAGTTAAAAAATATTTTAAAATATATAAATGGAATACTTTTTTTTTTGATCTAGTGATAACCTATTTAAATTATGGGGAACCATAGAGGTGTTTAATTCAAATATTTTTTGGTAAATTGGACAGATTCTATAACTTCTCTCGTAGGATGTTATGTCCCTGTACTGATGAGGGCCTTAGCCTGGTACCATGGTATACTGGCTGTTGGCTTTTGTCTGAATTTGCCAGAACTGGTGTTGTGGTTTATTCTTTATTATCATTAGTTAAGTTTTTACTAAGGTGAAGAACAAGTTTATTTTTATCACTGTCTCCTTAAAAAAAAAAACGAATGGCGACATCAAATCTTTCTACTTCCTCAAGTTTTGTCCATGAATGTGTGTGTAATTGAGTATAAAGAGTCTTACTGTTAGGAGTTAAATGTATATCTGTGAATATTTATTTTTGTTAACCTATTTTGCATATAGTTTGTTTGTAAATTAAGTTATTCTGATTTTAATTCTTTTGACCATATAGGCCAAGAGATGTATAAATAGTTTTGTTGGTTTTAAATAAAGTTTGTTAGTGTCAGTGTTAGAGAGTGTGTGTGTCTCATAGTGTTGATTGGTTGGATTGATGAGAATACACCAGGTAGACAGCAGCAGAGTGAAGCCTTATTAAGGGAACAAAAATACAGTCCTCAAGAAATATAAGAAGCTATCACTTACTTAATTGAAAAAAAAAACGAAATTATTTCTTACTTTGAATATTTACTAATGTTAAAACTATATGTAAATAAGCGTGGAATATTTTAAAATCACTGAAATATATTTTTCTTGTAATAAAAACGGTCTGAGAGATCGTGTGCGTAAAGTAATTAAGTTACAATATTTCGCGCAAGTAAATAAGGGTTTAAAAAAAACATCGATTCACGTAAATTTTAAATATTTAATTTTATATATTCTATGATAAAATGTAAAAATATTCGTGTTTATCTATTACATTAGCTTTTTTTAAAATAGTATAATAAAATTTAAATTGTTTTTTTCAAACTCTATAAATAAAATATAGGAACAGAAGATATTTACCAAAGGAAACATTTGTTGAATCATCCAATCAGGAAACGCCGTTAAAAATTGGCGGGAAAGTAGATCCCTTATTTGTTCTTCTGCTTTTAATTGTACCAGAAGATCCTTTCTTTAAAAAAAAAATACTGTAATCCACTTCTTGTTCGCTTCTTTAGTAATATCCTGTTGTTTTTCTATTGCCTTTTTATACTGAAATATATATATATATTCGAATATAATTTATATAAAAGGATATATTTTATTTTTATATATATTTTTTGTTTATTTTTATATAGAAAAATGTATTTATTGTGCTGTATTTGAAAACAATTTATATATTATGTTACGATATTTTTGTTAAAAGGAATTGATTCTTAGAAAGGTTTCTTACACTGAGTGCAGTCGTTTGGTAAATAATTGAAAATAATTATTTATAAAATAGTTTTTTTTAAACTTAAGTAAAATACGAGACAAAACATCTCACAGTTAATTTAGAATTAAAATTCGAAGCTATTTTAAAGGCGTAAGATTTTTTGAAAATAAACAATTTCTACTGCCCTTACTGCAATGGAAAAATTAATGGGAGGGCCTGGCTCATCAGTGGTGAACCCTCCCAGCGGTTTCGTCAGTTTAATCTACCATACCGCTGTTATATTGCATTTTTGGAACTTCCTTTTATAGTGATACTGATGCTAGACTCTTGGAATGGGGTATTTTATATGAACTATGGACATAGGCTTTGAGTACAGTAGAATTACATACATTTATAAATATATAATATGCTTCGATCAATTTTTCCATTGCAGTAAGGACAGTAGAAATTGTTTATTTTCAAAAAGAATCTTACGCCTTTAAAATAGTTTCGAATTTTGATAACAGATGGCGCGCTAGTGCATCATATTATAGAGAATTAGTTGAATTAATTCTATATTATTGTAAATAATAGAATTAAGACAATTGTTTATAATATTTACATTGTTTTTATGAATTAATTAAAAGAAATACATATATTAATTTAAAAGAAGACAATAGCGTCAGATAAAAATAGTGGTCAAAATGTTTATAATTAAAAATGAAATAGAATATGTTTAATTTAGTTAGAATATTTATGTTTATATAAAGGTTTAATATAATTTTTCTATGATTGTGTAAATATTCATTGAATTTATCATCATCACCTTTTTTGTTTACAAAAATGTTATATGAAAAATAAAGTAATGTAATTGAACGAAATGGTTGCCCTCATGTTTACTGATCCAATGTTTTAATAATCTAAGGTTTATGTTGTAAGAAAATTATACATTGAGAAGAATTATACAGAATATATATACAAAATAATAATAAATATATTAATTTAGTTTTTTAAATTGAAGCCGATATATTAAAGTATGTTTATTTGTGTATTAATATAAATAAATTCATTCTTTTAAAGGATAATTAAATGTTTGAAAAATCTTATTTTAATTAATTGAATTATTTATTCATAAATGGAGCTTTATCATTTTAAGATGATTAAAAATTGACACCATCTACCTCTAAAAAAAACCTGTTTTAAAATTCTCAATTATGTATTAAATTATATTAATTGTTGCATAAAATGCTAAAATATTTATAAATCAGAATAAAAGACACCAAGAAAGCATCACAGAATGTCTTTGTCGCAAGAAATGTACTGCGGAAGAGTATTGTTCGATACAAATATTTATAAAATGAAAGGATTTAAAAGCACGAATGTTTCTTTTATACATAAGACAAACTTCTACTGTCCTTACTGCGATGAAAAATATATGGGAGGGCTTGGCTCATCAGTGGTGAACCCTCCCAGCGGTTTCGCCAATTTAATCCACCAGACCGTTTCTAAGAGCTCTAATACTGTACTGGACGATTCTGCTTATATACGCAGCACTGAAGGATGGAATCTCAGAAATGGTTTTCAAGAAAACTATGGACATAAGCTTATAGGACAGTAGAATCACATTCAAATATTTGCATCGAGCAATGCTCTTCCGCAAACAATAAAGACAAGGCCAGTTAGGCATAAATTGACACAAAGCAATAACGCGCCATCTATACATATAAAATGAAAGGATTTAAAAGCACGAATGTTTCTTTTATACATAATACAAACTTCTACTGCCCTTACTGCGATGAAAAATATATTAGGAGAGCATTGCTCGATACAAATATTTATATGACAAAAATGGATTTTTGTTTCACTAGAAGGCGTTCTGCCATCAAAAATGCTCATTGAGAGGGGTCAGGATATGCCAATTTTGTTTTTAAATATTTATATGCAATCCTATTGTCCCGAAATGTCCATAGTTTGCTTAAATACCATTTCTAAGATTCCACCCTTCAGTGTTAAATATAAAAGCAGAATGATATATAATACAGTATTAGAGCTCTGAGAAGCGGTCTGGTGGATTAAATTGGCGAAACCGCAGGAAGTGTTCACCACTGATGAGCCAAGCCCTCCCAATATATTTTTTCATCGCAGTAAGGACAGTAGAAGTTTGTCTTATGTATAAAAGAAACATTCGTTCTTTTAAATCCTTTCATTTTATATGTATAGATGGCGCGTTATTGCTTTGTGTTAATTTATGCCTAACTGGCCTTGTCTTTATTGTTTGCGGAAGAGCATTGCTCGATGCAAATATTTGAATGTAATTCTACTGTCCTATAAGCTTATGTCCATAGTTTTCTTGAAAACCATTTCTATGATTCCATCCTTCAGTGCTGCGTATATAAGCAGAATTGTCCAATACAGTATTAGAGCTATAAGAAGCGGTCTGGTGGATTAAATTGGCGAAACCGCAGGAAGTGTTCACCACTGATGAACCAAGCCCTCTAAATATTTTTTAATCATAGTAAGGACAGTAGAAATATGTTTTATTTGAAAAGAAACATTCTGATATAATTGTTTTATTTACTACAAGTAGATGGCGCGTTATTGACTTATAAATAAATATTTACTGTCCTTACTGCGATGAAAAAAAATATTGGGAGGGCTTGGCTCATCAGTGGTGAACCCTCCCAGCGGTTTCGCCAATTTTTTTTTTTTTTATCTACCAGACCGCTTCTTTAGAGCTCTCATACTGTTTTGAACGCTTCTTCCTATATATGCGAAAATGAAAAGTGGAATCTCCGAAATGGTATTCAAGTAAACTATGGACATATAAGCCTTTAGAACAGTAAAATTTACATATAAATATTTGTAGAACGGAATTTAGCAATTATACCGCAAATGTTTCTTTTGAACGAAAATCTAAATTTATTTTAAAAGGAGAAATAACGATTATTTCTAACCTTAGAGATGAAGTATGATAGGATGATGTGTGAAGAGTAAGAATAAACGGAAAAATAAAATGCCCCAGGGATGGACACAGTGTTTAGAGAATCAATCATGGAGTGAAAAGGACCTACACCAAGAAACAGAACCTTCACAATCTTGGTGTTGGAGAGATGATCAGCAGAGTCCTATATATGTAAATATATTGTCCTATATATGTATATGTGCATATATGTAAATATATTGTCCTATATATATATGTGCATATATGTAAATATATTGTCCTATATGTATATGTGCATATATGTAAATATATTATCCTATATATAAATTTGTTTGAATTAGTTAAGAGTGGAGTGATGAAAGAATATCTCACGCATCGCATTTATGCTCATGGACAAAACTTAAGGAAGTTGTACCTTTTAGCATATATATCGGGATTCAGACAATAACTCAGTAAGATATTACAGTGACCTTTATTGAAGACACACGAGATAACCAAGTGTGAGCGAAATTTCCTCTTGTCTTCTTCAAACTATAAAAAAAAACACGACCAGCAACATCAAAGACTTTCCACTTTCTTAAGTTTTGTCTATGAGTGTATATATTTCTCTAAGAATAATGGTGTCAATAATATTTATAATATACACAACTTTCTATACTATATTTTTCATGACAAGACTAGAAAAAAAACGCTCATGTCAAAGCTGTCAAATTGACTTTTTACATCACGGATGTTGATAGAAAAGCCACTTTTAATTAACTTTTTATTTAAAAAACGTTAATTGCGTAGAAAATTGATTGCGTTGTTAATTGATCCTTTCTTAATTAGGAAGAGTTAGGTAATAGAGTGGACAATATGTAAATTATATGCCATATAGAGTTGAGTCCCCACCTTATGCAAATAAAATGTGAGATTAGCTAATATGCAATGGTAACATTTCATGTATATATTCTACTTGGAATTCTGTATTCTTCAAAATTTTCCGTTGTTTTTTATGTACAGTAATAACCTCAATGAGGTCTTTTTGTTCCTGCGGATATTGCATAATCCTTGATTGTCACAATCCATATACACTGTTGTCACATCCCTCGCTGTGATTATGTAGATTATCCCAACCCACGGCTTAGAGGAACGCCAAACTTCAGGACCAATGGGAATTGTAGTGGTGCTTGGGGTGTGAGGAAGAAGAGAGAATTTGGACTTGATGATAAGCTAAGAAAAATAAAGAAATATGCCGTCACCGGAGACCTGGACAAGAACAGAGAAACTGAAGAATTGGACTGATGGACTGGATGGGAAGTTATGAAGGAATAAAGAACTCAAGATAGAGAAGTCACTGGAGACAAGAACAGAGAAACTGAAGAATTGGACTGATGGACTGGATGGGAAGTTATGAAGAAATAAAGAACTCAAGATAGAGAAGTCACTGGAGACAAGAACAGAGAAACTGAAGAATTGGACTGATGGACTGGATGGGAAGTTATGAAGAAATAAAGAACTCAAGATAGAGAAGTCACTGGAGACAAGAACAGAGAAACTGAAGAATTGGACTGATGGACTGGATGGGAAGTTATGAAGAAATAAAGAACTCAAGATAGAGAAGTCACTGGAGACAAGAACAGACAAACTGAAGAATTGGACTGATGGACTGGATGGGAAGTTATGAAGAAATAAAGAACTCAAGATAGAGACTGGAGACCAGAACAGAGAAACTGAAGAATTGGACTGATGGACTGGATGGGAAGTTATGAAGAAATAAAGAACTCAAGATAGAGACTGGAGACCAGAACAGAGAAACTGAAGAATTGGACTGATGGACTGGATGGGAAGTTATGAAGAAATAAAGAACTCAAGATAGAGACTGGAGACCAGAACAGAGAAACTGAAGAATTGGACTGATGGACTGGATGGGAAGTAATGAAGAAATAAAGAACTCAAGATAGAGAAGTCACTGGAGACCTGGACAAGAACAGAGAAACTGAAGAATTGGACTGATGGACTGGATGGGAAGTTATGAAGAAATAAAGACCTCAAGATAGAGAAGTCACTGGAGACAAGAACAGAGAAACTGAAGAATTGGACTGATGGACTGGATGGGAAGTTATGAAGAAATAAAGAACTCAAGATAGAGAAGTCACTGGAGACAAGAACAGATAAACTGAAGAATTGGACTGATGGACTGGATGGGAAGTTATGAAGAAATAAAGAACTCAAGATAGAGAAGTCACTGGAGGCAAGAACAGAGAAACTGAAGAATTGGACTGATGGACTGGATGGGAAGTTATGAAGAAATAAAGAACTCAAGATAGAGACTGGAGACAAGAACAGAGAAACTGAAGAATTGGACTGATGGACTGGATGGGAAGTTATGAAGAAATAAAGAACTCAAGATAGAGAAGTCACTGGAGACAAGAACAGAGAACCTGAAGAATTGGACTGATGGACTGGATGGGAAGTTATGAAGAAATGTAGAACTCAAGATAGGGAAGTCACTGGAGACAAGAACAGAGAAACTGAAGAATTGGACTGATGGACTGGATGGGAAGTTATGAATAAATAAAGAACTCAAGATAGAGAAGTCACTGGAGACAAGAACAGAGAAACTGAAGAATTGGACTGATGGACTGGATGAGAGGTTATGAAGAAATAAAGAACTCAAGATAGAGAAGTCACTGGAGACAAGAACAGAGAAACTGAAGAATTGGACTGATGGGCTGGATGGGAAGTTATGAAGAAATAAAGAACTCAAGATAGAGAGGTCACTGGAGACAAGAACAGAGAAACTGAAGAATTGGATTGATGGACTGGATGGGAAGTTATGAAGAAATAAAGAACTCAAGATAGAGAGGTCACTGGAGACAAGAACAGAGAAACTGAAGAATTGGACTGATGGACTGGATGGGAAGTTATGAAGAAATAAAGAACTCAAGATAGAGAGGTCACTGGAGACAAGAACAGAGAAACTGAAGAATTGGACTGATGGGCTGGGTGGGAAGTTATGAAGAAATAAAGAACTTAAGATAGAGAAGTCACTGGAGACAAGAACAGAGAAACTGAAGAATTGGACTGATGGGCTGGGTGGGAAGTTATGAAGAAATAAAGAACTTAAGATAGAGAAGTCACTGGAGACAAGAACAGAGAAACTGAAGAATTGGACTGATGGGCTGGGTGGGAAGTTATGAAGAAATAAAGAACTTAAGATAGAGAAGTCACTGGAGACAAGAACAGAGAAAGTGAAGAATTGGACTGATGGACTGGATGGGAAGTTATGAAGAAAAAAGAACTCAAGATAGAGAGGTCACTGGAGACAAGAACAGAGAAACTGAAGAATTGGACTGATGGGCTGGGTGGGAAGTTATGAAGAAATAAAGAACTTAAGATAGAGAAGTCACTGGAGACAAGAACAGAGAAACTGAAGAATTGGACTGATGGACTGGATGGGAAGTTATGAAGAAATAAAGAACTTAAGATAGAGAAGTCACTGGAGACAAGAACAGAGAAACTGAAGAATTGGACTGATGGACTGGATGGGAAGTTATGAAGAAATGTAGAACTCAAGATAGGGAAGTCACTGGAGACAAGAACAGAGAAACTGAAGAATTGGACTGATGGACTGGATGGGAAGTTATGAAGAAATAAAGAACTCAAGATAGAGAAGTCACTGGAGACAAGAACAGAGAAACTGAAGAATTGGACTGATGGACTGGATGGGAAGTTATGAAGAAATAAAGAACTCAAGATAGAGAAGTCACTGGAGACAAGAACAGAGAAACTGAAGAATTGGACTGATGGGCTGGATGGGAAGTTATGAAGAAATAAAGAACTCAAGATAGAGAGGTCACTGGAGACAAGAACAGAGAAACTGAAGAATTGGATTGATGGACTGGATGGGAAGTTATGAGAGAAATAAAGAACTCAAGATAGAGAGGTCACTGGAGACAAGAACAGAGAAACTGAAGAATTGGATTGATGGACTGGATGGGAAGTTATGAAGAAATAAAGAACTCAAGATAGAGAGGTCACTGGAGACAAGAACAGAGAAACTGAAGAATTGGATTGATGGACTGGATGGGAAGTTATGAAGAAATAAAGAACTCAAGATAGAGAGGTCACTGGAGACAAGAACAGAGAAACTGAAGAATTGGACTGATGGGCTGGGTGGGAAATTATGAAGAAATAAAGAACTTAAGATAGAGAAGTCACTGGAGACAAGAACAGAGAAACTGAAGAATTGGACTGATGGGCTGGGTGGGAAGTTATGGAGAAATAAAGAACTTAAGATAGAGAAGTCACTGGAGACAAGAACAGAGAAACTGAAGAATTGGACTGATGGACTGGATGGGAAGTTATGAAGAAATAAAGAACTCAAGATAGTGAGGTCACTGGAGACAAGAACAGAGAAACTGAAGAATTGGACTGATGGGCTGGATGGGAAGTTATGAAGAAATAAAGAACTCAAGATAGAGAATAAGTAATTTTCTAATTAATTTGGAAAAAACTATGTATCGAATATAAATTCAAACATACAGGTTCACCTTTGAATTTTCCAAAAGTAGAGTTGTATCACAATCTATATTACCGATAGTACGTTCCATACTGGAGTGATAAACAAAAGTACATTGTTTTAATTTACATTTTAAAGAGAAAAGTGCCTCTTTATATACATATATAACACTAGCCGAATGACCCGGGCAACGCCCGTGTTTTACCCGATTGAATGTTTTGATTCAAATACTATTTGTTACAATTATAAATTGGCGCCTTAAATAATTGCATATGTTAGTTAATAACTATAGCCTATGTGCTTTATCTGTCTATGTACTGTTGGCTTCCGTAGGCGTCTCTTACTGGGAAAAAGAAAGATAGGATTCCATTTGGTTATTATCTAATATATGCATTTATTTAGGGAGCGACCCGCTCCTACACAATAGTTACAAAGACGAAATAGCGAGTGGGGGGGGGGCATGATGGGGGGGCAAAGGTGGCGTGACCGTAGCCAACCAATAGGAGGGCGCCATTCCAAAAAATGACAGAGATGAAAACTGACTGACTGATTGATTAGGAGATGAGGAATGACGCTCGTAACTGTATATAGAATAGAGTTGCGTGAGGAGTATATTTATGTACCTAGAGAGGTGCCATATTAATTATGCATCAGTTTGGACAATTCGTCTGATTTCATAATTCCTCTCGTAGGATGTTATTGAATCGAAGTCGCCCCAGTACTGATGAGGGCCATAACCCGAAATCATGGTAAACGGACTGGCTTTTTTTAAATTTTTGTCTGAATTTGGAAAAACTGGTTTTGTGGCTCATTATTCATCACCAATAGTAAAATATTTTTACTTGGCTGATTAACATAATACCCCGTTCTTATGGATAATTAATGGGCGAGATGTCTCTCTAGGTACATACATATATATATGTCGTACCACAAACAATAGCAGTCATGGTCCTCGTAGTTTCAGGCGTCTAGGTTAATACACAAAGGACGAGGCAGGCTGGATAGCACCTAAGAGAGGACAGAGACCAACGACACGGGCAAGGTCTAGGAGGGTCGGATATGAGATTCCAGTTGTTCAGAGGGCGGTCGTAAAACTCACTAATGACTTGTGGAAGATCCCCGGGAAGGGTTCAAGTGATAATTTAGAAAATTTCCATTTTGCCTGATGTAAATCTCGACGAACTATACCTCTCGCCTTGCTTGAATTACTGGCTATCTCTCTTTTACTATATTGTCCTATTTCAGGTTACATGATCGTCAAGTTGGCGTGTTGAGTTTTATATACATTTGGGAGAATGTAATACTTTTTATAATTATGGTACATGACACAATCTCTAGTATATATTTACATTTATATTACTACATATATATATATACATTGATTTTTATTTTTTGAGAGATTTATGCTACAACACTTCTATATATATTAAGAAAAAAGGTATCTCCTTATCATGCAACTAATAGTTGATGATGGATTGCGCCATCTGTCGGAATAAATATCAACTATTCTTGTTGATTTTAACATTCCAGAATTGGCCGAATACCCATTTATGATTAATCTGATTAATTAGTTTCACGATCAGAAGATGACTTTTTCTTTATTTATCCACGTGATCCCAGTATAATTTCACTTTTATACTCCTTTTTCAATTCAATTTACATATATATTTACATAAATATTTGCATAGTTTTAATAATTAAAACCATTGCTTTTAATTATATATTGACAACATAATCCTCAGAATCGCTTTAATCCTAACTGAAAAAAAAAAAAGACAAAAATACAACGAATCTCCATTAAAATATTGTCAGGAGGACAGAGTTTCCTGGTATTCCCTCTTATCTGGACAGACCGGTCGGGGAAAACAGTGGTACCACGGGAAGTAGGAAAATATCTCAGTTCTCCCCTCTTGCTCTAACGGCTGGGTCGATTTGGCTCATGTAAATAGTAACTCTTATTTTATATTTGAATTATCGCATATAACTCATTAAATAAATATTTAAAGTAATTCGAAGGCCTAGTTAATTATTTTTCATCGCGACAATATCAGCAATAACTATTAGTACCGATTATTAATTAAAATAATTATTTATATTAGCTATATTATATAGTTAAATGTGTTCACTTAAGTATGCATAGAGCATATAACATTAGAGCTAAGTGTTATTTCCAAACTGTAGTTATAAAATTAACCACAAATGGTAGTTGTGTTACCCCCATCAGTTATAGATAAAGACTTACTAAAGGATGCACCCATTATGTACGCTCTCATAAAATTGGCACTAACCATTATAGAGTTAGTTATCGTGTGGGCTTAACTATTATATTATTAACTACATGAGGCGTTAATTAACTAGAGAAGTTGTTAGACCTGTATAATTAGGTGATGTATTATAACTAACTTATATAATATAATAATAGGAATTTATAATAAACAAAAATTTATTCGAGAATGATATGTTTGTACCGAAAATACCACCTCTCCCTTTGGTGGTGGTAGTGTCTTGTTCATGGAGCAGATCAGATCGGTCCGTGCACCCTGATCACAATACCGGCCAACTGAGATGGTAGTGTCTTTTTCATGGAGCAGATCAGATCGGTCCGTGCACCCTGATCACAATACCGGCCAACTGAGATGGTAGTGTCAGTGTCTTGTTCATGGAGCAGATCAGATCGGTCCGTGCACCCTGATCACAATACCAGCCAATTGAGGTGGTGGTGGCGTCTTGTCCATGGAGCTGATCAGATCAGTCCGTGCACCCTGATCACAATACCAGCCAACTGAGGTGGTGTCTTGTCCATGGAACATATCAGATCGGTCCGTGCACCCTGATCACAATATCAGCCAACAAAGGTGCCTTGTCTGTATGGATGTCCTCTTTTGGATTGATGTCTGCCATATAGAGAGCTGCAAGATTGGCCGGGCAACTGTATATATGGTCCGGAGTGAGTTGGGTGTTGTAACAGCAGTTCCTGTAGGATCTAGTCATGTCTGAGTTTATCTTCATTCCTTTAAAATGTTCTGTTCTGATTCTTAATATTATTGCCGTTAATTTTCTGTTAATGTTGACCCTCTCCCTTTAAAAATTCTATAAAAACAATTCCTATTTTAGGTTATTTGAAGGAGACATAGGCGCTTTTGTTCACACTTGGTTATCTTGTATGGATTGTATGACTAAATATATTGAAAATTATTAATATAATTTTTTTTAAATTCCTCATCGTGAGACCAAACAGACAGACAGAAGGACAAACAGACAATTCCCGAACACGCAGCGAGATTCAACAAGAGATGAACAGTGTGGTTACATTTTATATATCCCCACAAAAAATAGGGCGAACCTCCTTTTTTTTTTTAAGTTTTCTTTTTTTCCAAATTCAAAACTTTTGTTTCAATTGAATCATTTCTTCAACAACGTAAAAAAAAGATTGTCTTGAGGGTTATTTGTTGGTGTTTTGATTAAATTGAAGACAAGTGGAGTGGGAGGTTTGATTTGTGCCGGACTGTAATTCACTTGTTCAACCCCAGAGGGCATTGATTCTCAACATTTGGATGTGAATGACATGTAAGAAATGTTTTTATATAGTTTTATAACACACAAATATTTTATCTATAGGTCAACCTATCCCGTCAAAATAGACGCTATAGGTAATCTATTGACCACCTCCGCAAATTAGTTAACTCGCGAGAGGCAACAATTATTGTTTTAGATCATTATCCTTTCCAGCAAAATTTCCATCTATATTTTGGCCTAGCTGCTTTGCCAGCTAAACATCTCTCTGGCAGATTGTAAAAATTTCATTTGATCCCTTGTGGATTTTATAAAACAAATAAAAGTCGGTGGATGAGAGGGTAACACGCTCGATTCCCGACAATAAGTCGGTGGATGAGAGGGTAACACGCTCGATTCCCGACAGTCATGAACCGGGATTAAATCCCGCGTTAAAATTTGTTTAATATGTAAATAACCTTCACATATTATTCATTGTTCAATTATCATGAACTAGGTTGCTCTTGCTGAACGGTACCTATTTATGTGATTTGAACCAATAAAACCAAGCAAAAAAGTCGGTGGACGAGTAGGTAACACCCTCGATTCCCGACAGTCATGAACCGGGATTGTATCCCACGTTAACATTTTGTTTAATATGTAAATAACCTTCACATTCATTGTTGTAATTATCATAAACTAGGTTGTTCTTGTTGAGCGGTACCTGGTAAAGTGATTTTGGAACCGGTATAAAACCAAAGTCCGCCCTAGACTGACGAGGGCCATTAGCCCGAAACCATGGTCTCTAGGTGGAGGCTTCTCAGTTTGCCGAAGCTGGTGTTGTGGCTTTGTCAACGACCTGAGTCCGCTAGTTTGTGGTGAAAACCGTCTTGGTGCTTAGTTTCAGTATCTCTTTTGACGGGAGAGGTTCTCTTTATTTTTAAAGCTTAATATCCTCTCGTTAAAATTTCCAATAAAGATTTTGCACTCATGGACAAAACTTAAGGAAGTGAAAAGTCTTTGATGTCGCCAGTCGTTTGTTATTTTATTTTGTTTGAAGGAGACAAGAGACAATTTTGTTCACACTCACACAACGGCACCTAATAAAGTTATTTTGAACTGGGGGAGATAAAAAAAAAACTGGTAAATATGTTTGTAATAACTTTTTTATTATGTTTAACTTTGAGACTGAATTTTTTTTTTTTCAACTTTTATATAAGTTTTCGATTATATCATTTTGTTTTTAAATGTGTAATTTATGTATTTTTTTAATAATAAATAAAACATATACAATATATTGGTGTTTACCTTCAAGAAAATTTACATATGGTACAGCTACGTGTAAGCCACTACTTCGAAAGCAACTATTTAAATGTATATTTTTCGATTTATTTGATATTTATATAATGCTTTGAAAAAGAGAAATTCCGAAAGCTTAAATAATAGATTGAACAATAACAGCGCGCGCGCTGTCTCTCAAAATAGATACATTGATTTATTATTAAAATAATATAAATGGGCAAATTTACATGTAAATATGTTTAGGCGAGAAAACATTTCTCTATCACAGAGAGAGAGAATTATATTGACCTAGTTTTTGCATAAGGCCGAACTCGTGCTGCCATCTCTCGAGAAATTTTATAACTATTTATATCTTACTTTTATAAAATATGGAAAAATTTCACTTTTTTGCTTTAATATGTGCACTAGTCAAACTTTAAATAAATGTTAAAATTTTAAAATTATAAAGAAGGAAACAACAAATGAATTTCTTCAAATTTTAAAACTATTTTTAAATTATTTTCTCTCAATATACGTATGTACTTCTCGAAATTAAGATGCGCTGTTAATTAACACGAATATTCTTCTTTTTTTTTTTTTATTCTCAAATTTTTAAAATTTATATAAAATAATAAATATATATATAAATATATGTGAAAAAAAACGAAAGAAAAAATAAAAGATAAAAAGATCAGGTGTTGAAATCAATATTAAAAATGGCATATCCTGACCAGGAGCACATGTGCTTTATATGTATAAATAATATCAAATAAGGTAAAACATTACTCTCCAGATCACTCCAATTGTTAACGCTATTTAATTTACATACTTACACTCATGAACAAAACTTAAGGAAGTTGTACCTTTTAGCATGTATATCGGGATTAAGAGAATAACTCTGAAAGATATTACAGTGACCTTTATTGAAGACACATGATATAACCAAGTGTGAACAAAATGGCCGCTTGTCTTAAAAAAAAAAAAGAACGACCGGCGATATCAAATACTTTCCACTTCCTTAAGTTTTGTCCATGATATTTCGAGGAAATAACTTCACATGACGTGTGCAGTAAAATATTCCAGCGATAGACACAAATAAGTGTCCCGGAATCTATATATCATTTTCAAAATATTAGTAACGAGTTTATTTTATTAATTAGTGAGAAGGCAAGCTTTCGGCTACAAGCTCTTTAACAGGTCGATCTGTAATCGTAAGGTATTAAAGAAATTCCAGAGACACTCATCTTCCTTCGGTGCCTTCCTCTACTGAGGGTGGGCCACATGGTCTCTCCGTATCTCCCTCCTTCAATGTCTTCCTATACTGAGGGTGGGCCACATGGTCTCTCCATATCTCCCTCCTTCAATGTCTTCCTATACTGAGGGTGGGCCACATGGTCTCTCCATATCTCCCTCCTTCAATGTCTTCCTATACTGAGGGTGGGCCACATGGTCTCTCCATATCTCCCTCCTTCAATGTCTTCCTATACTGAGGGTGGGCCACATGGTCTCTCCATATCTCCCTCCTTCAATGTCTTCCTATACTGAGGGTGGGCCACATGGTCTCTCCATATCTCCCTCCTTCAATGTCTTCCTATACTGAGGGTGGGCCACATGGTCTCTCCATATCTCCCTCCTTCAATGTCTTCCTATACTGAGGGTGGGCCACATGATCTCTCCATATCTCCCTCCTTCAATGTCTTCCTATACTGAGGGTGGGCCATGTGGTCTCTCCATATCTCCCTCCTTCAATGCCTTCCTCTACTGAGGGTGGGCCACATGGTCTCTCTGTATCTCCCTCCTTCAGTGCCTTGCACTACTGAGGGTGGGCCACATGGTCTCTCCCTATCTCCCTCCTTCAATGCCTTCCTCTGCTGAAGGTAGGCCACGTGGTCTCTCCATATCTCCCTCCTTCCAGAGATTCCATCCTTCAATGCAGAATATATAAGCAGAATTTTCCAAAACAGTAATAGAGCTCTAAGAAAGATTCTGGTAGATTAAATTGACAAAACTGCTGTGAGGATTCATCACTGATGAGCCAAGCCCTCCCAATATTTTTTTATAGTAGTAAGGACAGTAGAAGTTTGTTTTATATGTGTGTAAAAGAAACATTTGTGCTTAAATGCTTTGATTTCTTACATAAAAATATACTTTATTGGGAGCTTTCGAGACTCGCTATTTCTCAAAGGGTGTGTGCCTTGTTAGTATTAGGTAAAATGTGTATTTTGACCTGAAACCTTTGTGTGTTATTTGATAGATACGCGCACAATACAACATCACTTATTATTTCGTCCAATTAACGGAAGAATGTGTAGGGACAAAGTGATTCAATACCCGAGGATTGGAGAGTCTTGGATGGCTGATTGTGGGACAATGGCGACATTTCGTCATCTCTGTCCACACAGACCTACCCGGATGTCAGGACCTCATGGTGGTCGCAGTGTTGCGATGGTTGGGACTGTATCTTTTAGTTCTGTTTTGTCTGTTGTATTTGTACCGATTGTTGTGATTTATACTTGGCTTTCATGGTTGTGTCATGATTGTTGTGATTGTGTCTTGGCAATCATTGTTGTGCCTTGGCAATCATTGTTGTGTCGTGATTGTTGTGCTTGTGTCTTGGCATCATTGTTGTGTTTTGATTGTTGTGCTTGTGTCAGAGCAATCATTGTTGTGTTTTGATTGCTGTGCTTGTGTCTTGGCAATCATTGTTGTGTCGTGATTGTTGTGTTTGTGTCTTGGCAATCATTGTTGTGTTTTGATTGTTGTGCTTGTGTCTTGGCAATCATTGTTGTGTCGTGATTGTTGTGCTTGTGTCTTGGCAATCATTGCTGTGTCGTGATTGTTGTGCTTGTGTCTTGGCAATCATTGCTGTGTCGTGATTGTTGTGCTTGTGTCTTGGCAATCATTGCTGTGTCGTGATTGTCGTGCTTGTGTCTTGGCAATCATTGCTGTGTCGTGATTGTTGTGCTTGTGTCTTGGCAATCATTGCTGTGTCGTGATTGTTGTGCTTGTGTCTTGGCAATCATTGCTGTGTCGTGATTGTTGTGCTTGTGTCTTGGCAATCATTGCTGTGTCGTGATTGTTGTGCTTGTGTCTTGGCAATCATTGTTGTGTCTTGATTGTTGTGCTTTTTTCTTGGCAATCATTGTTGTGTCGTGATTGTTGTGCTTTTTTCTTGGCAATCATTGTTGTGTCGCGATTGTTGGGCTTGTGTCTTGGCAATCATTGTTGTGCTTGTGTCTTGGCAATCATTTATGCGTCGTAATTGTTGTGCTTGTTTCTTGTCAATCATTGTTGTGCTTTTGTCTTGGCAATCATTGTTGTGTCGTGATTGTTGTGCTTGTGTCTTAGCAATCATTGCTGTGTCGTGATGTTGTGCTTGTGTCTTGGCAATAATTGCTGTGTCGTGATTGTTGTGCTTGTGTCTTGGCAACCATTGCTGTGTCGTGATGTTGTGCTTGTGTCTTGGTAATCATTGCTGTGTCGTGATGTTGTGCTTGTGTCTTGGTAATCATTGCTGTGTCGTGATTGTTGTGCTTGTGTCTTGGCAATCATTGTTGTGCTTGTGTCTTGGCAATCATTGCTGTGTCGTGATTGTTGTGCTTGTGTCTTGGTAATCATTGCTGTGTCGTGATTGTTGTGCTTGTGTCTTGGCAATCATTGCTGTGTCGTGATTGTTGTGCTTGTGTCTTGGCAATCATTGCTGTGTCGTGATGTTGTGCTTGTGTCGTGATTGTTGTGCTTGTGTCTTGGCAACCATTGCTGTGTCGTGATGTTGTGCTTGTGTCTTGGTAATCATTGCTGTGTCGTGATTGTTGTGCTTGTGTCTTGGCAATCATTGCTGTGTCGTGATTGTTGTGCTTGTGTCTTGGCAATCATAGTTGTGTCGTAATTGTTGTGCTTGTGTCTTGGCAATCATTGCTGTGTCGTGATTGTTGTGCTTGTGTCTTGGCAATCATTGCTGTGTCGTGATTGTTGTGCTTGTGTCTTGGCAATCATTGTTGTGCTTGTGTCTTGGCAATCATTGCTGTGTCGTGATTGTTGTGCTTGTGTCTTGGCAATCATTGCTGTGTCGTGATTGTTGTGCTTGTGTCTTGGCAATCATTGCTGTGTCGTGATGTTGTGCTTGTGTCTTGGTAATCATTGCTGTGTCGTGATTGTTGTGCTTGTGTCTTGGCAATCATTGTTGTGCTTGTGTCTTGGCAATCATTGCTGTGTCGTGATTGTTGTGCTTGTGTCTTGGCAATCATTGCTGTGTCGTGATTGTTGTGCTTGTGTCTTGGCAATCATTGCTGTGTCGTGATGTTGTGCTTGTTTTTTGGTAATCATTGCTGTGTCGTGATTGTTGTGCTTGTGTCTTGGCAATCATTGTTGTGCTTGTCTCTTGGCAATCATTGCTGTGTCGTGATTGTTGTGCTTGTGTCTTGGCAATCATTGCTGTGTCGTGATTGTTGTGCTTGTGTCTTGGCAATCATTGCTGTGTCGTGATGTTGTGCTTGTGTCTTGGCAATCATTGCTGTGTCGTGATTGTTGTGCTTGTGTCTTGGCAACCAATGCTGTGTCGTGATGTTGTGCTTGTGTCTTGGTAATCATTGCTGTGTCTTGATTGTTGTGCTTGTGTCTTGGCAATCATTGTTGTGCTTGTGTCTTGGCAATCATTGCTGTGTCGTGATTGTTGTGCTTGTGTCTTGGTAATCATTGCTGTGTCGTGATTGTTGTGCTTGTGTCTTGGCAATCATTGTTGTGCTTGTGTCTTGGCAATCATTGCTGTGTCGTGATTGTTGTGCTTGTGTCTTGGCAATCATTGCTGTATCGTGATGTTGTGCTTGTGTCTTGGCAATCATTGCTGTGTCGTGATTGTTGTGCTTGTGTCTTGGCAACCAATGCTGTGTCGTGATGTTGTGCTTGTGTCTTGGTAATCATTGCTGTGTCGTGATTGTTGTGCTTGTGTCTTGGCAATCATTGCTGTGTCGTGATTGTTGTGCTTGTGTCTTGGCAATCATAGTTGTGTCGTAATTGTTGTGCTTGTGTCTTGGCAATCATTGCTGTGTCGTGATTGTTGTGCTTGTGTCTTGGCAATCATTGCTGTGTCGTGATTGTTGTGCTTGTGTCTTGGCAATCATTGCTGTGTCGTGATTGTTGTGCTTGTGTCTTGGCAATCATAGTTGTGTCGTAATTGTTGTGCTTGTGTCTTGGCAATCATTGCTGTGTCGTGATTGTTGTGCTTGTGTCTTGGCAATCATTGCTGTGTCGTGATTGTTGTGCTTGTGTCTTGGCAATCATAGTTGTGTCGTAATTGTTGTGCTTGTGTCTTGGCAATCATTGCTGTGTCGTGATTGTTGTGCTTGTGTCTTGGCAATCATTGCTGTGTCGTGATTGTTGTGCTTGTGTATTGGCAATCATTGCTGTGTCGTAAATGTTGTGCTTGTGTCTTGGCAATCATTGCTGTGTCGTGATTGTTGTGCTTGTGTCTTGGCAATCATTGTTGTGTCGTGATTGTTGTGCATGTGTCTTGGCAATCATTGTTCTGCTTGTGTCTTGGCAATCATTGTTGTGCTTGTGTCTTGGCAATCATTGCTGTGTCTTAATTGTTGTGCTTGTGTCTTGGCAATCATTGTTGTGCTCGTGTCTTGGCAATCATTACTGTGTCGTGATTGTTGTGCTTGTGTCAGGGCAATCATTGTTGTGTCGTGATTGTTGTGCTTGTGTCTTGGCAATCATTGTTGTGCTTGTGTCTTGGCAATCATTGCTGTGTCGTGATTGTTGTGCTTGTGTCTTGGCAATCATTGTTGTGCTTGTGTCTTGGCAATCATTGCTGTGTCGTGATTGTTGTGCTTGTGTCTTGGCAATCATTGCTGTGTCGTGATTGTTGAGCTTGTGTCTTGGCAATCATTGCTGTGTCGTGATTGTTGTGCTTGTGTCTTGGCAATCATTGCTGTGTCGTGATTGTTGTGCTTGTCTCTTGGCAATCATTGCTGTGTCGTGATTGTTGTGCTTGTTTTTTTGGCAATCATAGCTGTGTCGTGATGTTGTGCTTGTGTCTTGGCAATCATTGCTGTGTCGTGATGTTGTGTTTGTATCTTGGTAATCATTGCTGTGTCGTGATTGTTGTGCTTGTGTCTTGGCAATCATTGCTGTGTCGTGATGTTGTGTTTGTGTCTTGGTAATCATTGCTGTGTCGTGATTGTTATGCTTGTGTCTTGGCAATCATTGCTGTGTCGTGATGTTGTGCTTGTGTCTTGGTAATCATTGCTGTGTCGTGATTGTTGTGCTTGTGTCTTGACAATCATTGCTGTGTCGTGATGTTGTGCTTGTGTCTTGGTAATCATTGCTGTGTCGTAATTGTTGTGCTTGTGTCTTGGCAATCATTGCTGTGTCGTGATGTTGTGTTTGTGTCTTGGCATTCATTGTTGTGTCTTGGCAATCATTGCTGTGTCGTGATTGTTGTGCTTGTGTCTTGGTAATCATTGCTGTGTCGTGATTGTTGTGCTTGTGTCTTGGCAATCATTGCTGTATCGTGATTGTTGTGCTTGTGTCTTGGCAATCATTGTTGTGTCTTGGCAATCATTGCTGTGTCGTGATTGTTGTGCTTGTGTCTTGGCAATCATTGCTGTGTCGTGATGTTGTGCTTGTCTCTTGGCAATCATTGCTGTGTCGTGATTGTTGTGCTTGTGTCTTGGCAATCATTGCTGTGTCGTGATGTTGTGCTTGTGTCTTGGCAATCATTGCTGTGTCGTGATTGTTGTGCTTGTGTCTTGGCAATCATTGTTGTGTCTTGGCAATCATTGCTGTGTCGTGATTGTTGTGCTTGTGTCTTGGCAATCATTGTTGTGTCTTGTCAATCATTGCTGTGTCGTGATTGTTGTGCTTGTGTCTTGGCATTCATTGTTGTGCTTGTGTCTTGGCAATCATTGCTGTGTCGTGATTGTTGTGCTTGTGTCTTGGCAATCATTGCTGTGTCGTGATGTTGTGCTTGTGTCTTGGCAATCATTGCTGTGTCGTGATTGTTGTGCTTGTGTCTTGGCTATCATTGCTGTATCGTGATTGTTGTGCTTGTGTCTTGGCACTCATTGTTGTTCCTGTGTCTTGGCAATCATTGCTGTGTCGTGATTGTTGTGCTTGTGTCTTGGCAATCATTGCTGTGTCGTGATTGTTGTGCTTGTGTCTTGGCAACCATTGCTGTGTCGTGATGTTGTGCTTGTGTCTTGGTAATCATTGCTGTGTCGTGATTATTGTGCTTGTGTCTTGGCAATCATTGTTGTGCTTGTGTCTTAGCAATCATTGCTGTGTCGTGATTATTGTGCTTGTGTCTTGGCAATCATTGTTGTGCTTGTGTCTTAGCAATCATTGCTGTGTCGTGATTGTTGTGCTTGTGTCTTGGCTATCATTGCTGTATCGTGATTGTTGTGCTTGTGTCTTGGCAGTCATTGTTCCTGTGTCTTGGCAATCATTGCTGTGTCGTTATTGTTGTGCTTGTGTCTTGGCAATCATTGCTGTGTCGTGATGTTGTGCTTGTGTCTTGGCAATCATTGCTGTGTCGTGATTGTTGTGCTTGTGTCTTGGCAATCATTGCTGTGTCGTGTTGTTGTGCTTGTGTCTTGGCAATCATTGTTGTGTCGTAATTGTTGTGCTTGTGTCTTGGCAATCATTGCTGTGTCGTGATTGTTGTGCTTGTGTCTTGGCAATCATTGCTGTGTCGTGATTGTTGTGCTTGTGTCTTGGCAATCATTGCTGTGTCGTAATTGTTGTGCTTGTGTCTTGGCAATCATTGCTGTGTCGTGATTGTTGTGCTTGTGTCTTGGCAATCATTGTTGTGTCGTGATTGTTGTGCTTGTGTCTTGGCAAGCATTGTTGTGCTTGTGTCTTGGCAATCATTGCTGTGTCTAATTGTTGTGCTTGTGTCTTGGCAATCATTGCTGTGTCTTAATTGTTGTGCTTGTGTCTTGGCAATCATTGTTGTGCTTGTGTCTTGGCAATCATTGCTGTGTCGTGATTGTTGTGCTTGTGTCTAGGCAATCATTGTTTTGTCGTGATTGTTGTGCTTGTGTCTTGGCAATCATTGTTGTGCTTGTGTCTTGGCAATCATTGCTGTGTCGTGATTGTTGTGCTTGTGTCTTGGCATTCATTGTTGTGCTTGTGTCTTGGCAATCATTGCTGTGTCGTGATTGTTGTGCTTGTGTCTTGGCAATCATTGCTGTGTCGTGATTGTTGTGCTTGTGTCTTGGCAATCATTGCTGTGTCGTGATTGTTGTGCTTGTGTCTTGGCAATCATTGCTGTGTCTTGGAAATCATTGCTGTGTCGTGATTGTGTCTTGGCAATCATTGCTGCGTCGTGATTGTTGTGCTTGTCTCTTGGCAATCATTGCTGTGTCGTGATTGTTGTGCTTGTGTCTTGGCAATCATTGCTGTGTCGTGATGTTGTGCTTGTGTCTTGGCAATCATTGCTGTGTCGTGATGTTGTGTTTGTGTCTTGGTAATCATTGCTGTGTCGTGATTGTTGTGCTTGTGTCTTGGCAATCATTGCTGTGTCGTGATTGTTGTGTTTGTGTCTTGGCAATCATTGTTGTGTTTTGATTGTTGTGCTTGTGTCTTGGCAATCATTGCTGTGTCGTGATGTTGTGCTTGTGTCTTGGTAATCATTGCTGTGTCGTGATTGTTGTGCTTGTGTCTTGGCAATCATTGCTGTGTCGTTATGTTGTGCTTGTCTCTTGGCAATCATTGCTGTGTCGTGATTGTTGTGCTTGTGTCTTGGCAATCATTGCTGTGTCGTGATGTTGTGCTTGTGTCTTGGCAATCATTGCTGTGTCGTGATTGTTGTGCTTGTGTCTTGGCAATCATTGCTGTGTCGTGATTGTTGTGCTTGTGTCTTGGAAATCATTGTTGTGTCTTGGCAATCATTGCTGTGTCGTGATTGTTGTGCTTGTGTCTTGGCAATCATTGTTGAGCTTGTGTCTCGGCAATCATTGCTGTGTCGTGATTGTTGTGCTTGTGTCTTGACAATCATTGTTGTGTCTTGGCAATCATTGCTGTGTCGTGATTGTTGTGCTTGTGTCTTGGCAATCATTGTTGTGTCTTGTCAATCATTGCTGTGTCGTGATTGTTGTGCTTGTGTCTTGGCAATCATTGTTGTGCTTGTGTCTTGGCAATCATTGCTGTGTCGTGATTGTTGTGCTTGTGTCTTGGCAATCATTGCTGTGTCGTGATGTTGTGCTTGTGTCTTGGTAATCATTGCTGTGTCGTGATTGTTGTGCTTGTGTCTTGGCAATCATTGCTGTGTCGTGATTGTTGTGCTTGTGTCTTGGCAATCATTGCTGTGTCGTGATTGTTGTGCTTGTGTCTTGGCAATCATTGCTGTGTCGTGATTGTTGTGCTTGTGTCTTGGCAATCATTGCTGTGTCGTGATTGTTGTGCTTGTGTCTTGGCAATCATTGTTGTGCTTGTGTCTTGGTAATCATTGCTGTGTCGTGATTGTTGTTCTTGTCTCTTGGCAATCATTGCTGTGTCGTGATTGTTGTGCTTGTGTCTTGGCAATCATTGCTGTGTCGTGATTGTTGTGCTTGTGTCTTGGTAATCATTGCTGTGTCGTGATTGTTGTGCTTGTGTCTTGGCAATCATTGCTGTGTCGTGATTGTTGTGCTTGTGTCTTGGTAATCATTGCTGTGTCGTGATTGTTGTGCTTGTGTCTTGGCAATCATTGTTGTGCCGTGATTATTTCTTGGCCACATGGTTGTGTCGTAATTGTTGTGCTTGTGTCTTGGCAATCATTGTTGTGTCTTGATTGTTATGCTTGTGTCTTGGCAATCATTGTTGTGTCGTGATTGTTGTGCTTGTGTCTTGGCAATCATTGCTGTGTCGTGATTGTTGTGCTTGTCTCTTGGCAATCATTGCTGTGTCGTGATTGTTGTGCTTGTGTCTTGGCAATCATTGCTGTGTCGTGATGTTGTGCTTGTGTCTTGGCAATCATTGCTGTGTCGTGATGTTGTGTTTGTGTCTTGGTAATCATTGCTGTGTCGTGATTGTTGTGCTTGTGTCTTGGCAATCATTGCTGTGTCGTGATGTTGTGCTTGTGTCTTGGTAATCATTGCTGTGTCGTGATTGTTGTGCTTGTGTCTTGGCAATCATTGCTGTGTCGTGATGTTGTGCTTGTCTCTTGGCAATCATTGCTGTGTCGTGATTGTTGTGCTTGTGTCTTGGCAATCATTGCTGTGTCGTGATGTTGTGCTTGTGTCTTGGCAATCATTGCTGTGTCGTGATTGTTGTGCTTGTGTCTTGGCAATCATTGCTGTGTCGTGATTGTTGTGCTTGTGTCTTGGAAATCATTGTTGTGTCTTGGCAATCATTGCTGTGTCGTGATTGTTGTGCTTGTGTCTTGGCAATCATTGTTGAGCTTGTGTCTCGGCAATCATTGCTGTGTCGTGATTGTTGTGCTTGTGTCTTGACAATCATTGTTGTGTCTTGGCAATCATTGCTGTGTCGTGATTGTTGTGCTTGTGTCTTGGCAATCATTGTTGTGTCTTGTCAATCATTGCTGTGTCGTGATTGTTGTGCTTGTGTCTTGGCAATCATTTTTGTGCTTGTGTCTTGGCAATCATTGCTGTGTCGTGATTGTTGTGCTTGTGTCTTGGCAATCATTGCTGTGTCGTGATGTTGTGCTTGTGTCTTGGTAATCATTGCTGTGTCGTGATTGTTGTGCTTGTGTCTTGGCAATCATTGCTGTGTCGTGATTGTTGTGCTTGTGTCTTGGCAATCATTGCTGTGTCGTGATTGTTGTGCTTGTGTCTTGGCAATCATTGCTGTGTCGTGATTGTTGTGCTTGTGTCTTGGCAATCATTGCTGTGTCGTGATTGTTGTGCTTGTGTCTTGGCAATCATTGCTGTGTCGTGATTGTTGTGCTTGTGTCTTGGCAATCATTGTTGTGCTTGTGTCTTGGTAATCATTGCTGTGTCGTGATTGTTGTTCTTGTCTCTTGGCAATCATTGCTGTGTCGTGATTGTTGTGCTTGTGTCTTGGCAATCATTGCTGTGTCGTGATTGTTGTGCTTGTGTCTTGGTAATCATTGCTGTGTCGTGATTGTTGTGCTTGTGTCTTGGCAATCATTGCTGTGTCGTGATTGTTGTGCTTGTGTCTTGGCAATCATTGTTGTGCCGTGATTATTTCTTGGCCACATGGTTGTGTCGTAATTGTTGTGCTTGTGTCTTGGCAATCATTGTTGTGTCTTGATTGTTATGCTTGTGTCTTGGCAATCATTGTTGTGTCGTGATTGTTGTGCTTGTGTCTTGGCAATCATTGCTGTGTCGTGATTGTTGTGCTTGTCTCTTGGCAATCATTGCTGTGTCGTGATTGTTGTGCTTGTGTCTTGGCAATCATTGCTGTGTCGTGATGTTGTGCTTGTGTCTTGGCAATCATTGCTGTGTCGTGATGTTGTGTTTGTGTCTTGGTAATCATTGCTGTGTCGTGATTGTTGTGCTTGTGTCTTGGCAATCATTGCTGTGTCGTGATGTTGTGCTTGTGTCTTGGTAATCATTGCTGTGTCGTGATTGTTGTGCTTGTGTCTTGGCAATCATTGCTGTGTCGTGATGTTGTGCTTGTCTCTTGGCAATCATTGCTGTGTCGTGATTGTTGTGCTTGTGTCTTGGCAATCATTGCTGTGTCGTGATTGTTGTGCTTGTGTCTTGGAAATCATTGTTGTGTCTTGGCGATCATTGCTGTGTCGTGATTGTTGTGCTTGTGTCTTGGCAATCATTGTTGAGCTTGTGTCTCGGCAATCATTGCTGTGTCGTGATTGTTGTGCTTGTGTCTTGACAATCATTGTTGTGTCTTGGCAATCATTGCTGTGTCGTGATTGTTGTGCTTGTGTCTTGGCAATCATTGTTGTGTCTTGTCAATCATTGCTGTGTCGTGATTGTTGTGCTTGTGTCTTGGCAATCATTGTTGTGCTTGTGTCTTGGCAATCATTGCTGTGTCGTGATTGTTGTGCTTGTGTCTTGGCAATCATTGCTGTGTCGTGATGTTGTGCTTGTGTCTTGGTAATCATTGCTGTGTCGTGATTGTTGTGCTTGTGTCTTGGCAATCATTGTTGTGCTTGTGTCTTGGCAATCATTGCTGTGTCGTGATTGTTGTGCTTGTGTCTTGGCAATCATTGCTGTGTCGTGATTGTTGTGCTTGTGTCTTGGCAATCATTGCTGTGTCGTGATTGTTGTGCTTGTGTCTTGGCAATCATTGTTGTGCTTGTGTCTTGGTAATCATTGCTGTGTCGTGATTGTTGTGCTTGTCTCTTGGCAATCATTGCTGTGTCGTGATTGTTGTGCTTGTGTCTTGGCAATCATTGCTGTGTCGTGATTGTTGTGCTTGTGTCTTGGTAATCATTGCTGTGTCGTGATTGTTGTGCTTGTGTCTTGGCAATCATTGCTGTGTCGTGATTGTTGTGCTTGTGTCTTGGTAATCATTGCTGTGTCGTGATTGTTGTGCTTGTGTCTTGGCAATCATTGTTGTGCCGTGATTATTTCTTGGCCACATGGTTGTGTCGTAATTGTTGTGCTTGTGTCTTGGCACTCATTGTTGTGTCTTGATTGTTATGCTTGTGTCTTGGCAATCATTGTTGTGTCGTGATTGTTGTGCTTGTGTCTTAGCAATCATTGTTGTGTCTTGATTGTTGTTCTTGTGTCTTGGCAATCATTGCTGTGCCGTGATTATTTCTTGGCCACATGGTTGTGTCGTGATTGTTGTGGTTATTTCTTTGTTGTAACTTGGTTGTGTTTGATTGTTATGGTTGTCAGGCCGTTGTGGTTGTGGCTATATTTTTGCAATTGTTTTGATTATAATGGTCGTAGCGTGGTTGCTAGGATTGTATCTTTGTCATTCAGGTTGGGATTTGGCTACCAATGGAATCTGGAATACACCACACATTCCCCATTTTAAACAAAAACAAACAGACACGGTCTGAAAAACAAATCGGCGTAGTTAACAACAACTATACGATTGATTATATATCTACACCATCGACTCACCATCTACACTCATGGACAAAATTTAAAGAAGTGGAAAGTCTTTGATATCGCCGGTCGCATGTTTTTTTTTTTTTTTTTTTTTTTGAAGGAGACAAAGAGACAAAATTTACACATTTGGTTATCTCGTGTGTCTTCAATAGAGGTCACTGTAATATCTTTCAGAGTTATTGTCTGAATCCCGATATACATGGTAAAAGGTACAACTTCTTTAAGTTTTGTCCATGAGTGTATTTATCCTAAGATAAACACATTGCCACAGAGAACAATAATTATTACAAAATTTATGGCATAAATGACAATTTCTACAAGTTTATTATTTTTATCCCACGTACATATGGTACAGGCCATGATAATTCATGATGGCTTGTTGGCAACTTCTTTTACTTCAAGTGTATCATCACATATATATAGAAAACATGTTCGACTTCTTCACTAACAAGTGTGCCAGAGCTCCGTTTGGTTACTTGCACTCATTAGTGAGGTTGGGAATATGCAAGAAAGGGGGACCATTGAAGCCTTTTTTTTTTGCTTTAAAAAATATATATCCATTGAGAGATTCGATTCCAAGTCTTTGCTGTCGTGAATCAACAATTTATACCACTCCTTCATCTTCTCTATAAGTAAATCCAGAAACCAGTTATATATAAATACACACACCCCATCATTTTAAACCATTTCTTTATTCTTACAACAAATTATACATCTATTTATAAAGAGATTATCAAAATTCGAAACTATTTTTAAAGGCGTAAGTTTCTTTTTGAAATTAAACAATTTCTACTGCCCTTACTGCAATGGAAAAATTTAATGGGAGGGCCTGGCTCATCAGTAGCGAACCCTCCCAGCGGGTTTCGCCAGTTTAATCTACCATACCGCTGTTATATTGCATTTTTTGGAACTTTCTTTTATAGTGATATACCTATTGCTGATTTCAAAAAAGAAACTTACGCCTTTAAAATAGTTTCGAATTTTGATAACAGATGGCGCGCTAGTGCCATTATAAAGAGATTATCAAAATATAAACTATTTTTGAAGCGTATGATTCTTTTTTAATTGAAATAATTTCTTACTCTCCTTACTACAATGATAAATTAATGGGAGGGCCTGGCTCATCAGTGGTGAATCCTCCCAGCAGTTTCGCCAGTTTAATTTATTATTGTAGTAAAAAGGCAGTAGTAAATTGTTTCAATTCAAAAAGAATCATATACACGTCAAAAAAACAAAAGCATATATTTCTTATAACAAATGGTATGCGCTAATAAATCTAGAGGAAGAGATTAGAGTCAATGGTCACAAATCACAAAATGATTACGTTATAACGGTAATCTCTTGAAGATATATTTCAAGAGATATCTCTCCAATCATTGAGATGATGTAAAGTGACTTGACGTAACCGTTACACAAGAAATCAACCATCCTCACTTTTGACGCGTCCCTGAAGTCAACCCCGTTTCCCGGCCGATGTTGAAAGGTTTGTTCACCCAGATTGACAATCGCCTCAAAGATCCCTATGTTCACCTCCCCCCCTCCATTTCGAGAGGAAAATGATGAAACACTATCATCATAACGCAATAAAAAGTCCAAATTCCCTCCTTTTCTAATCATGCTCGAATATCTCTAGCCATCCCCCCAGAAACTGTTCCTTGGGAAGGAAACCATTTGTATCTTAGCCAAAAAACCCTATAAAGGTTTTATTAAAGTGGTTTTGTACAAAAATTCAGTTCTTTTACTATTTGTTCCACTCTCACAATTAGTAATCTTATTTATTTTTCAATACACAAAACGTGATATCCTTGCTAGAGATATGATTGCGTAAATTATTAAATAGAAACAGTTATAAAACTCCCATTATACACAATGAAAAATACATGAAGAAATGATAAGATAGCAACATGATCCTTTCAAGTCAGACAGATAATCATAAATATATATATTTACAAAAATTGTTTGAAATTTATATGTTAACTTTGTATTTATTCTTATTTTTTAATTCATAGAAGCATTTTTCTGGCAGACATATTCAAATTTTATCATCATCATTTAAAAAAATATATTATTGTTTTTTTTTCTTTGTTAGTTATCAAATCATTTTCAATTTTGTAGTTTTTTTTGTTTTGTTGTGTTCCCTTTTAAGTAATAAAATATATGTAGAACTAAGGTGTAATATTCAATTCAAACATATGGAACCAACATCGATTCATTTTTAAAACAAAGCAAAAGCATAAGCTTATACAAATTTCACTTTTTCATACAAAAATGGTAAAATCTCTGACAGTTCTCTCTGTATATTAGTAATCTAAATCATATTACAACAGGAGGAATCGCCGGATACCATTTCTAGAAAAGAATAAAAGTTAACGGCAACGCGATTCTTTATTAAAGATATGTAAACTTGGCGAGAGCTTTCGGACAATAACTTCCTTCAACAGGCTGTAATAACGTATATAAGAAACTAGAGGAGAAATGATATATATACATTGAGTAATTTACAAAAATGGAAATATTTTATAAATTTGATAAATATTATTCTGATTTTTTTATGAAAATAAATTTGTATATAGATTTGTTTGGGGGGGGGGGGGGGTTGTTGTGTCCAATAATATTTATTGAACCACGTGTTCGCTCAATACAAATATTACACGCCTCACAAAAAAAACTATCTACAAAAGTTTATAGTTTGGAGTTTAGTATCTTTAAGCGAGGCCCCTGGATGATGACACCCTGGCCAAGAGCTGCATTTACAAGTACTTCCTCGGCGTGGAACTGAGGAGTGAAGACCTTGTCTGGAGGAGAACTCTCTCAAGATGGGGAAACCTCCCTTGCTGAATAAATTTTTACATATATAACATATATATTTATTTTTCTATTATTTTTCATATATAACTGTGTAAAAAATAAAGGTCACCTCTCCCGTCAAAACAAGACGCCATATATTGACCATCGCAAGCTAGTGGCCTCGGGTCGGTGACAAAGCCACACCACAAGCTTTGGTAAACTGAGAAGTGTTCACGTGGAGACCAGAGTTTCGGGCTAATGACCATCTTCAGTCCAAGGCGGGCTTTATTCCATGAGATCCACAAAGGATATAATAGAATATTCACAATCCGCCAAAGAGGTGCTTAACTGGAAAAGTCGCAAAATTTCTATCATATTTATTTTCCTATATATATAACTCTTTTAAGACGAGTAATCCTTTCAATATATTATAATAACGAATAGAATCAAAAAGGATAAGTTTCTTTCTTTATTTATTTATTAAGCTCAGGTTTTTTTAGCGAGCTTGTTACTGCTCCCCCTCCTTCTTTTTCATCCGACCTTGGGACCGGCAAAGGTGGACCAATCACCTTACTGGAAGAAACAAGAAAATTGGAGACGGAACAAGATGTAGAGGGCTTCTCAGTAAAGTCACCAACTTCAGCATTTTATCAGAATTACCTACTATATTATATCTAGAGAATGAAATATATTATTAGAAACTTATAAAGAAACTTATCCTTTTTGATTCTATTCGTTATTATAATATATAACTATTTGTGTTTTTTATTATCATTATTTATAAATTTTGTTTCTCACTCGCCAACATTGATTAGAAGTCAATAATATTGTTTACATTTCCAGTTGCCTACATAGATATATACCTCAAGGTATTCAAGTAAAATTGTATTGGCATCAGGTATGTAAATTAAGATAAAAGCATCTTCACTAAGACTGTAAATAACTGATTACCTATTTACAACAACAACAACAAAAAGCCTTTATTTAGGGTCACTGACCCTATACAGGATTCATCAGAGGTATGCATAAGAACAGAGCAGTGAAAGACAAAGGAAACAACGATATAGACAAAAGAAAAAAGAAAAAAAACAAGAAAGAGGGAAGCAAGAAAAACAACACAAAAAGAGTAGCAGTAAGAAAGTGAGGAATGAGTGTCACTTGGCCTTCTTCTGAGATATGAACTTGTGGAAACCATAAAACGCCGATTACCTATTTACATATTGATATACTTTCTAATTTTGTTGTTTCCTTTCTTGAACTCCGTGATGAGGCTAACTATTGCGAAATTTCTGGATAAAAAGCTTTTGTTGTCGTAATGGAAGGGCATACCTCATCAGTGATTAACCCTTCCAGCGTTTTTGTCCGTTTAATCTACCAAGCCTCTAATGAACCCTACATATTTCTATAGAGATAAAAGGAATATTTTTACGTTTAAAAAACAGGAAGGAAAACGTTTAATTTCTAATAATAGATTTCATTCTCTAGATATAATATAGTAGGTAATTCTGATAAAATGCTGAAGTTGGTGACATTACTGAGGAGCCATCTTGTTCTGTCTCCAACTTTCTTGTTTCTTCCAGTAAGGTGATTGGTCCACCTTTGCTGGTCCCAAGGTCGGATGAAAAAGAAGGAAGGGGAGTAGTAACAAGCTCACTAAAAAACCTGAGCTTAGCTGTCTCGGCTAATAGTAGCCTGTAAGGGCTCCAGGGATATAGGATGTTTGTACTCCATGTTAGGAGTGGCTGTACATGGTGTCTGTTCCACATGTCAGACATTTAATATTGGAGCTAAGTCAGTGGCCTGCCACTGAGTAATACTCCCAATCTTAATGACATTCTACTTCACCCAGTCATTATGAATGTCAATGAGATCTACTCCTCCCCAGCAGACACCATCTCAAGCTCTACAGACTTGGACCCTTATATGATTGTTGAGTGGAGATAAGAAAGAAGAAGAAGAGGTGATAGGTTGAATTT
>CP092883.1:1771312-1846419 GCA_030710605.1 Cordylochernes scorpioides | reverse complement strand
GATGACAGCCTTCGTTTCCGCATATTTTGTGCAATAGTCGGTCAATACTATCATCCACTTCTTTCTGTTCTTTGTAGATGGCAATGGTCCCAAAAAGTCGATCCCAACTCTCTCGAAGGGATAATTTGCAGCAGGGATCGGATGAAGTAGGCCAGCAGGCAACTGATTAGAACCCTTCCTTCTTTGGCACAGATGGCAGGTCCTAACGTACTCCACTACATCCTTCAGCATGGATGGCCAGAAATATTTATCCTTTAGACGGTGCATTGTTCTGGTCACACCTAAATGGCCACAGATCATATGATTGTGGTGCTCTTTTGAAATGTCCTTCCTTCTCACTCTGGGTACCACCAGCAGCCAGACTCTTCCTTCTGGCCTCGGATTTCTTTTGTACAGACATCCGTTTTCTTCTTTAAAATTTTCAACAATCGATCGTTTGCCCTCCGTGTCACCGAGGCATCTCTTGATGTTTTCGATATATTCGTCGGAATCCTCGATGACTGGGTTGAAAAACAAACTATCATAGTTATCGTCAAAATCAGTTTCTGGTAATGGACCTCGTGAAAGACCATCTGCATCCAAATGTTTTTTCCCGGGTTTATAAATTATTTCGAAGTCATATTCTTGTATTTTTTAATGCCCATCTTGCAAGTCTACCCGTTGGATCCCTTAGATTTCTTAACCAACACAACGCGTGATGGTCCGTCATAACTTTGAAGCGCCTTCCATATAGATAAGGCCGTAACTTCGACATTGACCATACTAATGCCAAACATTCCTTCTCCGTTGTCGAATAATTACGTTCTGGCTTGCTTAATGATCGACTTATGTATGAAATTACTTTTTCTTGACCATTGATAGTTTGAACAAGGGTAGCACCTAGGCCAATATTTGATGCATCGGTGTGGATCTGGGTCGGTGCTTCTGGGTCAAAATGTGATAATATCGGGGGATTGTTAGCAACGATTTCAGAGTTATAAATGCTTCTTCCTGAGATTCCGACCAGATGAATGGAGAATCCTTTCTTGTTAGTTTGAACAGTGGGTCAGCTATTCGCGAGAAGTTCTTAATGAATTTCCTGTAATATGAGCAAAGTCCTATGAATGACTGAATTTCTTTTGTCTTTGAAGGACGGGGAAAATCTCTAATCGCTTTAACATTATGATCTGCTGGTTTAATTCCATGTTTGCTTGTCACGTGACCGAGTATTTCAATTTCTTCAAATCCAAATCGGCACTTTTTCCCATTAAGGCCTCAGGTTCGATTCACGAACGCACTTTAAAACAGCCTCAATCCTTCCGAGATGAGTGGTAAAGTCGGGACTGTATATAATAACGTCATCTAGGTAACAGAGGCAAAATTTCTATTTTATGTTTTTAGTACATTGTCCATAATTCTTTCGAAAGTAGCTGGAGCATTGCACAAACCAAATGGCATAACATTCAATTCGTCTAAACCGTGGGATGTTGTGCAGGCCGTCTTCTTCTTGTCTTGTTCCTCGATCTCTACCTGCCATAAACCCGATCTGAGATCTATGGCCGTGAAATATCTAGATCCCTGAAGTGTGTCCATAACATCATCAATTCTGGGGATCGGATAAACATCCTTTACCGTTATGCTGTTCAGTTTCCTGTAGTCTATACAAAAGCGCCAATTGCCATCTCTCTTTCTGACCAAAATAACCGGAAAAGCCCATGGACCAGAAGATGCCCTTATTACTCCCTCCTGGAGCATATCCTGAATTTGTTCTTTGATGATGTCTCGCTCCTTAGGGCTAACTCTGTACGGTTTGTGTTTTATCGGCTTCGCATTCTCTGTGTCAATTCTATGTTTGGCCAAATTCGTCTTGCCCAATTTTGATGAAAATAGATCACTGTATTTCGATAAAAACTTGCCTTAATTCATTCTTTTGGCTTAATGTCAGGTCCTCGTTTATTTGAATTTCCGTCACCTTATCTTCCTCATCATCTTCTATATTATTAAGCATGGTGGGAGGACTTGCGTAGCCCAAGGTCTGATTCTTCATTATTTTTAATGCTCGAGGATAAGGATTAGTTATCCATAAATCCGCTAATTTGTTTCTTACTGTGATCAGACATCTAGCAATCCTAAGCCCATTTGTAAGAGTTAGCTTTTCATTTGGTTCAACCACGTATTCGCCATCATTGGCCTTCACGGTTACCCTGACTAGTTTAACACAAAGTTGAGGCACTACTTCATCCTGCTGATTAATTATTTTCCTGGGTGCTTCGTTCGAATCTTGACACTCGGTCACAATGTCGAATTCCAAAATATCCTGTTTGTAATTTATTTTCGCATTTAAACGCCTGAGAAGATCTCTTCCAATTATTAATGATTTCATATTGGATTCCAGAACTACAAATCTATGATTCAATGACTTTTCGTCAATTTTTATATCCATTGAAATGCTTCCCAATATATTAAGCTTTTGACCATCTGGACCAATACAATTTCCATTATAGGTTTCAATACGAACGCCAGTTTCGAGAGCAGTTCTTAAATCTACAATCGAGAGATCCGCGCCTGTGTCAACCAAGGCTTCCAATATTCCAATTTTATCAACATTCACATTTATTCGGCTTTTTGAATCCATCTCTGTGATCGCGCCTATTTTCGACATGCCCTGGTTGACTGGAACAGGCGCGCTTTCTAGTTTAAATCCTCCAACACCTCGAATCTGTTGCGAGTTGGAATGTTTGGTCTCTCACACACATCGGCGTATACTTCTGGGCTCAGGTTCCGGTGTTCAGCGGTTTTTTGTCATCAGACGGGCTGTCTAGGCTAGGGGGAACTTCCTCAACCATGCGGACGTATTTTATTCTGCAATACTTTGCTACATGACCCGGTCTATTACATCTAAAGCAGATAGGTCGTCCGTCCTCGGTTCTACCTCTATCATTCCGAGGTTTTCTATCATAAGTGTTGACAGAAGGAGTTCGTCTATATGTATCCTTTTGAGTGGATCGGGGAAATGTACGAGTCTCCAGTGGGGGGAAGTAAGTTTGGTTTGGCTTGGTGCTCCCATCATAGGCCTCGAATAAATTTCAGTTTTATATGATTGAAACTCTCTTGGTTGCCTGTTCCATCTGGCATGATTAGTTTCTTTTTGAGAAATCCGATTCATAAGAATATCATTCTTCTCCTTTCGTTCCAGGTATTCCTTCTCGAACCCATCTATTCTCTTGCATGCCTCCAGAAGTTCGTCGATGGTTTTAGGGGGGTTGAGATATAGCGCCAGCGCGTACTCTTTCTTTAGACCTCCGATTACAAATTGTATTTTTTCCATCTCTTCCATATTGGGCTGGACTTTGCTGCATTGAAGCAATATATCTTCAGCAAATCGCATCGCGAGTTCATTCCACCCCTGCATTCTGTTCAGTTTGAGCATCATCTCGTCCTTGTTCTCCAGCGACGCGAAGTCCTGGATGAGGCGAGTCTTGAAAATTTCCCAGGTAGCAAGATTGACCTTGTGGAATTCATACCAAGTTTTAGCAGGTCCGACTAGGATCATGGCGGCGTAGCGGGTGATGATGTAATCCGCCCAGCGGTAAAGAAACCCAACTTCTTCCAGAGAAGTGATCCATTGGCGTGGATCTTCGTCTCCAGCATACTTCCTGATGTTCAAGCTTGGATTAAAGGGTATAGGGTCAAAACCGGCATCTCCACCAGTTGTTACACCCGCCTCGACCGTAGGTGCTTCTAAAGGTTGCTGATCAGCGTTCGCCATCTCATAAAATAAACCAGACCGCGTTCTCATAAAACAAGCAACTATATTTTATTAATAATGAAAAAGTTATTATAGAATAATATATATATATATAATATATAATATATAAACAAGAATAATATTAACAACGAACTAAACTAAAAAAACAAAAGCAGCTATGCTGAGAACATAGGATGTTTTTCTACGCACGTGACGCGGCGGAGCGTGACCGTGCCTGCCCGGGTGAGTGTTCGTTGTTTGAACTCTGTATGTTACATATTTTTACAAAATAACTATGCAGAATGTGACAATATATATTAATAATACATTGATATATATATATGTTATGAATATTTTGTGTTGTTGTTAGATTAGGCTTGATAAGACAAAGGATCGATAAGATAAAGGGTTGAGGTGCAGTCTTGATAAAAAAAATAATTATTTACCGTCAAGTAGCTTTTATTTTCAATTACTTGAGGAAAGATTACACATTAGTTAGTTTTACATTATATAGAATTTATAATTTAATCCTATATTAGTGATTTAAAAGGATTGATTGGTTAACTACGCATATTTACAACAAAATTATACAACTAAAACTAAACAACTAAACTAAAAGTCTTTCTAAAAACGATGATAACAAAAATAAAAATTATCAATGAATAAAATGAAATATATATTTTTAAAATATAGAAATATTTAGAGTTTTTAGATTATATAATATTTTTAGATTATATAATATTTCCCCCCTGTGAAAAAGATTTAAAAAAAATAAAATTTTAAAATAAAATTGGTAATTAAAAATAATTAATTAAACGAAATCAATAAATCTATAGAAATAATTAAAAATGAAACAATAAAAATCAATACGCACATTTTTTCAAAATAAACAAAAGAAAGTTTTTTTACAAATAATTTATATAATTATGAAATTATAGTAAAAGTATATATAAGAAATATTAATGAGTGAAATATATCAAAAATGTATATGAAGCAAAAAAGGTATTTAAAATTTGAGTAATTATGACATGCTAGTTACACTTCAAAGTTGAGTAATGAAACGCTAATAGATGTATGGAGTGACATTAAGTTATTTGTGAAGGCTTAAGAATTGGTGCTGATATTTGTTCTTCATTGTCTATGTCCAAAATATGGCCTTCCTGTAAAAAACATGGTTTATCATCAATATCTATTAACTTTGTGTTAGAATTTTGGTTTACTATAAAGTCATTTTCTATGTTAGTGCTATAGTGAAGTAAAAAAATCTGTTTCTGGGTAAAATAATTTAATTTTATTAGAGTGTATAATTTCTGTTTGTTTTCTTTGGGGTAAATTGGGTTTATTAATTTCATATGTGACTGGAGAAAGTTGTTTTAAAATAGTAAACGGGCCTATATATCTTTGTGTTAATTTACCAGTGTTTGGATAAATAAAGGTTTTTACTAATACCTGATCTCCTTCTTTAAAAATTGGTTCTGGGTGTTTAATATCATAAAGTTGTTTGCTGTGTTCATGGGATTTTATGGTTCTTTCAATGGCTAATTTTCTTGCTTTTTCAATTGGTGTATGTGTTACTGTGTCATGTTCTATATACTGTGGTTGTATTCCATAGTATAAGAATTTAGGAGTAAAACCTGTTGTGGTATGTACTGTTTCATTATAGCTTTCAGTAATTTTAGGAATATATTTTGTCCAAGAAATCTTTAAATTAGCATTATATTCACATCTTAACCTATTAATGATAGTGAATTTAGTCTTTCTACTTTTGCATTTGTTTCTGGATGATGGGAACTGGTGAGTAGATGCTTAACATTATTTCTTTCTAAAAAGTGTTTAAATTTTCTGCTAAGAAAAGCTGCATTTCTATCAGTTATTAATATTTCAGGCTTATTAATTTGGAATAAATTTCTCAAACAAGTTATATAAGAATCAGTTGATACAGATTTTGTTGGAAAAGCCCAAAGGAATCTACTATGGTGATCTACTATCATATGGATACTGTGTCTAGTTGTCCCATAATTATGTAACCCGCCCAATGTGTCTAGAGAAAAAATGTGATTTGTGTGTGTAGCTATTGGCATCTGTTGTAGTGGTACATAAACAATTCTGTTATCCCTAGACTTGTTAAACTGGCAAGTTTCACAATGTTTGGTGTAATTAGCAATATCTCTAGTCATATGTGACCAATAATAGTGTGGAGAAATTATTTTAGTCATTTGAGTTGTTCCAATATGTCCATGCTTTGTATGTACTTTGCTTAATAATTTCTGTCTTAGTGTCTGTGGTACATAAGCTCTTTTAAAACCCTTCTTATTAATCATATAAAGGGCCATTTTGTATTTTAATTTTAGCACTACTAATTTGTTCTGTGGATTGGTGTTCTTTTAACTCATTATATGTTAGGTAAAATGAGACAGGTGCTCTTGACAGCATGTCTGCTTCTATATTATTTAATCCTTTAATATGTTTAATGTCAAGCTATATTGAGATAGGATTAAAGACCATCTAAATAATCTACCATGTGGGTTTTTTACATTTTTGATCCATTTTAAAGGTAAGTGATCTGTGTGCAAGGTAAAATGTATGTTGTGTAGATATGTGTGAAATCTTTGTACTGAATTAATGATAGCTAATGTTTCAATTTCTGAGGCAGTATAATTCTGTTCATATTGATGAAGTTTTCTTGAAAAATAACCTATGGGGTGTAAAATGCCTTGTTCATCTGGTTGTTTAAGAACTCCTGCTACTCCTAGACTTGACGCGTCTGTGAATAAATGACATGGTTTTGATGGGTCATAAATATATAGTACAGGCTGTGATATGAGTGCATTTTTAAGTGTTTGGAAGGCTTGTTCATGTTTCCCACTCCATAGCCAAGGAGCATTTTTTAACAAAAGTTCATTCAAAGGTGCCCTAATTTGCGCATAATGGGGAATAAATTTATTATAAATATTTATGGTGCCTAAAAATCTCTGTAATGTTTTAATATTATATGGTCTATTTAATTTTAAATTGCTTCAATATTTGTGTTATTTGGTGTATATTTTCCTGAATTAATAGTGTATCCTAAGAATTGTATTTCTTTTTGTAAAAATTTGCATTTATTGAGATTCAGCTTTATATCCTCTTGTTCGAATATACCTAATATGTCATCTAAATGTTTAATGTGTTCTTCATAAGTTTTAGAGTGTATAATAATATCATCAAAATAATTTAAGGCATAGTGTATGTTATGTTTAGTGAAAACTGACTTCATAATCCTTTCAAATTGTGAAGGTGCATTTTTTAGACCATATGGAAGTCTGTTCCATTCATAACATCCTAATTGTGTTACAAAGGAGGTTTTATGTCTATCTTTTTCATCTATGGGTATATGCCAGTATGCATTTTTAACATCTAGAATAGTATATATTTTTGACTGTGATAACCTATCTATAATTTGTTCTATAAGTGGAATTGGGGTATGTTCTGGAACTGTTTTTGATTAAGTTTCCTATAATCTATACAGAGTCTTGTGGGGTGATTTGGGTTATCAGATTTTTTATTCACTAATAATGCAGGAGAACTATAGGGGCTAGATGAGGGTCTAATAATATCATATTTTAATAATTCAGTTATTTGTTTTTGTATTTCAGCATTATTGTAAAAAGATGTCCTATATGGCTTTTGTACTATGGGAATATTATCTAAAAGAGATATGCAAATTGGGTTAGTCTTTATGTATCCTATATCAAAATTGTGTTTAGAGAAAACATTCTTATATTTATCCAATATATCTGAAATTGTTTGATTTGAGAAATTGGATTAATATCTACTTTACTAAAGTCTAAATATGAATTATAATTTGTTATAGAATCCGGTTGTCGCATACGGTGAAATGAGTTAGAATCAATAATGGGATTTGAATTAGGATCTATAAGTTTAACATTTGTATTTGGTATATCAAAAGAATTGAAATTACACAATGGGTTAATATTTAAAAGAGATGAACTTTTAACATAGTATGGGTCTGGAATACATAGGGTAGTGGCATATGACTTCTGATTATCAGTTTTTGGATTAAAAGAATACAATAATTTATAATTTTGGAAAAGAAGGTTTTTTTGAAAAATCTATTTGTAACTTAAATAAATGAAATGTTGGTAAACCTAAAATAATATATTCTATTGGACTATCACAAACAAACATTTCTTGATACTTTGTAATTTTACCTAAGCTAAGCCTAACTAATATTTTGTATAATGGGTAACTAAATCCTTCTACCTGACCTATTCTTTCTTTTGGGGAATTATCTAAAATTTTATAATAAATATGGTTTAAGTATTTCAAAGGTATAATGGAAATAGATGATGCAGTGTCAAGTACACAGGGTAAGGATATTTGGTTAATAAATACAGAGAAAAGTAATAATGTTCTACCTGGGTTGATGCGCTTCGGATGAGTATTGTTCTTAAGTGGGCAGTCTCTATGGAAATGGATCTGGTTGGGTAGCTGGTGAGATGCACATATCTTGCAAGGGTATGGAGGCTGGTTATGGATTTGTGGGGTTCTTGTTGGTGATGAGTTGCTGCTGCTGTCCTGGGAAAAGGCTGGTATTGATGAGCTTTGGAGGAGTTGGAGTTAAAATTTTTTACTGGAGTGCTTGTACTGGTAGAGGGTTGTTGGGGTTCTTCTTCTTTATTTGTTGATAATTTTAATTGGGTTGTGATTTTATACCATTCTGAAGGTTCTTGTACTCTTGCAGCTATTAGATATTTTTTTAGGTGATCTGGCATTCCATCTGTAAGTGCTTCTAGTAAAAGTGTTTTTTTCAAGATTAAGTTTATTGGCTAAGGCAGATTTTTCCTTAAAATATTGTTCAAGATCATTATTATCATTATATTTTAAATTAGAAACCTACTAAATAAATTTGAATCTTTAATTGTGAAATATGATGTTAATTTTTGTTCAATTTCCCCCCAATTATATATATCTTGTAGTTCTTCTATGTAATAACTGAATGCTTCTCCCTCGAGATAATTTGAAATATTATTTAGTTTAAAATCTTCATCAAGATGTTTCTGTAAACATTTTTTGTAAAAGAATTTGAGCCAAGATATTATGTCTAAATTTTGACCATTAAATTTCGGTATTTCTATAGTATTTGGATATGGCGTCATGGCGTGTTCTACATTCCTTTGTTTGCGAGACATTTTGTAAAAATAGTTTTATGAAATTTGAATAATTAATAGAGCAATTAGGTTGATATTTCAGGTAATCCTGTCGGCTTATTGTTATGGATATTTTGTGTTGTTTTTAGATTAGGCTTGATAAGACAAAGGATCGATAAGATAAAGGGTTGAGGTGCAGTCTTGATAAAAAAAAATAATTATTTACCGTCAAGTAGCTTTTATTTTCAATTACTTGAGGAAAGATTACACATTAGTTAGTTTTACATTATATAGAATTTATAATTTAATCCTATATTAGTGATTTAAAAGGATTGATTGGTTAACTACGCATATTTACAACAAAATTATACAACTAAAACTAAACAACTAAACTAAAAGTCTTTCTAAAAACGATGATAACAAAAATAAAAATTATCAATGAATAAAATGAAATATATATTTTTAAAATATAGAAATATTTAGAGTTTTTAGATTATATAATATTTTTAGATTATATAATATATATATAATAGAAATATAATTTATTTATTCCCAGTTTTAAAAAAGACACGCTATATCCGATCTGGGTAATTGCGCGTGAAACTATTTACAATATTGTAGTAGTTTAAGTAACAGAATTGTCAAAAATAAAATAAACAATTAATGAAAAGAGCATTTAATAAACATATACATTAAGCAAATAAGCAACAACATAAACAGATAGAAGAAATCTCAAGGTAGGTATTTACAATATGTTAAGCAATGATGGAATTTGATGAGTTTTCTGTAATAATTAGTATCGTGGAGAGAGAAATTTGATCAAGTTGAGCTATTTACAATGAGTTATATTCTAAAGTAACTTATCAATTATTCTCAATTATGTAAATCTAGTCGCATAGTAGTGTAGTTCCTAAGCTGGATGAAGCTGCCTATTTATAATAAAAAGTCTGCATAACCTATTAAATTGCATATATCTTTCCCTATTATAAACTATTTGACCCAGATAGGTTCTTTCCATCTTGCTCTGCTGTCTTAGGTTTGACACCAGTGGGCATTGGTTCAAAATGTGTTCGGGGGTTTCTTCTTCCGCTTCACAAGAGCATCTGGGCGAATCTATTTTTCTAATTCTGAAGAGATATGATTTGAAGTTACCATGACTCGTAAAGAATTGAATATTGTAGAAATTTGGTTTGACAAAGTCAGGTATTTTAGAGGAGATGAAAAAACGTTTGAAATTATTGTTGGATTCTTCTTAGTATTCCTGTAATTTTCTTTCATTATAGTTAACAATTTCTTTTCTGTTTAATAAATTAAAGCTATTGTAGCCTATTTAATTTTTCAATATGTTGGATTCTATGTAATCTGTGAGTTATGGTATTTGTGTTAGTATATGTGTACAGTTTGACGATGTTGTGGTATAGGCCTGTATGCAGTGTTTTAGAATATTATATTTCAGGGAATTTAGTTTGTCTTTGGCTTTTTTTCTTGATTATAAATGGAAATCATATTGTTTGACCATATGTTATTGTACTTCGGAATATTGACTTGTATAAAGTTAATTTTCGTATTCATTCTAGACCCCATGCTTTCTTTATTAAACTGAGTAGGTAACCGCTAGATCTAGTAGTTTTGTCGACGATTTCATTACTGTGTGGCATAAATTCGAGCTTGTTCCCGCTTCGATGATCCTTTGGTATCTGAATTTACTGCTTTCACACCAGGTATTAATTTTACTAAGTAAATTGTTAATTGCTGTCTTAGTTCGCCATGGCTTTTTTCTAGCATATTATAGTCAATACTGTTATCATCCAGATTAATGTTTAACAATTCTTCAATCAGTATGTTCCATAATGTGGGAGATAGTGGTTCTCCTTGTGGACATCCTTTAGTTAGTTTTTTAGTAATATTTATAGAGGAAAAATATTTGAAATTCACTGTTCTGTTGTTTAAGAATGATTGTGTTATTATTATCTGTTGTTTATGTTTTCTCGTTTTTTTTTTCAGGCTGACACTAATTTATGAGTTTCTTCTTTATAAGTAGACTTTAATTGTCAATTTAGTTTTAACATTTTTCGCAACGTTCTCCAGTATTGATTTTGAAGTAGATATAAATTATTAAATAAAAATTCTATTGATATATAAATATAAAGAAACAGATTAATCTTTAAATATTCGAATATAATAAATTGCATTATTTCGTATTCGTTTCATATTCATCATTTTCCCCCAACATGTTTATGTTCTGACTTTTGTTTAACTGTTAAAAATTAGAAATAAATTCAATTGAAAAATATCGAATTTTAAAATAAATATTTAACTTAATATTTTAAAACCTGATGTCTGAAGCAGAAGATTGCTCCATCTGCCTGGACACCATCAGCCAGGATAACCTCTGCCATCCCAGAAACTGCATGCACCAATTCCACCTGGACTGTCTCAAGACATGGTCTGAGCAGACAAACTCCTGTCCAATATTCCGGAGAAATTTTTCTGAGATTGTTTACAATGTCAGAGGTCCTGAAGACTATGATATCATGACGGTTGAGGACAAAGCTAATGCTACAGAGATGCTAGATAATAATCCTCAAGAAGTCCCTCCTCAAGTGACACAATTCCTCCTTGATGTATTGTCCAAGATCATGATACTGATGATGATTCTGATCTCCCCAATGATGGAATGTTGAGGCTTTTCGAAGTCGTCAGTGTTCTTCAAAATTCTACTATATTTTTCTGAAAATAGAGAAATATATATTTAAATCTTTAGATAATAAAAAGGTATATATTGGGCTGAATAAAATATTTATTTACCAATATTTCGGTTGGCTGAACGCCGTTCTTTGTCATGATATTACATTTTTGTTCAAACAAACTCAGCGCCGCTTAGTATTATATATATAATACCAAAATTAAAATATAAAATTTTAATTATATTAATTTTTAAAAATTATTTTAACTGTGATTTATAACACTATATGCCGCGCTGAGTTTGTTTATACAAAAATGTAATTACTTGACAAAGGTTGGCGTTCAGCCAACCGATATATTGGAAAATAAATATTTTATTCAATCCAATATATACCTTTTTATTATTTAATTACTACATATATAAACGTTTTATAGAATATATTGAAAACTCATGAGGCCTCCTTACTTTCAAATAGTGTGAATATTTCTTGTTTCTAATGATATACAACATGATTATTGTATTCTTATATTTCACAATCCAATATGCCAGCCGATTATCTGCCCAACAGAAATATAACCATAATCACGCATGAAGAATAGTCTAGGTTATAATGTTAATTTATCCTTTCATTCTATTTCTTTTAGTTCAAAAGTTCTTAAGTTCAAATAAATTCATTATATAATAATATTATAAAAAGCAAAAAGATTTGAATTACTTATTTTGCCTTTATAATTTTGTGTACTTTGAAGAATTTTATTAGTCTAAATAAAAACTATTTAGCCAAAAAGGAAAGACTAATTTCTACTTTAATATTTTTTCCCTAGCCGCTGCAGCTTTAGATCTCTACATGTGCCATAGACAAATAAATTTGTTGTTATCAGCAATCATAGGCGTCCATCTTTTTGGACATGTAGAGATTTGGAAACAGGTATATTAAAAGTAACAGCAACGAGGAAAAACCTCCACAATTATCCATTTTAATAATTTTTCTTATTATATATATTTATATCCTATATATATATATACACTGGTGTCCAAAAAAATAAGAAACTTTGGTTTTTAATGATATGTTTTAAAATATACAACGCTAAAAGCTAAAAAGTAATTTAATTAGGTATTTTAAGTCGTAGAATTTATTTATCGCAACCATTCGATTCGGTAAAATTAAAAATATGCAAATTTTTGCTTGTCTTTATAAATGTGCTATTTGGCGTGTCGTTTACCCCATCTAAGAATTGTCCAATTATAATTTTATTTAATCCTTAGCTAATTATGAGTTTAATAAAAATTTTAGCAGATGATTCAAAATGGAGAGCTGTTGGAAGAATGGAGGCAGGGCAATCACAAGTTGAAGTAGCAAAATGGCTAAATGTGAATAAATCTGTGGTCAGAAAAATATGGAAACAGTTCATTGAGAGAGGAAACATCAAAAGAAAAGAAGGTTCTGGTAGAAAAAGAAAACAGCTACCTCTGAAGACCGTTATCTGGTCGTAATTGCCAAGCGCCATAGGGAGATGACAGCTATTCAACTCTCTAATGAACTCTCAAGTGCTACTGGAACGAGAATTTCAAGACAAACTGTTTACCGAAGGTTTCACGAAGGTGCTCTTTATGCAAGACGACCAATGGTCTGTATCCCTTTAACCTCTGCTCACAGGAGAGCCCGCTTGAATTGGTGCTAGGAACATCAGTTAGGCATCAGTTCTAGCAGACGCACACCCCTCCACATTTTTTCTGGGGGCACTTTAACTGCCCAAAGGTACAGGGACGAGATCCTTGAGCCCTATCTAAAACCTTATAGAGATCAAATTGGTCACAATTTAATTTTTATGGACGATAATGCTCGTCCGCATAGGGCTAGGCTAGTCAATGAATATCTCCAGAGTGAGAATATTCGAAGGATGGATTGGCCAGCCAGATCTCCGGACCTGAATCCAATAGAGCATGTGTGGGATGCTCTAGGGAGGCGTATTGGAGCTCGTCACCCCTCTACCAGAACCCTCGTTGAGCTAAGAACTGCTCTATTGGAGGAGTGGGGTTTACTACCCCTGGACCTCCTCCAAAGCCTGGTAAACAGTATTAGGGCTCGCTGTGAGACCTTGATAGCTGTTAGAGGTGATCATACTCCCTATTGAAATCTTATTTCTTTAAGATCTGGAACCTTGGCTTTGGGTATGTTGGTATTAATTTGCATATTTCATAATATCAAATATTTTTTTTATTTTCATATAGCTAGTCAAATTCTCCATAGTTTAAACTATTTGTATACTAAATTTTATATTTGTTAATAAATTAGCTTTTGAGAAATTTCAATATTGAAGAAGAAATTCGAGTCCCACGCGAAAAACCCGAACCATGGAAGACCTCCCTGCACCAAAAGCCCCCAAAACTAATTTTACCAACCCCAAATACCCAGTAGGTACCCGTAAATATTCAATTTGGAAACTTCCAGAATGCCCAGAATTAAAAAATGAAGAAGATTCTCAAGCTTTGAAAAAATACTCCGGCGCGGTCGAAACCACCTTTGCCGAGCTAATAAATTTTATTGACTTTTACGAAAGGGAACTGTGCGAACTGCGCTCCAACTACCTAGAACACAATACTACAAAAGCTCCCGCGAAGCGCCCAAGAGAAAAATCACCAGTAGCCGCAAAAGAAACAACAACGCAAAAAACAACCTGGTGCTCCAACCAAAGGTCACAAGGTAATCCTGAACCAAAATTACAATCTGAACAGCCTGAAAAACCTCATGAAGCAGAAATAGTCGGAATGGAAATCGAAGTGACACCAAACAAAAAGCCAAATCATGAACAAAACCATAAAAACTCTAACCCATCAAAGAAACCTAACAAAACATTGAATAACAAACCTAACAATCCCACCCCTAACCCCAAGATCAGAATACCACCAATTAAAATAAGCGGGGTAAAGGAATGGTCAGGCCTTAGAGATGGTCTTGTTAATTGTACAAAACAAAAGCCAGAATTTTACACATCAGGCCGATACATCAACGTTCAGACTCACACAACATCGGACTACCAGATAGCTACCAAGTGGTTGGAAGACGCCACTACACCTTCCAATTCAAGATCCTAGACGACGAAAAGTGCCTTAGAGTGGTCGTCAGAGGTCTCGACCGCTGCATCACCATCCCCGAAATACAAGAGGATCTGGAAAACAAGGGATTCAAGATGTCCAAACTTGCAAGATTACGAAATTCATAAACAAAGGAGGAGCTCCCACTAATCCAGGTAACCCTTCCAAAGACTGCAAGGAATAAAGGAATTTACAATATCACAGATCTCTGCGACATGAAGTGCAACGTCGAGGCTTACAGGGCTCCCAAAGGCCCCGGACAATGCCACAGGTGCCAAAACTTTGGGCACTCTCAGTTTGAATGCAGGGAAACTCCCAAATGTGTAAAATGTGGAGAAAATCTTTCACATCCGAATGCGCCAAAGAAAAAGAAGTCCCACCTAAATGTGCAAACTGCCAGGGTCAGCATACAGCAAGTTGGCGTGGTTGCCCACTATACAGAAAAATAAATAGAGTGCCCCAAACCCAAATTAATAAGAAACCAAACCCCAATACAGAAAAAGAAAAATCCAACCCTACAGGTCCAAACCCTTCTGAAATTCCCCAACCCATTCAAAACAAGAATAAACTCCATATGTCAATAAAGAACGTCCCAATCCTCCTTCAGCCACTAAGGTTAACCAACTAGAGAGCGCTATCAAAAAGGCTCTCAGTGACCCCGCAATAATAGCCAACATCATGAAGAACGTTGTAGACACCTTTAGATGTAAATGAATCACAAAAATATGTATAAAAATAGCCTTCGAATCGTTCACTGGAACGCGTGCAGTCTCCGAAACAAAAAACAACAATTCTCAGAATTCCTGTACGACCACGACATCGACATCGCACTAGTGTCAGAAACCTGGCTTAAGCCGTGCCATAAAATGAGGATTCAAAACTTCATCACCCTGCGCAACGACAGACAAACCGGACAAGGTGGTGGAACTGCCATATTCATCCACAAGAAGTACAGCCATGCACCTATTCATGCCACCACCTCAAGCCTGGAAACAACAGGAATTTCTATCAAAAACAAAAACGGGTTAAATATGAACCTGTATTCGTGCTACAAACCACCAAACACCTATCTAGATAAAACCGATATCTATAACATTTTTTTCAACGGACACACCGACCATCATAGCAGGGGACCTAAACTGCAAACATCCTGCCTGGGATTCCACCACCACTAACCCAAGCGGGAGAAGGCTCCAAAACGCAATCAACGTTATGGACCTAGATGTGAGCTACCCCGACGAACCTACTCATGACTCACCTCCAGACATCATTGATATCGCCGTGCACAAAAACATCTCCCAAAGCGCATACTCTAAAGTCCTGCACGAACTAACCTCTGATCATCTCCCAGTACTACTTGTGCTACAGGATTTCAAAATCTCCTACTCAAATACAAAAATAAAAATTACAGATTGGGCCCTATTAAAGTACAAAATGGAAATCGCTGAACCTCCTGAACTGATCCTAGACACATCTTCAAAAATAGACGAGGCCATTACACACATTGAAGAACAAATGGTGCAAAATTTGAAAGATTCAACAAAATATAAGGACCCGGAACTAGAACGAAGATATCCACCTCACATTAAAGAAAAAATACAATCCACCAACAGACTAAGAAAAAAAAAGAAAAAAACCTGCGACCCCAGAGATAAATCAGCCTACATGACGGCCCGGAGAGAATCACAGAAACTTACAAGAGAGCACGATAACACTAGCTGGGACCACTTTATCGAAAACTTGAAAGTCACTGACCAAACCATATGGAAAGCCATCAAACGATTATCCAACTCTCTGAAAAACAAGAAATAACACTGAAGACAAACAATGGGCAGACACTAACCACAGAAGAAGCAGCTGAATCATTTGCCAACAACTATGAAAAACAGTTCACCCCCAATCCCTATACATCCCACTCCAAACCTACTCGTACATACATCAAACGTGTGAATTCATACATGAAAAAAAAAAAAAGAAACAGCACTAGAACCAACAAACTTTGGTGAAATAAAAGCGATTATTGAATATCTACCAAATAAAAAAGCTCCCGGAATCGACGAATTGCCTAATGAAGCTCTCAAACTGCTCCCTAATCATATACTAGCATCAATAACCGAAATCTTTAATGCCTCACTGCAGCTTGCCCACTTCCCTGACAGATGGAAAACGTCCATTATCTGTCTCATTCTTAAAAAAGGAAAATCCATGCATGAACCAACAAGCTACAGGCCCATTTCGCTGTTACCTGCCATCTCAAAACTATTCGAAAGAATTGTTTTAAGAAGACTCAGAAAATCCCTAGAATAAAATAATCCACTCAGACCTGAACAATTTGGCTACCAAGCCAAGCACTCAACATTGCACCAGCTAGTTGTTGTCACTGAAAAAATAAGAAAAGCCATGGACCTAGGCCAAATAACAGGAGCCGTATTCTTCGATATTACCAAAGCATTCATTAAAGTCTGGCACGAAGCCCTTCTCTACAAAATGTGCAAAAAGCACCTTCCTGGAGACATCATAAAAATAACGCAAAACTTCTTAACAAATAGAACATTCAAGGTACGAGTCAAAGACGAACTTTCAACAGCTAGGAACATCCTTGCCGGGGTCCCCCAAGGATCAGTCACAGGACCAACCTTATTTGAAATATATATAGATGACTTCCCCTGTATTGAAGACACCTCCTTACAACTATTTGCCGATGATACCGCCATTTTGGCCTCGACATACGACTTCGACAGACCCCACATGAAACTTCAAGAGGCCTGCATCTTTTCCACGCTCTGGTGTAAAGAATGGCGAGTCACAATGAACCCCCAAAAAAAGTGAAGCAATAACTTTCTCCAGAAAAAAAGACAAATTTAAGAAACTTTTAGATGAACTTTTTGTTTTCGAAGACAATATTAAATGGAAAGAGAACACCCGATACCTAGGGATGACCCTAGACGAGCACCTAACATTCAAAAAACACATCGAAAACAGAATTAATTTGGCGAAAGCGGCCCAACACCGACTATCCCTACTTCTAGGACCGAAAAGCAAATTATCGCTTCATTGCAAAATAACCATTTACACATCAATAATAAGACCAATACTCATATATGGCCACCCCATTTTTATGACAGCACATAAGACCATCCTTAAAAAGCTAGAAGTCTTCGAAAATAAAATGATCAGAAAAATCATGTCTCCACCCTAGTTCGTTCGGAACACAATCCTCAGGAACGATCTAAATATCGAAAACATCAATGACTACATTATTAGACAATCATTTAAATTCTATGAAAAATCCGAAAAATTAGAAAACCCCACCTTTAAGGAAGCCACAAACTACAAATGCCGAAAAAGGAAAAAAGGAAATTTAAAACCTAGACAAATTCTCCATCAATTAAGCCAGAATGACGAAAAGTGGAAAAAAAGGAAAGCCAAACCCACCTTGAATATCAAACAAGCCAGAAAAAACCTTCTCAAGAACAATATCCCCAAGGACCTGAGAATCCGGAACCAACGACATCATTATAATTTATAATTGTAAATGAAACCCTGTACATAACAACCCCCCTCAGTATATTGTAAATATGATGATCTAGGTTGCTCTTTTTGAGCGGCACCTAATAAAGTTATTCGGAACATGGAACTTGGATTTCAATATTGGTTAAGTTTCTATAGAATAAAGCGTTGGGAGAAAATAATTTTTAATAATCGACTACACGTCTTAAAAAACGGAATCCTATTTAAGGCCTATCGCCATCATGTATCATTACCAGTTGAAGGGCGTGACTGCCCGAAAGCTCGTGTAGTCGATTATTAAAAATCATTTTCTCCTAACGCTTTATTTTATAGTATTTATAATCCAAGGAGAAAGTTTCCATGTTTAAATAAATTGGTTAAGTTTCTTATTTTTTAGACACCAGTGTATTTAAAAGTATTTAGATTGTGCATTTATTTTATATTTTTAACGAAAATATTTTTCCGACTATAGAAAAAAATGGGTTTATAGTTCAAGTATGCCATTAGTGAAACGAGAATATAAGTAAAATCAAATGTATTTTAAAGAACATTTTTCACTTGCAAAATTATCTTTTTTACTATTAAGCAACTATCCGGTAATATGACACCTCTCCCTAAAGTTCACTTTAGCTCTGCAATTAGGTGTTGTCCTTTACAGAGAGGTTCTACTGTACTTGGTTTAAATCTCCTGGATATTAATCAAACAAATGCTACAGGTTTCTGGAGATGTGTTTATTTATCTTTATTAAACCTAATCTCGAGCTTTCGGGCATCTCCGCCCTGGAGTACATGGAAATATCTTTCACATATGTTTCTATATACTCCTGTAGACGGGCAAATATGCCCGAAAGCCGAGATTAGGTTTAATAAAGATAAATAAACACATCTCAAGAAACCTGTAGCATTTGTTTGATATTACATGTAACTATAAAAAAATATATTGATATTTTTGAATTGGAAAAATAAATCCTATGCGCAAAGTTCACCTCAAGATCAGCAGCCCCAAATCTAAACACCAAAGAAATCTTTAACAAAACAAGCTTTCAAAAACTGACTCCACTCTTTGAATCCCATTTAGTTTTTAAATCCTCTGACCTTACCGAAATTCTATCTGATATACTGAGAGAACTTCGGGAAATAGAGCCATCACTCCTTAGAAGCGACATGGTATCTTCAATAGAAGGAAAAGGGAAGCTTGTTCTTCACACTCAACTGCAGAAGGAGCTACAGCTTTGGCATCCGAGCTGCAACAAAAGTCCCAGCCAACCGCTCCTGTAGCCAATATCTCATAAGAACGCGCATGACTAGAACACGGGCTGAGCCTCTCGAGAAGATCAGGCAACAACAGTCTTGAATGAGAGGATTCTAACTTTACGTGGAAAGATTTAGGCTGCAAGCACAGTACAGAGGTTGGTGTTCTCGTGAACATATCCTAGGTTTCATAAATATTGCCGAGTTACTAATTAAGGACAATATTGGAGGTATCTGCGCGACACAGTGAGTTAATGATTGAAGGAGTGACTTGGCTCTTCGTTCTCTTCGGTCGGGGGCCACTGCTCTTTTATATAGTATAGTGTCGTGCGTACACATGGCGTGCACTGTAGATAGGTACACAAGATGGGTACTATAAGGGAACATGGCGAGCAGCAGTCCTCTTAACAGTCCCACCACGAGAAGGTAGAGAACATGGGACCGCCTGAAAAACATGGGTTAGACACGTGGAGACTTCCCTCATTGTGCGCGAATCAGTTTCGAATGTTTGTCGCCCATTCTGATCTCCCTTATCATACTTGAGGCGCATATGCCCGCTCGTACTCGACTGTGGTAGTCTCGACACCACAGTCTGAACGAGCGCCAAACTGGCAGCGGCTTCAGCGTCTTCTGACAACGTAAGTGGTCATTAGTTTCAATAAAGAGCTGACACAGGCCTGGAAATATAGAAAATATTTTGGTGGTAGAGGTTGAAAGTTGAAGCAGGTCCCTGGGGTTTAGGCTGCAATAATGAGAGGTTAAAAATGTGACTTACCAGGCGTCCACCCAGGGACACATTCGGTAACTTGCTTGACCTGGACGTGAAACATGAGATGTTAAATCCAAGTTTGGCATCAACATCCATCTTGGCTAACCTGGGTGAGAATCTTCACTTCGGAGAACTTTTCATCTTCATGTGGAACAGTCATCTCCGAGGAACTGGAACAGCCAAAACACAGCCGCCTCCCTCTCTACCTATACATACTTACTCTCTGGGCTCCACCATTGAAGAACAGAAATACACAACTTCCTTTATATTAATATCATTCTTTTATACACAATACATGGAAGATGAAATGTCTTACGAGTTCTATTTATGAAGTCTGAGTAAGAAATCAGAAATTATGTTTTCCAGGTAAAAAGAAACAGTTCACTCAGCAACACCTTCACACAGAATCCCACTTCTAACAACTGGGGCTGTTATACCACCGGTCAAATCAATACAACAGCAGCGGTCTGGACTAAACTGATGGTTTCACTACTGATGAGCCATGCCTTTCCCCCAATATCTTAAATTTCTGTGAAGAAAAATTTTTAAATGAAAATATTTGTTACAATAATATAATATAGTTCGAATTATTTTCATTTTCTATTTATAGATTGCGCGCAATGTATCTTCATTTAACGCCAAATATTTATAGTGTGTTGTGTAAGTGCAATGTTTGAAATGGGTATTTTCAATTATATTTTAGAATCCCGTTTATGTTGACAGAATATTACATCGGCAACTTCTTTAAGCAGATCAAGCTAAACAACAGCAGAAACCGCGATATGTGGCCACTAACTGGATCAACCAGTTCTTTGCTAACCTGCCGCTACAGCCAGCTACCTCGCGGCCTTGACCATCTTTCCCGCGTTTCGACGTACCCCTGCCTTCAATGCGTTCTTGGCGCGTGCTGTACCTATAGGTTCTCGTCTTTATAAAGCTTGAGGAAGAGAGACTAGGACAAATTATCTGGCTTCATATAGAATACCGAATGTGTATCGTTATGGTGATATTGGTTGGATGAAGGATCCCGATGTCGCTGAATGGGACTAGTGCAGGGGTCGGCAATCTTTTGAGTCGGAAGAGTCAAAAATTACAATTTACAAAATATCAGAGTTTTTAAAGAGCCACAATTATTTTTGCCAAAATTAAATAGTACACAGCATAAATAAGATTTGCGTTTGGAAATATATAAAGAGCCGCAGTTTCTCATCCAAAGAGCCGCATGTGAGTTTCAGTTTGTTGACCCCTGGACTAGAGTGTTCTCAGACAGTAAATAGGAACCTGGTAGCACCATAGTTAGCCGGGATGTGAAGGATGTTAGCTGGTGTTTCCAGGAGTTGCTTTAAAGGATAGTACATGAGAGAGTATGTGTTTTCCAGAGAACTCAATACTCGGATTGCAGGTCTGTGCTGATATCCATTGGCCTGGAGCATGGTCAGATTGTAGAGTCCACTTCGGCGACCTCCACAAAGCTCACTCACAGTACCTAATAGAAAGCTGGTGGACAATGGTGAAGCTGCCTCGACAAGAACGAAGTCGAGCATTCATCATTGTCAAACCAACCCATCTCTTCACCTATCTTTTATTACTTAATTTTTAATGTATATAATTTAATATATTATAATAAATTTCCTTTTTTAAAATAACTAATCAGCTATTTTTAAAAATATTTCAAAATAATATTCGTTTATTAAAATAATATTTTGAATAATAATTTTTAATATTAATTTTTATTATTTTTATTTTATATTTTAAAAAACATTAATTTGCCGGGAGAGGTGCCCTATGCTTTTATAAATATACTAGACGAATGACCCGGGCAACGCCCGGGTTTACCCGATTAAATGTTTTATTCAAACACTATTCGTTACAATTATAAATTGGCGCCGTGGATGTCACTCTTGTGAAACGTCCCGCTCCAAACTTTACAGTCAGATTAGTTACGATATAAATCTTCAAATCGAGCGAGCGTCTATAAATATTTCGATTTAGATCAAGTATTTTAATTAGTAAGCGAACTATTATTAATAAAATTTTGAAAAGATTTCGATTTTAAACGTATTTATAACCTTGATAGAGGGCGCTGTTCGTGAGCTAAGTAGAATAATTTGAATATATAGTTTTAATATTTAATATATATATAATTTATATAGAATATATAGCCTAGAGAGAGAGAGAGAGAGAGTGTGTGTGTGTGTGTGTGTGTGAGTGTGGGTCATGGCATCTGCCCGGTAAGCGGAAGGTCGTGGGTTCGATTCCCATAATTTGACACTTTTTTTATTTTATCCATTCTGACCAAAATCTATCCGTGAACTTCACACAGACAGAATAAGGCAATTATATATATACGCCTGGGTTTTACCCGATTAAATGCTTTTATTAAAATACTATTCGTTACAATTATAAATTGGCGCGGTGGATGTCATTCTTGTATAATATATAAAGGAGTTTTAAAAATTGTAAAAAAAAAAAAAAAATGCATCGGCCAGGAATCGAACCCGGGCCGCCCGCGTGGCAGGCGAGCATTCTACCACTGAACCACCGATGGTTATGAAAATTCCCATCCGTGAACTTCAGACAGTGAACTTCAGACAGACAGAATAAGGCAATTATATAAGTAGATATTTTTATTAATCCACTTGTATATAGACACACACAATTTGTTATAAGTTGATTAATAAAAAAAAATATTTATAAAAGCATAGGGCACCTCTCCCGTCAAATTAAACATCAAAGCTAGACGCAATCTATTGACCGTCACCGCAAAATAGCGACCTCAGGTAGGTGACAAAGCCACAACACCAGCTTTGGAAAACTGAGAAGCGTCCACCTAGAGATCATAGCTTCAGGCTATTGGTCGGGATAATAACCATGGTATCTAGGTGGACTCTTCTCAGTTTACCAAAGCTGATACTGTGGCATTGTCACCGACCTGAGGCCGCTAGTTTTCGACGGTGTTCAATAGATGGCGTTTGTTTTGACGTTTATTTTGACGGGAGAGACGCCCTATGCTTTTAAGACTTACAATTTTTCTAGACCCAATCATTGAATGGGCCACTTCATAGTTTTATATATAACTAATCTGGCTGAAATTTTCACAAGCCATAAGAGCTAAGTCTGGAAGAGGCTTTGGTCACATTTTCAATCAAGAAAAATCAAAATTATCTAAGTACACCTATCCACCGATTTACACGGTAGATACGTTCCTGAGAAAAACGTGTAATCCGGGGGAAAGGTGTACACAGAAATAAAAATAAAATTCATTGACAGGTTAAAATATGTAGTCAGCACATAAGCTCGGGATACCTCGTGAGATGTGTACACAGCGCATGTGTTCAATCACAGTAGCATTTAGTATAGTGCGATAAAAACAAAACAAAAAAAAAAACTTATTTGGAAAACCGTGTAAAAGCGAAAACGTGTAAAAAAAGTACCGTGTAAATCGGGGGATAGGTGTACTGGGCAAATATACTTATTTTTAGGTATAAAATGATTATGAAAATTTTTCTGTATGCATTTGCGCTACATTAAAGAATAAAAATATAACAATAAAATTCCCACACGAAAACTTCCCAATTGCCTCTGACTAACAATTGGCTCTTTCTGCCATATACAGTCATTCCATAATGCATCCAATTTGTCGAAGGTCACAGCGATATTCTGAGAAATAACCTAACAGACCAAACATCTAAGCCTGCTGAATAATTTAAACTACATCCCTGTTTCTCACCATTCTTCATTAAAGCGTTGCCCGTAATAAAAATGGACTCAGATCATACAAAATTTACCGATAAACCTATACATTATAGATGACTCAATTCTGACAGGATTCTCAAGATTTATTGCTACGCCAAAAATAAAATTGATCTCTATGTTGCAAAGAATCATGAGTACACTTCAATAACCATCCTAACTGGTTATAGCTATAATACAATATAATGCGGCTTAAGATTGTAGAACGACATTTGAAAATTATCCTGCATGAGTTTCTTTTGAAAGAAAAATATAAATTTATTTTAAGGAGAAATAACGATTATTTCTAACCTTAGGGATGAAGTATGAAAGGATGAATTTTGAAAAGTAATAATAAACGGAAAAATAAAAGTGTTCAGGGATGGGAATCGAACCCACAGTGTTCCGCTTACCGGGCAGATGCCATGTGCCATGGTTATAGCTATGTTACAGCATAAAAAATGCTCCATTGGCTCCCGTTTCTTGCAAAAGTCCAACCGCACCAACGAGTGCAAGTAACCAAACGGAATTCTAGCACATTTGTAAGTGCAAAGTCGAACTGATTTTCACATGTTTAGACATGTAGTGCACTTACAGTAAAAGTAGTCGCCTACTTCTACCCACCATGATTATTATGGCCTGTACCACGTGTACTAAGTATACTTAAAAAAAAAAGAGAGCCAAAGTATTGTTCAGAATTGAAATGTTCTCTCACCGTAAATCAGATAATTATTTGAAAATTGCTATATTTGAAGTCGGGGAATGTCCATTCATGAAGTTTTACTGTTTAAACAATATGAAGAAATATTGTGAGATGATAACATGATAGAAGTTACCGAACCGATATTGATAATTCGTACAAATAAAAAACATCGGCCTGAAATATATACCCATAGACAAAACTCAAGAAATTTTACCTTTTAGCATAAATATCGGGATTCAAACAAGAACTCTAAACCTAGTGTGAACATCCCTGAACCGACCCCATAACCTCCAAGTGAAGATATCGCCTTGAAATAGAAAATTAGAAAGCACGCGCAACAGAAGCCCGATTTGATTGTGCATTGAAACAAATGTGAACAACCAAAGAAATTTATTTAATTTTATATCTTATTTTATTGGCGTATTAATGATGTAAAATATTTTCTCCCGTAGAAGGGCTTACTTTCCCGAAAACTTGAGAGATTTTAAAATAAAAATATTTTAAAAAGAATCGTTTCCCTGGAGGCTTAATGTTCTTATTTTAAAATTGTCTATGTATCCTCAAAAAAAAAAAAAAAAAGATGAGCGGTATCTTTGAAATATGAAACTTCCTTATTTTTTTATCTCCATGCATTTTATTTTAATGAATTTTTGTTTGGAACATGAGCAAATAAAATATGTAGCGTGTTATAATGAGTACACTTCAACAATCATCCTAACTGGCCATAGCTATGTTACGGCATAGTAGGTAAGCATTCTGAAAGATGATCCAATATTCTTCAAATGATAAAATGAAGACCAATCAATGATTCATCTTCTCTCTCATCTCTTAAATACCAAATAATTTAGATGGCCACTCTTCTAGGAATTCCCAATATCAGCCTGACATTGCTAGAAAATTTATCAGAAATAAATCAGCTTAAAACTACCTATATATTACTATGCACTAGCGCGCCATCTGTTATCAAATTACGAAACTATTTTAGACGCGTAATATTCTTTTTAAAATAAAATAATTTCTACTGCCCTTACTGCAATTTATTCCATTTATATTATTATATTTATATATATATATATATATATATATATATATATATATATATATATATATAAATGAATGTTTGTATGTTTGTTTGTTTGTATGTCCGGTATACAAATTCGCAGTAGTTCACTAATTCGAACCAATATTTCCATTCATAGGTAAAAAATACGAGGAAGACGATTGGCTATTTTAAAAAATATATAAATCAACTAGCGGATGTACCCGGATTCCCCCGGGTTTTACCCGAGTAAAGGTTTGTATAACGAACATTTTTTAAAACAATTATCTATAAACTTATAAAAATAATAATAGATATATTTTGATAATTTGAAACTCGTAAATTTGAATCTCTCGATAAAGTGAACATTTTTCCCGGTCCCTGTGTGCCGTGTCATCCTGAATTTTGTCTTTCCTAATTTTCTACTTTACAAAATCATCGTTTTATCTAGTGAACATTTTTTTCCCGGTCCCTTGAAAAATACTCGATAAGTTGAATAAAATCAATATTAATTGGTTCCCTCGGTAATTGGAAGTTAAAGGAATAGTATCTTGCCTTGGAATTGTATCATTATTCTTGTCTCAAATAAATTGATGTGTCATCCTGAATTTTGCCTTTCCTAATTTTCTAGACAATCTATTTCTAACACAAGTGATGAAAAATGGCTGGAGGACTATGTTCATAAAGTCTTATCCATCGCTCCTAAAGAGCTTCAAGCACTGTCTTCGAAGAGAAAAATGTTTGTACAGAGCAAGATCATTTTTTTCCAAAACTGAAAGAGATGGTTAAAAAGGGAGTTTGGCCATATCCTTTGAAGGAAGAATTCAAATGTTTTTATAAGTTTAAAGATGAACTCACAATTTTTGATAATCTTATTTTAAAAGAAAGTACAATTTTGCTACCTTCAAAACTAATAAAGAGAGTCTTGAGAATTGCACATGAAACACATTAAGGAATGACAAGAACCAAATAACTGTTAAGAGAAAATATTTTTGTATAAACATGGACTTTGACATTGAAAATTTGTTAAGAAACTCTCCAATTTGTGCAAGGAATCAACCATTGATAAAAGATCAACCATTGCAAATAGTTCCGTTACCTTCAAAACCTTGGATGACTTTGGAATTGACGTAGTTGGTTCAATTGGCCATCATTATTTTTTAACAGTGAACGACTACTATTATTAATATCCTGAAGCAATGAAAATAGAAGACATTTTCAGCAAGACAATTAATAAAAAGTTGATGTATATATTTGCAAGACATGGTTATCCACATGAAGATGTAACTGATAATGGATTACAGTTTGTAAGTGCATCAATGAAAATATTTTTAAAGAATGTGGAATCAGGCACATCAAAGCCTCACCCTTTTAACCAAAAAGTAATGGGAAGATAGAAATATTCCATAGATTTTAAAGAAACAATTTAATTTGAGTTCTGAAAAAGGTTCTGAAAAGATTTTAAATTAGATTTATCCAGAATTTTAATGTCTTACTGAACTACTTCAAACAGATCTACAGGAAAGACTCCAGCATTCCTATTATTTTCAAGAGAAATCAAGACTAAATTAAGCTCACTTTTAATGATACAGAAGAAGATGAAACCAACACCAAAGAATTCAATATGGTCTACAAATAAAAATATGAAAACATATAATGATATAATGCGGAAGGCTGGCCCTCAAAAATTTGAAATTGGAAATTTAGTTTATATGGCAAAAATCCAAATAATGGAAAACTTGATTCAAATTTCAGATCAGAACATTATGTCATTCTTGAACACACTAATAAATTATTCTAAATTAGTCAACACTAAAAATGGGAAAATAGTTCATGAAAATATTAAACATTTGAAACATTTTACAACTCAAGAGACCAATCAAGACATCTCTGACTTGTTCAGAAGAGTGCCAGGAAATTCTTAGTTCAGATTCAACTAGAATTGAACACGCTAACTCTTCGGATGTACAAATTCCAGTTGATAATTCCTCAAAGCAAGACAAGGAGACTTCTTCAAACCGACCAAGTTCAAGTAAAACAGGGTCTACATTTAACTCAGTTGTGTCAGATAGACTTGATGCCGACACTCTTCACCAGTTGCCACCAGAGGTTTCTCCACTCTTGCCGACTACTAAGGAACCCATGATAACCAGGAGTGGCGTCAAGCCACCATCAAGATATAAAGACAGGATTCCTTTCATCTAAAGGAAAGAGAGAATGTATTATACTGTGTGTTTAAAGATAGATATATATCATCATCATAGAAAGCATGAAGCGTAAACATTGGATTTGAAGGTATATATAAATAGTAAAATAAAATAAATGGAACCTTTTAAATATATATAATTGAAATAAAATAATTTCATCTGGTGAGTAATATTCAATTGATAAATTAAATAATAACTATACAACAACTTGTATTAAAGAAGTATCATTTTACTTTGAGAAATCCAAAAATATTAGTGAAAACAATTCTACCTCTGCTGATGACATAATGTTTTCTATTCCGTTTTATAGTGTCAAATTTGATATTATAAATTTGATCAAAGGTTTTGAAGCTACACTAAAGCTTTAAAACGTTGTTTCATCTATTGAAATGATTTTTCATTGAAAACCAATCAACATAATGATCACAATCATTATATATAGGTTTATATATATTATATTAGTACATATAAAAACTATATCTATATACAATATGAATTATCTTTTCAATATTTAATAAAATAAGAGAAAGTTTTATATATATTTGAAATATATATTATTTATTCTTTTGATTAAACCCCAATATTTCCTAAAACACAGACTAAAACCTATTGCGTTTTCATAGTATATTTTGAAATAATTCCAAATTATAAATTCTAGTTCATCTATATCGTCATATATATTTGAAAGAAAATAAATATTGAATATACCATATGTATACATTTACACCGATGTTAATTGTTGCATTGTAATAATCACGAACATGTATTTCAATGCGAAAATATTCTTAAATTATAAATTTTAATTTTTAGAAAAATAAATTATAAATGTCAAAATAATGTGACAATTATATTTATTATTACAATAATATTTTTTTATATAAGAATCAAAACAGTTCAACATACAATATTACGTTTAGCGAAACCCTTAAGCTAAAAAATATGGTTTAAAGAAGCCAGGCGTAAAATCTCAAACATAGGTGAGTACCCAACTACGAAGCTCAAACTGAACTTCCTACTTTATATATTTTTTTCAACCATACACTGTGATCTCCCAGAATTTCCTCAAAGTTCCAGAATGAAGCAACACTCATGGACAAAACTAAAGGATGTGGAAAGCCTTTGATGTCCTATGTGATTGATAAAAGAGTTGAATCTTTGTTTGGATGCAAGGCTAGTTTTGAACTAGGTATGAATAAAAGTGTAAATCATTTAAATGAATCAATGTCTACTAAATATAAACTCTTGTTCAAGAATATGAACATATTTTCCATGGACTCGGAACTATAAAAGGCTATAGTCATAAAATGAAAATTAAAGAAATCTATAGGCGCCCATTATCCAGAGATGCCGTAGCATACCTTGTGCAATTGTAGAAGCAGTAAATTAAGAGCTTGATAAGATTCTAAAGAATGGAATCATTGAAGAAGTGCATCAAGTTTCTGAATGGGTTTCTAACACAATAGTTGTTCCAAAAAGGGATAATGAGGAAATTAGACTATGCATAGACCTTCGGGAAGTGAATAAAGCAATATTGAGAGAAAGACATCCAATTCCTACAATTGACATTATGTTACATGCCCTTAAAGGTGCTAAAGTATTGGCAAAGCTGGATGCAAAAAAAAAGGGTTTTGGCAGGTTGACTTAGACCCTCAATCAAGACCCCTTACAACTTTCATCACTTACCGTGGTTGTTAAAGATTTTGTAAAGTTCCTTTTGGTCTATCAAGTGCTCCAGAGGCATATCAGAAAGGAATGGATTCAATTTTGCTTGATTTGAAAGGTGTAATTTGTTACTTGGACGATGTCGTAGTTTACGCCAAAGATAGACAAGAACTAGAAGAAAGGCATAGAAAAGTCTTACAAAGATTTGATAAAGTAGGCATTAGGGTCAACAGGAATAAGTGCAAATTTGCCATGGAAGAATTGTATATTTTAGTTCACATTGTTAGTAGTGAAGGTATTAAACCTGATAATAGGAAAATAGAAGCGGTCTTACATTTTCCAATACCAAAATATATTGAGATGTTAAGGTCATTTTTGGAACTTGTGGGTTTTAAAGAAAATCCATACCTAATTTTCTAAATTTTCAGAACCTCTAAATATTTTGACTAGAAAAAATGTTGGGTGGAATTGAGATTTGAAAACAAATAAATTATTTCAGGATCTTAAAGAGTCACTAACAAAAGAGCCATGCTTAACATATTACAATTTGAACTTACCAACTAAATTAATCACAGATGCAAGCCCTATTTGTCTTGGAGCCGTATTAATACAAACACAACAAAATGGCATTAAAAGACTAATTGAATATGCCAGCAGATCCTTAACTGAAACTGAAAAAAGATATTCACAAATAGAAAAAGAGAAATTGGGATGTGTATGGGCATTTGAACATTTTTAACACCTATATTTGGAAAATACAACCATGTGATTTTGAAATTGAATTCATTCAAGGAAAGCAAAATATTGCAGATATTCATTCAAGACAATCTATTTCTAATACAAGTGATGAAAAATGGCTGGAGTACTATGTTCATAAAGTCTTATTTATCGCTTCTGAAGAGCTTCAAGCACTGTCTTCGAAAGAGAAAAATGTTTGTACAGAGCAAAATATTTTTTTTTCCAAAACTGAAAGAGATGGTTGAAAAGGGAGTTTGGCCATATCCTTTTAAGGAATAATTCAAATGTTTTTATAAGTTTAGAGATGAACTCACAATTTTTGATAATCTTATCTTAAAAGAAAGTAGAATTTTGCTACCTTCAAAACTAATAAAGAGAGTCTAGAGAATTGTACATGAAACACATTTAGGAATGACAAGAACCAAATAACTGTTAAGAGAAAATATTTTTGTATAAACATGCCTTTGACATTGAAAATTTGTTAAGAAACTCTCCAATATGTGCAAGGAATAAACCATTGATAAAAGATCAACCATTGCAAATAGTTCCGTTACCATCAAAACCTTGGATGACCTTGGAATTGACGTAGTTGGTTCAATTGGCCATCAATATTTTTTAACAGTGAACGACTACTATTATTAATATCCTGAAGCAATGAAAATAGAAGACATTTTCAGCAAGACAATTATCAAAAAGTTTATGTATATTTTTGCAAAACATGGTTATCCACATGAAGATGTAACTGATAATGGATTACAGTTTGTAAGTGCATCAATGGAAATATTTTTAAATAATGTGTAATCAGGCACATCAAAGCCTCCCCCTATTACCCAAAAAGTAAAGGGAAGAGATAGAAATAATCCATAGATTTCTATTTTCAGAAAAATAAATTATAAATGTCAAAATAATGTGACAATTATATTTATTATTACAATAATATTTTTATAGGAGAATCAAAACAGTTCAACATACAATATTCCGTTTAGCGAAACCCTTAAGCTAAAAAATATGGTTTAAAGAAGCCAGGCGTAAAATCTCAAACATAGGTAAGTACCCAACTACAAGGCTCCAACTGAACTTCCTACTTTATATCTTTTTTTCAACCATACGCTGTGATCTCCCAGAATTTCCTTACAGTTCCAGAATGAAGCTACACTCACGGACAAAACTAAAGGAAGTGGAGAGTCTTTGATGTCGCCTGTTGACCGTAAAAAGACAGAGACAATTTGGTTCACACAATTAGGGAGAGAGATGCCTCTTTGGGTACATGAATATCATTCTCTCGCCACTTTATGTTACAGATTTCGATGTGAAAAAATATATTAAAAAGGGAAGGTATTGATATAAAACAAAATAGGGAGGAGGTGGTGAGAATCTTGCATACAAAAAACTCATTTAAACGGTCAGGATATGCCTATTTTGTTTTGATAGATTTATACCTAATAAGGTGAAACTTTTGTAAATATTATTATCAGTATTTATTTTAATATTTATTTTAAAAATTTATCACTCTATATTTTTTCTGAGATGTCATAGTCAATATATTTTTTCAACGCAATAAGGAGAGTTTGTATAATGTGTAAATAAAACATTTTCGTTTCAATATTTTCATTTACTATATATAGATGGTATGTTGTTACTTTATATTAATTTATGCCTAACTGGTCTTTTCCTTATTGTTTGCGGATGAGCAATGCTCGATGCAAATATTTATATGTAATTCTAATGTCTGAAAAACTTATGTCTATATTTTGTTTGAATACCATTTTTTGAGATTTTACTCTTCATTGCAGCATTTATAAACGATCATGCAATAGAGTATTAGAGCTTTTGATGAGGTCTGGTAGATGAAATTGGCGAAACTGCTGGGAGGAATAACCACTGAGTGTAAGGATAGTAGAAGTTTGTTTTAATGTGTAAAATAAACACGTTAATGCTTTATAAATCAATTTATAGTATTTAATGAGATAAATACTTTGTTTCAACTCGTTAGTTATATGTTGTATTAAATTATAAAGATTATGTAAGAATGTTCTTGCCACGTTCTCTGATAATCGGTATTCTCTGAACCCGGCCTTCGTATCGCCTGCAAGATGTTATAATCAATAATTGCTCTGATGATGAAGAACATTATGTCCATCACTTGCACAGTGGTCAACCTGTGCAAACGCTGACCAAAACCATCCCTTGATATCGAGCAAGTCATGAACTCAACCTCCCGATTATTCAGTTGAAGCCCACGCTCCCCCCCAATCTGCTGATATCTCACGAGACAATAAAAAGCCCAAAAAACTCCCCCCAAATCTTGCTCACGCCCATCTATCCATCTATCGCCATCTGGAAATAAAACTCTTTTTTTTTTCCTTCTCAGCAAGTGATACCTGGCATCTCTCCTACAAGCTCGCTTCAAAGGGACCAAGAATTGCTCTAATGATGAAGGACATGAAGCTAAATTTTGTCCAGTGGCCATCTTGAGCCAACACTGACCAAAAACCATCCCTTGATATCGAGGAAGCCACGCAATTTAATCGCCCGATTCTCCGGCTGAAGCCCAAGCTCACTACCAACCTACTGATGTCTCGCAAGACCACAAATGGATGAAAGCTGACCATCTTGAACCAATCCTCAACTCTCTGAGCCTCAAATCTAACCATCTATCGTCATCTGTGAATACAGCTCTTTCTTCTTTTTCAGCAAGTGATACCTGGCATGTCTCTCCTACAAGCTCACTTCAAAGGGACCAAACCGAGATAATAGAAATGGCCATTCTCCCTTCAATAGCTTCCCTCTCACGACTAATCATTTGGTGGAGGAAGAATAAAATCATTTAATTAAATACGATTTATCTTTAGAATTTCATTAGATACCATATTTACCTCAGCGGCGTGCTCATGGCCCGTCTGCGACGTCATCTGCCAGGGCCTGGTGCCCCAATGTCAGACCTACGCCGTTCCAGAAGGGTATTCTTCCTTGAATATCGCTAGAGTGTCTGACGAAGCCGCCGGGACATCCAGACATGACACGCCGCTGCCTGTCATCTCTTTGGAATGAAGTCGGCCTTCGACACCCTGGGCAGGAGCTACCTGTTCGCCCTGCTGGAGAAGCTGGGCCTACCATCTACCTTCCTAGGGTGGATTGCTGTCCTCTACGGGGAAGCAGACGCCTCCATCCGGGTTGGAGATGTATACGCCAAGGCCTTCCCGCTTCTCAACGGAGTGAGGAAGGGCTGCCGTCTCAGCGCTGCGCTCTTCAGTATCGTAGTTGGACCACTGCTACGCCGCCTCGAGGGAACCTTGGGCCGCGGCAACGTGGTCGCCTATGCGGACGATATCGTACTCCTTATCAGGAACAACGCTCAGTTTGAGCTCGTGCCCATGATCTTCGAAGAGTTCCGCATGGCCTCCGGGGTGGCAATCAACTTAAAGAAGAGCTGCGGGCTCTGGTGCGGTTCCTGGAAGCACCGGACGGATTCTCCTCTGGGAATCTCCTGGACGTCCGATTAGCTGACCGTCCTGGGCTGAACCATCACCACCAGAAACACCGTCGCATCCCAGGCCTCACACCTGATGGGGCTGCTGGAGCGAGCTATCGGGAGGTGGCCACCCTTCACCCTCGGCCTGTCGCTGGTGGATTGTGCTCGCGCGGCCAACAGCCTGGTCCTGGGTTCGATCCTGCACCACCTCCACGGCTACCTTCCACCTGAAACCACCATCGGCCGGCTGCAGCCCCGGTTGGCGCCCTTCGTGTAGGGTACGAGCCGAGACTCGTGGCTCCCCGGGCGCATCCTGGCTCGTCCAGTCTCCGATGGTGGCGTCGACCTTCTTGACATCGCGAGCCAGCTTCGGATCGCCTGCCTGAAGGGGGTCCAGGCCTCTCTTCGCGGCGCCGCCAAAGGCTAAGCTTGGCTGGTCCGCAGCCGGGCGTGGCTGACACCGCCGGCTCCTGGCGTCTGGCTTTCGCCTAGGAGGATGAGACGTGGGAGGCCGCCTCAAGTGTCCTTGAGCTGGACCACAGGATTCTGCATCCCGCCATTCTGAGGTCCCTGTGCCTTCGAGGTGACAACAGATTCCTGCGGCCGCCAGTCCTACTGGCTCCCGAGCGCTAGCTACAGGCGGCTGTCGGTGACTTCTCCGATGGCGCCTCTGCCCCAGCGCGCTTAACGCGAGCCGCGCTCCTGGATGCGCAGCACCTGGGGGCTTTATGCCAACGTCTACTGCGGGAAAACGCCAGCTCCAGCTATCATGCGGAGACTATCATCCTGAGGGGATCGGCGACCCCCATTACCTATCTTATCAGCCAGAGGGCCCGCCGGGGATTGGACTCGGCACGGCACCAGGCGTATCCTACTAAAGAGCTGGCTGCCGGTGGATCTCTACCGTGGATGTGCCCCGCACCACCCCTTGGGCCGACCTGCGTCAGAACTGCTTCTCGGGGCACAACGCAGATTTTGCCCTATGGCTGGCCCTCCACGCCCTACTCCATCCTGACTATCCTGTCTCGAGGCGTGCCAACTGAGCCGCCTGTGGGTCCAGCGACGGGTCACTGGCCCATAGATATTAGAGTTGCCGAGCCGTGTGACCCCTGCACCGGGGGGTGTTCGCCTCCTGCGAAGTGCCCCTGGATATGCAGGCCTGGCTCTTCGACGTCGGCCTCCATCCCGAGGTAATGAAGCTAACCAGTGTGGCGAAGGCTACCATTTACAAGTACCATCTTGGTCTTGAGTTGTGTAACGCCAGCCATAACCTTGACCTTCCCACTCTGTGGGAAAGAACACTCGCGAAAGAGTCCACGGTGGCAGACTCTTTCCCACGGAGGGCGCCACCAATGACGACTTGTATATATTTATATCTATTTGTTCATATATTTATCAATTATATAATATTATTTATTCGTATTTATTCAATTTTGTAATTTACCATATATAATCTTGTATGAACACTGTAATAAATCAGTTTCAATCTCAATCTCTCGACTGATTATTTTGTGAAGAAATAGGCGCGTTTTCTATAGAATTCCAGTAGATATAATTTACCAATATTTAGTTCACAAAGAAGGATTACAATATCAGTGATTATATATTAAAACAAATTAAATAGTCGCAATCTCACAGGGTTCGGAAAGAGTTTAGGAAGAACACCCGAATTGTTTTTGAATAAGATATAACACAAATAGTATTTTTATATTGTAATTCGAGCATAGTAAACTAGGCACAAAAACGTTCACTTCGCCTCTGAAAACTTTAGCAAAATTTAAGGAGATTTGCATACTCAATAAGAAATTTGAAGTAAATGAATAATTTTCTGACGCATTTTTAATCTTAATATGCCATCATAGAATCGTCAGTTATCAACGATTTGCATGTTTTGACAAACCTCTGATGTTCTCTGGTCCAATTCCATTTAGAATTTCTTTTTTATAATCTGATAGAATGGCGCTAAAATATTCGCAATATTCTTCGTATTTCTAGAGAAATACATCAGGAGATCTTTAAAATATCTCAATGGTGAAACGTTATTTGGTTCAGGTGCTTCTATCACTTCTTGCATTTTATTACTTATGGGATGCAGTCAATTTTTATCCTTTTTGAAACCTAAAAATAAAAGATTTTACAGCAAATTTGCATTGATCCCTGTTTAATATTAAACAGTTTTCTTGCAATATTTTAAACACCAACTTTAACTTTTACTAATGATCCCTATGGTCCTTTCCTGCTACCAAAATGTCGTCTATGTAGTAAGCTACTCCCGGCATATCGGCAAACAAGCATTCCATAATTCTTTGAAACTCATTTAGAGTTACTGCTACTCTATATGGCAGTTTTTTAAACGCAAACAACCCTCTTGTTGTGTTAATGTTTACAACTTGCTTTGCCTCTTCTGACAACATGACTTGAATGTAAGCCCTTGATAAGTCTAATGATGAGAATACTGTACTTCCAGGTAATTTCGAAAGTATTTCATCTATCGCTGGAAGACGATACTTATCCAATTCCATGGCCTTATTGGCTGTAAATATGAAGTCGCCACATTCTTATACTTCCATCCTTCTTAAGCACCGGCACTATTGGCGCGGCTCAGTTTGCATGAACTAATGGTTCTAAGATTCCGGCGTCAACCAAATAATCAATTTCATTCTCAATCTTTGTTTTTAAAGAAAAGGACAAACTTCTAGTTTTACAACATAGAGGAGCCACTTCCTTCTTTAAATTAAAATCTATTTTTACTTTTTCTGAACAAGCAATTTCTTGCTAAATAAATCTGCATACCTATTTATTAATGTCTTATTATCCGACTTCTCTCATTTACATTTTCTATGCAAATCAATCTTGAGAAATCAATATTTGAAATTTTTAACGATTCTCTTCCTAGAAAAATTACCGGAATATTTTCATTCACGACTATTAGGCGCAAATATTTATTTACCTCCTTTACGAAAACCTTTATTTCACCAACAATCTCAATTGGTTTACCACAAAAAGACGTTAAGCTAGTCGGGAATAATATTTTGTTCTGCCAAAAGTCCTTATAAATATTTTAGGCATCAGATTAACAGGGCTTCAAGTGTCTACAACAAAACACAACTGATAACCATCTACAGTCAGATTTATTTCTGCCTCAGAATCTCCTTGAACCGAATATATGTGTGGAATAATGGCGTCCAGACGGCTTGGGTGACAGTAAACAAACATGTCCGGCGGCGCCAGTCGCCGACAAAGGACCTGAACACGGCTTGGTCTGCTACCGACCAGTTGGGTGTTTTCCTCTGTCCTCTTAAGATGTATTAAATAAAATTAGTTAGAAGGAGATTTTTACCCTCTCCTTTCTGCTATTTAGTGATCGTAATTAAATCCTTGCAACAGCCCACAAAGAATCTTCACAGCGAATTCTTCTACCGAACTCGCTTCAGTGTTTTGTGAAACGACTACCCGACATTTCTTCACAAAGTGGCGTCCCCGGGTGGGCTTCTGACAAGGCAAGATCAAGTTGATTAACGGCGGAGTACAAGTTCAAGACTTAAGATAAGTACCTTTTGTTTTACCTTCTGTTTATTGTGTTTTTTGAAAAATGGAAATTTTAAAAAGACATAGAAATTTACTTAGAAAGCGACTAACTCGCTACTTGAAGACGACAGAAGAGTTTCTGTCAAGTACTCCACCGATACCTGTAGAGGACATTGAATATAATATAGAGATCATTGAAGAAACTCACAGTGAGCTTCTTGTGATCCAAAGCAAGATAAGAGACTTCATGCTAACTTCAGATGTTAGCGAAGAGGAACTAGAGCAAGACGATGAGGAAGCCTTGCAATATACACAGAGATATGAGAGGATATATAAAAAATGTCTCGCTCTTGTTGAACCCAGGATCACTGCATCCAGTCCCACGACCAGTGAAGTGAGCTTCGCTTCTAGCTCACACCATAGAACTGTAAAACTTCCCCAAGATAGAATTAAAGAAGTTTACAGGAGAAATAAAAGATTGGTTGGGATGGTGGGCACAGTTCAACAAGATACATGTCGATCCCACTTTAGAAGACAGCGACAAGTTTCAATATCTTGTACAGTCAATGTCGCCGGGAACCAGAGCTAGTAAACTGGTTGATATTTACCCCCTGACTGCCGATAATTACCCCAAAGTTATAAAAACTTTGACAGAAAGATTTGGAAGGCCTGAACTGTTGCAACAAGTCTATGTCAGGGATCTTATCCGCCTTATGATCGATTGCTCCTCCAAACAACAGTTGAAGGTGACTTCATTTTATGATGAGTTGGTGACTCATTTGAGAGCATTGGAATCCTTAAAGATTGAGGCCAGACAGATGTCTGTATTTATATTTCCGATGATTGAGGCATGTCTCTCAGAGGAACTCATGAAGGCTTGGCAAAGAAGCCCCCTCCATGATGTCAAGATTGGTGCTAATGATTCGACTCAAACTAGAGTTGACCTAATTATGGAGTTCCTCCAAAAGGAAGCCGCAGCAGAACAAGACCGAGCCTTAGCTGGATCCAAGTTTGGACTTAGATCTCTGAAACAAGATAGAAACGTGGACAGACAAACACATCCTGCTAAGATACCTATGGCCTCTGGACTATTTGCTGGACGTGCCCAGAATTGCATCTTTTGTAATAAAGATCATAAAAACACAGAATGTTTTGCTGCGCGCAGAATGAGCATCAAAGAAAGAAGAGAGCGTATTAAAAACGCTAAATGTTGTTTCTCCTGCCTCCAACCAGGTCATATCTCTTCTAATTTTAGAAGGTGCATAACTGAATGTAATCGATGTAAGAAGAAGCACCTTGATATTTTATGCCCTCTTAATGCTCCTGGAAAGTCAGCGGATGAAGACAAGGAACAGGTGGAAGACTGTGACGGTTCTCCTACAGTTGAAAACGGAGTTTCATTCTCCGGTCTTAGCGCTTCGTCTCTGATTTTGCTACAGACTCTGAAGATTAAGGTCGAAGGTGCGACTTCGGCGAAAGTAGTGCGTGCCCTCCTTCACACAGGTTCCCAACGATCCTATATTTTGTCTAAAACTGCCCAGGATCTCGGACTATCTCCCATTGGCCAGGAATCACTTAAACATGTAGTGTTTGGAGGTCATACTTGTGAAAGTGTCCACCAAGAATACAGAGTCAATTTGGGTCATGCATCGGGGAATTTTAAGATGGTAGCGAAGCTTCTTGACCAACAAAAAATCTGTGGTAACCTACCAAGATTGAGCCGCGGGCCATGGTTGAAAGAACTCAAAGCCCGCAAAATCTGGTTTCCTGATATTGTAAAGGATGACATGGAAATTGAAATTCTTCTAGGATGCGATGTATTGGGATCTATTTTCATGATGAAATCTTGTGTGTTGTCAAATGGCTTGACTGCGTCGCAGACGCGTTTCGGATGGACTTTAATGGGAGAATTTCAGCCAGGTAGTGACGTTTCACTCGCTCATCTTGTTACAACGATGACAATTTCGGAGAGCAGTATAACCAATCTGTGGAATCTAGATGTTCTTGGCATTATGGATCCTATTGAGGTTAAACAGAGAGATCAGAGAGACGCACTGGCGCGTCGACATTTTCTAAAAACAGTCCAACATTCTGTTTCTGGAAGATATGTTGTTTCCCTCCCGTGGACTGCAGAGAAAGCTAAAATCCCGGACAACAGGGAGGTTGCTATGAAGAGATTAGAACAGACGACTAAGAAATTAATCTCTTTGAATCTTTATGAGGACTATGATGAAATTTTCCGAGGCTGGTTGGATGATGGGATAATTGAGAAAGTCCCAGCTGAACAAAACGACGCTGAGGCCTTCTACCTGCCTCATCGTCCTGTGGTGAAACTCTCCAGTGGGACTACGCCTATCAGGCCTGTCTCTGATGCTTCTAGCAAGGTCTATAGATTCCCATCTTTAAATGACTGTCTTGAAAAGGGACCTAACCTCATAGAGATGATTCCCTACCTTATACTAAGATTTAGAAATAGCAAGTTTGGTGTCGTGACAGACATTAAGAAAGCGCTTCTTCAGATTGAGGTGAATGAAAGGGACAGAGATTACCTGCGTTTTCTGTGATTTTCCCAAAATGGAGAAAAGACAGAAGTATTCCGACATAGACGTTTCGTTTTCGGTGTTAACTGTAGTCCTTTCATTTTGGGGGCAGTAATCGAATACCACCTGTCTAATGTTCGACCTGAACATAAACCATTAGCTCAGAGGTTGCAGAAATCCTTTTATGTGGACAATTTAGTCACAAGCGTGAACTCTTTTGAATAGTTACAAGATCTCAAATTGACCGCAACGTTCATCATGGATAATTCTCGGATGGAGCTAAGCCATTGGGAGCATAGCCTGGACGTGGCCCCCGATACTTACCCCTTTGAAAGAGCAGAAATATCTAAAGTGCTTGGTATATGTTGGGATAAAAGGGAAGATTGTTTGTCACATGTAAAATTTCCGTAGCCATACCCCCCAAGATAACCAAAAGGAGTATCCTGTCCTGCTTAGCTCAGATATATGACCCTATTGGATTTCTGAACCCAATATTAATAAAGCCTAAAATCCTATGGCAAAAAGTTTGGATAAAGCGCGATGACCAGTGGGGTACCTTTGTCGGGAATCGCGTGAAGGAGATATGCAGACGTAGTGATCCTCGAAATTGGAGATATGTTCCTAGCGAGTGCAATCCAGCTGATTTACCCTCCAGAGGATGCAGCCGCTCCCGACTGATGCAGTCTAGATGGTGGGAGAGATTGATTCGTTCCCTCAAAGACATACTAAAAAGAATGCTCAGAAAATCAACATTAACATATCAACAATTGATGACCCTGCTGTGTCATGCAGAGGCAGTGATGAATGGAAGGCCCATGACTTATGTCAGCGACGATCCGAATGATCTTGTGACAATATCACCTTCCATGTTTCTACAAGAACAGACAGATGTCGAATTTCCCGAGTGCCAGAATATGGGATCTAATCAAACGACACAGAAACTGCGCTATTTGAGCAAGCTGAGGGAGGAGTTGAAATCACGATTCAGGAAGGAATATTTGTCCCTCCAGGTCCAGAGAAACAGACGCATTCACAATCCAAAACTCCAGGCTGGGGATGTTGTCCTTGTTGGTATGGACAATAAAAAGCGTAACTTCTGGCCATTAGCAGTGATCGAGGAGATATTATTTGGAAGAGATGGAGTGAATAGATTAGTGAAGGTTAAAACCGCAGTAAGAACCTTCCTAAGACCTATTCAGAAAATATTGTTACATCATGATTAATGGCGTATTTCTTATATTATTTTTAATATATTTGAAATTTAAATTATATATTTATTTATTTTTATATTCTGTGATATTTATTTAAAACAGATTATTTAGATTATCATCATTTATATTTAGGTACACGTGTGACTTCACTGCTCTCTTTGATGTGAGAAAATAAATAAATGATTCTGGAGGCTACTTAAAGAAGACTTATCTCGTTATTCCCTTCTATAAAGTTGTAGGATGGTTGAAACACGCTCTGGTAAGATGAAAGACCCAGCAGAGGAGAGAATCAAGGCTGAAGAGTCTGCCAAGCCGCAACTTGGTGCAACAATTGGTGGAGATGCTAGTTCCGACCCAATTGTCCTGAATCCCAACATCGACATCCCCAAGTATGATGGAACAGAAGACCCTCGCCCATGGATAGAATCCCTCGAAGAGATTGGTTTCCTCTATCATTGGGCAGACTACATAATTGCCCGTTATGCCGCCATGAACATGACGGGAAGCGCTAAAACCTGGTTGAATTTACACAAAGCGAGTTTCACGAGCTGGGAAAATATTAAAATCCGCCTCATTCAGGATTTTTCTCTGGACGCCAATAAAGAAGAACTAAGAATGAAGCTCAACAGAATGCAACACTGGAATGAACCAGCAATCAGGTTCGCGGAAGACATCCTAGTGTTGTGCAACAAGGTTGACCCCGCAATGGAAGAAGAAACAAAAATCGATCATGTTATTGGAGGACTGAAAAAAGAGTACTCATTCGCCCTCTACCTGAACCCTCCTAAAACGACCGATGAACTTCTTGTCGTGTGCAAGAAAATGGATTCTTTTGAAAAGAAGTATCGGGAACGTGTGGAGAAATCCAGAAACCTATATAACGGCCCACGCTATTCTAGACCCCAACAACAATCGAGGTACGTGCCGCCGACTGCCACACGAAACTACCAGACCCCTTCCAGGCCCCAAGCCCCTGTTTCCAATAATTACAAGAACGACTTCCCTCCTACTCTCAGGCAGTATCGAAACAACTTGACCCAGCCCTTTACCCCGAGACGTCCTTATAATCCAAACTTTGTGCCTAAACCAAACCTCCAGAGAAACACCTACAATAAAAGTCAAGAAGTGAGCAAAAATAGGACGGAAGATGGAAGACCAATCTGCTTCAAGTGTAACAAGCCAGGGCACGTGGCCCGTTATTGTAGGGTCAAGTTTATAAGAATCCTAGAAGAGGATCCAACAGCTACCCAAGAGAAGATCGAAGAGAAATGCCAAATGAATGAAATATCAGATAAATCAGGACCTCGGCTTTATGCTGATGTTTGTCATAGCACACAGACAAATATTCCTACCCGGAATAGATATTCCGTGTTGGAAGATTTAAACTAAGCGTCGCGCCTGAATATGTCAATCAAAGCAAGTCGACCATAAATGGAATCAAAAAGTTGGACCCTAAATACAAATTAAAAATTCATGTGGACAAGATAGGAACTTTTGAAGCTTTGGTTGATACAGGCGCTGACCTCTCAGTGGTCGACCTCAGAACGGCCCTCGATACAGGCCATGGTATAAGTAAACTCGCAAAAACTTGTGCAGGACCCGATGGAAAAAAATTAGACATAGTAGGAAGTATATTGTTAAATATAAAAATTGATGACAAAGCATTATCGCACAAATTTGTGATTTTGAAAACGCATTTACGGACATTATTTTTGGATGAGATTTCCTTAAGAAAATGAACGCGAAAATAGATTGCAAAAAAGAAATAATAAAATACGATCTGACAAATAATCATGACATAAGCAATTATGAACTGAAAAAAATAAAAAGCGTTGAAGATACTGTTATACCTGAACTGTCTATTAGATTAATTAAGGCCTCAATAGAAGCAGAGGATGGCGAATATGTCATCGAAGAGAACAACAGAATGATTCAAACAAATGGCCTTCGATTGGCAAGAAGTTTGCTTACTGTCACGGATAGGAAAACTCATATCTGGATAACGAACCCTTATCCTCGACCTTTAAAAATCATGAAAGACCAAACATTGGCTCATGGAAGCCTTCCTGCAGAGGTAAAGTTCATAGAGAAGTTAGAGCAAATTAATAATGACGAAATCTAATTTCAGATAAACAAAAATCTATCACCTAAAGAACAAGAGGATTTGAAACAAATTTTGATTAAGTATGCTGATTTGTTTTCGCCGAGGTTAGGCAGGGCCAATTTGGCAAAACACCGGATCGATACAGAAGATGCAAAACCGATAAAGCACAAGCCATATAGGGTGAGCCCAAAGAACGGGACATTATAAAAGATCAAATTGATGAAATGCTCAAAGAAGGCATAATTAGACCATCTTCAAGTCCCTGGTCTTTCCCTGTAATACTGGTCAAAAAGAGAGATGGTAAGTTCAGATTTTGTGTAGACTATAGAAAATTGAATGAGGTAACAGTAAAGGATGTTTATCCAATCCCAAGAATTGATGACGTAATGGATACTCTCCAAGGATCGAAGTACTTCTCAGCAATAGACCTTAGATCGGGATATTGGCAAGTCGAAATTGAAGAGAAAGACAAGGAGAAGACAGCTTTCACTACGACCCACGGTTTATATGAATTCAACGTCATGCCCTTTGGACTATGCAACGCCCCTGCTACTTTTGAGAGGAATATGGACAATGTGCTTGGAAATCTAAGATGGCAGATTTGCCTTTGTTATCTGGACGACGTTATTATATACAGCTCAGACTTTCCAACCCACCTTAAAAGACTTGAAGCTGTCTTAAAATGTTTTAGTGAATCTAATTTGAAACAGAACGACAAGAAATGCAGATTTGCTTTTGAAGAACTTGAGATCCTTGGTCATATAACCAACCAACAGGGTATAAAACCGGCCGAATATAATATCAAAGCCGTTAGGGATTTTCCTCATCCCAAGAAGGTCAAAGAAGTACAATCGTTCCTAGGAATGTGTTCCTATTATAGAAAATTCATTAAAGATTTCTCATTAATTGCTGACCCATTGACAGGACTCATCAGGAAAAATGCGCAATTTACCTGGACAGAAAAACAAGAGGAAGCATTTCAAAACCTTAAAAAAGCTCTGATAAATCCGCCAATCTTAGGTCACTTTGATCCAAATGCAGCCACCTACATTCACACAGACGCCTCTAACATCGGCTTAGGTGCAACACTGGTCCAAATTATCTGTGGGGAAGAGAAGGTGATATCATATTTGAGTCGAACTCTAAGTAAAGCTGAGCAAAATTACTCAACCACCGAAAAGGAATGTTTGGCTGTGGTGTGGGCGATATCAAAACTACGACCCTACCTATATGGAAGACACTTCAAGATAATTACAGACCATCACGCATTGTGCTGGCTGAAAAATCTTAAAGATCCAACAGGTAGACTTGCAAGGTGGGCACTGAAAATTCAGGAATACGATTTTGACATAATACACAAATCGGGTAAAAAACATGGATGCTGATGGCTTATCTAGAGGACCCCTACCTGAAACGGATTGGGTCGAAGATTATGAACGACTATTTTTGAATCAGATAATAAATGAAGAGGATGAATTCATAGAAAATGTTAAGAAAAGCCTTAAAGGAGGCAAACGAGCAATCACACAGAATTTTAAAGAGGAAAATGGATGTCTATATAAGAAGAACCCAAACCCTGAAGGCAGAGCATGGTTGCTGGTAGTGCCGAAGAAGAGAAGGAAAGAAATCATGAGTGAATTCCACAACCATATGCTGAATGGCCATCTAGGCGTCGCCAGAACCACATACCGTTTGAAGAATAAATATCATTGGCCTTCCATGCTGAAAGATGTTTCAGAATTTGTAAAGACGTGCCATCTTTGCCAAAGTCGAAAAGGTTCAAATCCGTCGCCCTCTGGACTTTTGCAACCCATTCCCCCAGCTAACTACCCTTTTGAAAGAATCGGGATTGACTTTGTTGGTCCCTTGCCATCAACGAAAAGAAGAAGGAAGTGGATAATTGTGTTGACTGATTATTATACCAGGTACGCTGAAACAAAGGCAGTCTCAGAAGCAACAGTGAAAGAAGTCTCTACATTTTTAATCAAACAAATTTTTTTACGTCACGGGGCCCCAAGGTTTCTTATTAGTGTCAGAGGTTCATAGTTCACTAGCAATTTGATGAAGGAGGTTATGAAAATGTGCAAAGTTAAACACTGCTTCACGACGAGCTACCATCCCCAGACTAACGGACTAACGGAACGGCTAAATAGAACTCTAATCAACATGATAAGCATGTATGTAAATACAGACCAGAAGAACTGGGACGAAATCCTCCCTTTCGTCACCCACGCGTACAATACCACAATTCAAGAAACCACAGGCCACTCTCCATTTTTCCTGTTATTTGGGAGGGAACCCATGTCCCTCTTAGACAACGATAATATCCCAATTGACAGTAACATGAACGATTATGACGAATATATAGAAAATTACTTAGAAAAATAGCAAGGACGAGACAGGTAGTCATTAACAACACAGAGAAGACTCAGGAAAGAATGAAGAGAAACTATGACAAAAAACACAACGAGAGAATCTATGAACCAGGACATTTAGTGGCAGTTTGGACACCAGTCAGGAAAATCGGAAAATGTGAAAAACTATTGAGAAAATATTTTGGCCCATATCGAATATTAAAGAAGCTGTCTAACGTAAATTACTTAATTGAGCCGAAAGATAATCCTGGCCAAGACCCATTGATTGTCCATGTCTCAAGACTCAAACCCTATTTTGAGAGAATTGATGAGGTAACTCACGAGGACGTGACGACCTCTGGAGAGGGGGAAGTGTTACATCATGATTAATGGCGTATTTCTTATATTATTTTTAATATATTTGAAATTTAAATTATATATTTATTTATTTTTATATTCTGTGATATTTATTTAAAACAGATTATTTAGATTATCATCATTTATATTTAGGTACACGTGTGACTTCACTGCTCTCTTTGATGTGAGAAAATAAATAAATGATTCTGGAGGCTACTTAAAGAAAAGACTTATCTCGTTATTCCCTTTTATAAAGTTGTAGGATGGTTGAAACACGCTCTGGTAAGATGCAAGACCCAGCACAGGAGAGAATCAAGGCTGAAGAGTCTGCCAAGCCGCAACTTGGTGCAACAATATATCCATTGGAAATATCATCAACAGCAGCTTCTTCGCGTTTGCTGAACGATAAAGAGAAAACTGCAAAAATACAGACTAGATCGGGAAGAACCGTTTGTATACCCAACCGATTGGACGATTATTATTGTTTTTCTGTGTGCCTAGATAAAAACAGGTGGGAGTATGTGGAATAATGGCGTCCAGACGGCTTGGGTGACAGTAAGCAAACATGCCCGGCGGCGCCAGCCGCCGACAAAGGACCAGAACACGGCTTGGTCTGCTACCAACCAGTTGGGTGTTTTCCTCTGTCCTCTTAAGATGTATTAAATAAAGTTAGTTAGAAGGAGATTTTTACCCTCTCCTTTCTGCTATTTAGTGATCTTATTTAAATCCTTGCAACAGCCCACAAAGAATCTACACAGCGAATTCTTCTACCGAACTCGCTTCAGTGTTTTGTGAAACGACTACCCGACATTTCTTCACAATATGTACTCTTACTGCACATATCTACATCCAAATTCTTTACTAATTTTACAAGCCCTACTTAGTTGACCTATCCTTTTACACTTAAAACATGTTTTTTTCTAATGGGGACATGCAGGCACATTGTGCGAATTTCTCTCGACACATCGAAAACACACTTTCTCCCTTTTGTGTAATGGGCTTATGCTGCAACTTCCTATAATTATTTTCAACCCTTCTAGATTTTTTCCGGAATAGTAGCTACTTAAGTCAACAATTTATCCTGCATAGATCGCTACATAAAATACCTTGTCCAGAGTGACGTCATCTTGTAATAATTTATTTTGAAAGCTTTCCGATTTAATGCCTGAAACTAAACGGTCCAGCAACATGAACTCCAACATGTCGCCAAAATTACAATTCATGGCCAAATGCTTGAGTTCGCGAAGATATTTGACGGATTCACCCTTCAGTTTCATTATATTCAAAAACTTGCATCTTCGAGGAATCACTTTCTTCTTAGGAGCTAAATGTTGGCTTATTTTTTAGACTATAATCTTATATGGCTGTATCTTCATTTGGCTCGGGATGAAAAGATCGTTTCCCAGCCTCAATATTTCCGAGTCCTGCAGAGATATTAAATTTGGCACCTTCTTCCCTTCCTCCAGACCATTTTCTTCAAAAGCAGCTTTAAATTTTTTAATAAATATTTCGAAGGTTTCTTCTGCAGGTTTAAAAATCTAAATGGTACAATTAACGACAAATTACTCAAGAGTATTTATCTTCACAAAAATGCCAAAATTCTCTCTTAGTAGTCTTGTACTTCGAAGATGCTCCCGTGGACGCTATCTTCCCTTGTAACCGATCAACCTTGTAGATGATCCCGTCCTCGTCGCCACTTGTGTCGCCGTGTCTGACTATTCACCAACACGACTGCCTGGTAAAATATGACTTTCTCTGCCAACACAAGATAAGGTACAAAACTTTTCTAACGTGATACTGGACTACTGTTCTAAACTGACAACGGTATTTATATATTCCAAAATCATAACTAACAACTATGCAATATAGTGCAGATGCAATGAATAAATATGCTAATACACAACATAAACCAATGTGGGTTCATTGTGGAGACCACTTAGTTTGGTGTACTTTATTGCCAGGAACTGTAAATGGAATAGAGAACTAGGTACACTCAGATGGACTTGCCTCCAACGTCTGCCACCAGAGAGATCCTCCTCGTCAACGGACGGCTCCAAATTTGTCTACCGCTGAATCAGGTACTCTCCAATTACAAGACTTGTAGATTATTGAATCTAACCGATTTAAAAATAGAAATATAAAATTTAAGGTATTTATAAAATGAACTTACATAAAACATATCTCTTTCAGGCTAATGTTACTCTCTTTGCAATACTATGAATAGCCTATATTTTGTTTTTACGCGTGACCAACGTTTTTCCTTTGGTAAATTAAAAATTAATAAAAAATAGAACATAAAAAATTTAAATTGACTAATTCTAACACTTTTATATTGAGAAGTTTTTCCAACAAGATAGAACATCATTGATGCCGACTCCTAATAAAGTTTTAAAATATTCATAGCATATGGTTATATATGCATAATTTGTATACAATATTGATGACTGCTTAGAATGATATTGAAACAATTTTGAGAATTTAATGAGATATTTATTTTTGTCAGATGACCTCCATAGAAATATGTACAATTGTCTTCAATAAAATACCCAATAAAGATGACAGAGATGAGATAAATAAGGGTTTGATATAGAAACCTAAAAATTGAAACGACGAATGACTTGACGGATAGGTCACTAGAAAATAAAACGAAGGAACGGCTTCTTGTTACAATAAATATTCACAATAACAAACAAATAAATCTAACACACATATCATAATATTGTCGCGATGAAAAATAATTAACTAGGCCTGCGAAATACTTTAAATATTTATTCAATGAGTTATATGATAGATTTTAAATATAAAATTAGAGTTACTATTTACATGAGCCAAATCGACCCAGCCATTAGAGCAAGAGGGGAGAACTGAGATATTTCCTCCTTTTCCGTCGCGCCACTGTTTACCCCGACCGGTCGGTCCAGATAAGAGGGAATACCAGGAAACTCTGTCCACCTGACATCATTCCCTCCACAAGAGAAACAGCGTCCCGCTGTTTACTAGTCGGTCACATGACCCTGGGCAATCTGTTCTTGGACTTCGGGGTCGTGTTAGGTCTTCATTCTCACTACATGGACGATATCTTGGGTTTTTCGTTTTCTTCTAGTATTCGTCACGCCTTCTACTTGATAATTTACACTCGATCTTTTTCTGATCACTCGATAGGGTCCGAAATATCTCTTCAATAACTTCTCCGACAAGCCAACGGTACGGACTGGGGTGAACACCCACACCAAAACACCTTCCTTGTACGTCACCTCCTGATGCTTCTTGTCTTAGCGTTCTTTGTCTTTGCTCTGAGCCTGCAGGATGTTAAGACGGGTTAACATCCGTGCGTCCTCAGCGTTGGTCGCAAGATGGCCCACATAATCTTCTGCAGTTCCTGCCGGCTGGTACGGCAGTATAGAAACCAGCGGTGTTTCAACTTCTCGGCCGTGGACGAGGAAGAACGGGCTGTATCCTGTTGTCTCTTGTCGAGCGGTATTGTAGGCAAAGGTCACATATGGTAGGATGCTGTCCCAATTTTTCTGGTCAACGTCAACATACATCGAGATCATGTCAGTTAGGGTCTTGTTAAGTCTTTCTGTCAAATCATTCGTTTGAGGGTGATACGCCGTGGTGAATCTGTGAATTGTTCCATTTAGAGTATTTATTTCTCGTATGGTCTGAGACTTGAAATTTCTTCCTCTGCCTGTGATGATTTCCCGAGGAGCGCCGTGCTTGAGTATGACGTCTCCAATAAGGAAGGTTGCTAATTCAGTAGCTTCCGCTGTTGTCGCGGCCTTTGTTATCGCAAATCTGGTGAGATAATCAGTCGCGACTAATATCCATCTATTTCCCGTGTGAGATATGGGGAATCTTCCCAGATAATCAATTCCTATCTTTTGAAAGGCGAGGTAGTTGGCGGTATTGGGACCAGTAGTCCAGGAGGTTTCTGAGGCACGCCCTTCCTTCGCTGGCATTCTTTACAATGAGCAATATATTGGGAAACTCTACTATAAAGTCCAGGCCAGTTGAATTTCTTTCTAACGCGGTCATAGGTCTTGGCAAACCCCAAATGACCGGCCATTGGAGTGTCGTGGACATCTTTAAGAATTTCGTGCCTCATCTGTTTTGGGACTACTAGCAGCCATGGTTTGCCCTCAGGGTCGTAATTTTTCTTATAGAGAACGCCTCCAATCATCTGATACCCTTTCAAATTTTCATTGGCAAGTTTTTCACGGATTCCAACCAAATGAGGGTCTTTACTTTGTTCTTCTGCAACGTCTTGGATAGAAATAATGTGCCCTTCTATCTCCGCGGTGTCAGCCAAGGGGCTTCTTGACAAACAGTCAGCGTCTTTATGCTTCCGTCCGCTTTTGTAAACGATGTTTATGTCGTATTCTTGTAGTTTGAGGGCCCAGCGGGCTAAGCGGCCGGATGGATCTTTCAAGCCTACCAGCCAACATAGCGAGTGATGGTCGGTAACCACAGTAAAGGGTCTGCCATATAGGTACGGGCGGAATTTAGCAAGGGCCCAAACAACTGCGAGGCATTCCTTTTCTCTAGTGAAATAATTCTTTTCCGCTTTGGTTAGTGTTCGCGAGGCATAGGCTATAGGTCTCTCCGCGTCATTCTGGATTTGAACAAGAACTGCCCCTAAACCATAACCGCTTGCATCAGTATGGACATGAGTTTCCGCACCTTATACGAAATGTCCTAACACAGGCGAAGATCCCAATTCCTGTTTAAGAATCCAGAAAGATGCATCTTGTTCTTCGCCCCAAATAAAATTTTCGTCTTTCTTTAAAAGGCTATTAAAGGGTCGAGACTTGTTAGCATAACTTTTGATGAAGCGTCTATAGTACGAACTTAACCCAAGAAAACTTCTGGTCTCACTGATATTACGAAGTTTTGGAAAGTGGACAATGGCTTTCACTTTTTCTGGGTTTGGATGCGTTCCAAATTCATTTACGACGTGCCCGAGGATAGTTATTTGTCTCGAGGCGAAATGACACTTTTTATAATTCAGGTACAGCCCGGCCTGCTGAATGCATCTCAAATCTTTGTATAAACGTGTTAAATGTTCTTTAAAGGTCGATCCATAGATTACAATGTCGTCTAACACATGTCCCATTTCAATCCCCGTAGGACGTTGTCTATCATTCGCTCAAGTTGTTGGTGCGTTGCATAGACCGAATGGCATCAAATTAAATTCATAAAGCCCATCTGGAGTGATAAATGCCGTTTTCTCCCGGTCCTTATCGTCTACTTCGCTTTGCCAGTAACCCGATCTCATATCCATAGTGGAGAAGTACCTGGATCCAGAGAGGCTGTCCAGCGCGTCATCGATACGAGGGAGAGGGTAAACATCTTTCTTTGTAATTTTGTTTAGACGACGATAGTCGACACAGAATCTCAACGAGCCGTCCTTCTTCCACACTAATATAACGGGAGAGGCCCATGGACTTGATGATGGCCGGATGATTTTAGTCTCCATCATTTTCTCTACTTCACTCTGAATGACACGACTTTCGGCGGGAGACACTCTATAAGAACGCTGTCTGACAGGCGGATAATCACTCGTATCGATTTTATGTTTTATTTCGCCAGAGACAGGGAAGCTCTTTTTCTCAAAGTCGAATATATCGGCAAACTCATTTATGTACGTGAGTAATCTGTTTTTTTTTTTGTTTCCTCCAAATCAGTAGAAATCATTGAAATTAAACATTCTCTCACATCTGGGGAAGTTACTTCGTCTTTTCCAGCTATTTCAGAACAAGCGTCAAGATTAGATATGCTCCCTACTTCTAGATCTTGCATTGTTCCTACCTTCATGTCCGAAGGTATCACTTGAGACTGGTGAGTACTGTTAGTCACCCAGAACACCGCTCTGCCATGTAAGAATCTAACGAGTGAAGAGGGAATAAAAAGTCATTTTTCCAACTGCAGGCGTTTGGAACCTGTAACGACTACATCTCTGCTGCCAAATACATCCTGGTTGGTGACAACTATCTTGCCAAAATATTTCGGCGGTAGGACACAGTCCATAGCAGCACAAAGTTTCAGGTCTTTCAATTCGTAGGAATTTTCAGCTTCGCTTAAATACAATTTGTTTTTACCACAATCTATAATGGCATCTGTGGCTCTGAAGAAATCCCAGCCCAGTAGAACATCGTGGCTACATTCAGCGGCTACTACAAAATAAAAAATAATATCGAGTCCTTTGTGATCTGAACTTCTAAAGAGCACTTACCAAGGGTCACGATAGGCTTCTTGTCCGCGGCTCTTAGAAGTGGTCCATTTTCTTTAAAAACTGGAGCCTTTATAGAACGTCTGAAAGCTTCGGAAATTACTGAGTAATCAGCGCCGGAGTCCACAAGTGTTTGTACATTTCCTCCTTGTATGTTTACAGATATCCAGTTCTTTTCCATAGTAATGGCTATACGGCAGGGAGGATTTTCGTCTGTGGCGGCCACACCTCCAGAGGGCGCGCCATCTAGTTTTCCTCACTGCGGCGACTGCGTGAGCGGCTGGGACGGCGAGCAGGGGATTGTGAGGTTCTTCTGGAAGCTTGGAATCTTCCGCGGTGGGAAATATGGCGACGGGTTTCTAAATATTCCTTGGGATAGTTCGCTTCCTGATTCGCCCATGGTGTAATTTTTCGTTCTAGGTCTTCCGAAATCGACTGTTTCTCTTCCAAGTCTGGCATCAGCAAAAGCTTGGCGTCTGTCTCTGCAATAACGCGCAACGTGACCAGGGCGCCCACAGTGGAAACAGATCGGTCTGTCATCTTCAGTACGCCACTGAGTCCTTTGATTATTTGGTGGTCCTTCGGTTCTTCGTCGGTAACCTTGATCGTTTTGGGGGAGGTAATGTCGCCGAGGGCGGAAGCTCTCGGGCTGACGAGGGGCAGAGATAGGAGCCAATGTTTGCTGGATTTCACTACGGATGACATCCCGTAGGTCGGGAGGTGGAGTGTCGATATCCTGGGCGGCAAATGTAGAAGGAGAAGCCATAAACCTCTGAACCTCCTCTCTTACTATTCTTCAAATCAGGGCTTCTAGGTTCTCAGGTTCAGCGGTCGAGATGGTGGTCACATTGGGCAGTCGGTTGAACCTGGGCGGTGCAACACGCATCCTCTTGAATGCCTCGAATCGGCGGCAGAACGCAACAAATTGGTCCACCGTGCTGATGCCCTTCCCAACAAGTGCCTGATACACTTCCTCCGCTACGCCTTTAATCAGGTGGCTCACCTTTTCTCCCACCGACATTCTGGGGTTGCTCAGTTTACAAAGAAGGAGGACTTCTTGTATGTAGCTCTCGACGTTTTCCCCACTCGTCTGCACTCTAGTTCAAAGAATGTTCTCGGCTTTTCTAGCCGTGTCTTCCTTGTTCCCAAATATTTCACAAAACTTTATCTTAAATTCCTCCCACGAATTCAAGATTTCCTCGAAGTTTTCGAACCAGCACTTCGCTGTGCCAGTGAGGTAGAAGATGACGTTGGCCAGACACATGGAGTCATCCCACTTGTTGTAACGTGCCACACGCTGGAAGTCCCACAGCCAACGCTGCGAATCTTCCCCACGTTCCCCCGAGAAGATAGTGGGATCTCTCCACCGTTGGCAGAATGGTCGGTTTTCTTCTCTTTCCATTTTCTTCCGAGCAGGAAAGGCAAGCATCCTTGAAGGCGACGACTTTGTCTGGTGACTGTCTCGTTCCCCGGCGTCTCCACCACAATTGTCGCGATGAAAAAATAATTAACTAGGCCTTCGAATTACTTTAAATATTTATTTAATGAATTATATGAGAGATTTTAAATATAAAATGAGAGTTACTATTTACATGAGCCAAATCGACCCAGCCGTTAGAGCAAGAGGGGAGAACTGAGATCTTTCCTCCTTTTCCGTCGCGCCACTGTTTACCCCGACCGGTCGGTCCAGATAAGAGAGAATACCAGGAAACTCTGTCCTCCTGACAATATAAAGGGCACTAGGAATGTTTTGCAATACGCTCTAACCCGTGCGCCTACGTGGGCACGAGTTCGAACTTGTTGAGTCCTGTTTTTATTTTAAATTATGTCAAAATTTAATTATCGTACTCACATATATAGGTGGTGTTGTGAGTTTACGCGATCAAAATTAGACATTAAAGACGAGCCTAGGTCAGATTGTCCAGCTTCGTCAGTTAATGAGGAAACATCGATGATGTCAAGATATTATTGGAGACTGATCGACAGATAACTTATTACCGGATAGAGTTTAGATATTCCTGCACAAGCATTCATTCCATTCTATACGACCATCTAAATGTAAGTAAAGGTTGTTCCCTATGGGTTACTCCTTTCTTAACTGATGATAAGATGACTCGACATATTTCATGGTGCTAAGAGATGCTCAAAAGGTATGATATTGGATCATCTCGTTATGCCAATAACATCATAAAAGGTGATAATACTTGGCTTTATTATTTTGATGTATCTACTAAAGCCTTTGGATCTTTAAAGGTGAAAGAACGCCTATGTCTGTACGAAAATCCAGATCCATTAAGAATAAAATGTTAGCTGTCTTCTTTACTGCAAGAGGAGCTGTGAGTCGTGCAGCCTGGAAAATCAAAAGATATTCACTACAATATTGTACACTAAGGAATACCTTCCTAAAATTGTTCAAGCTATCCAAAATTAGGTCCAAACTCAATGACTGACCAATGGCTTTTCCACCATGACAATGCTCCAGCTAACCGTTCGAAAGTCCGCGCCGATTATTTGGCACGCACTGTACAAACATTGTTGGAGCATCCTCCCTATAGTCCAGACCTTGCATATTGAGACTTAGTTTTCTTCCCTCACGTGAAGAACAGACTGAAAGGTAAGCACTTTTTCTGCGATGAAAATTTATTGAGGGCTTGAGATGACGCCCAGCTCCCTGAGAAACGTGGAAGAGTTGGTTTGCTGACTGGTTTCGAAGGATGGAGAAGTGTATTGATTGCGGTTGAAAATATTTTGGAAATTTCTAAATAAAAGAGTCACATTGTAAATATTTCCTAGCGCTCAATGTATATATAAATATAATGAATGGATGCAGAAAAATATGACCGGAGAAATCAAAAATACATTTTTGTAAGAATACGAGAGTAATGGTTGGATAATTAATTTGAAAGGAAGGTATTTGTATTTCACAGGAAAGGTAAAATTCAACCTCCTTTATCTCTCATAATCATTAATACATAATCATATCAAACTTTAGTTCTGCAATTGGTATTTATAGCCACTGTGCAATAAATGGAAAACTGAGAGTGCTCTCATTTGTCTCTTAGCATTCTGTTAATTTTGAATTTTTATATAATATTTTTATATATTTTCAAGTTCCCCGTAGTATTTTATATAAGCATTCCGTTTTTACTGTCTAATTTTCATATTTATTTACGTAACCTACATTTTCTTAGTGAACAAAGAGTTATAAATGAAGTGCACAATAGTATACTGCTAGCAACTACCATTTTTTCTTCTTTCCAATCTAGTAGGTGAAGATGATTCCAAACTTCCTTTTTTTGGATGGATTCCCGTGTGAGCCATCTTTTCATGCAGTTTTCTCGCTTCATATTTGAACAGCAGAAGTAGCTAAAGTCATATATTGTACGGACAATCAGGGGCCGTGTTAGAATCCTACAAATATTAATTTAATGTTTTTATATCCTCTGACTTACACGAGCCCATCCCCACCAGTGAGTGGAAGAAAGCAAACTGAGTTCTAGCACTTTGCAAGTACAAGTATACATTTTTTCTCATAAGGCAATGACGTGTCATCTATATATAAGAAAATAAATAAATTAAGCACGTAAGATTTTTTTACATATAAAATAATATTCTTCTTTCCATATTGTGATGAAGGGAGGGCTTGTATAATCAGTGGTGAACCCTCCCAGTGGTTTCGGCAATTTAATCAACTATACCGCCCCTTCAAAGCTCTTACACTGTATTGAACCTTTCTGGTTATATACGCTGTATTTAAGGGTGGAATCTTAGAAACGGTCTTCAACCAATCCAATACAGTAAGGACAGTAGAGGTTTATTCTTTATATAGAAATATTAAATGTTTTAATTAAACACGAAAAAACATGGTGAAGGAAGAATTTCGTTTGATTTCAAATCAGAAAGAATTCTTTATCTATAATTAAATGTTTTACTTTCTTTAATGCTTTCTTTCTACCTGTGTAGCCGCACGTGAAAACACTCTAATTACCAGCGATTATTATCATGGCTGGTTAAACATGTATTTGTGGTAATTTATTTGAACACACAGCGCCTTCTATCTGTGACAAATGTGAATTTATCATACCTGTCATCGCTAATTATTTTGTTTGTATTAAAGGAAAGATGCTTTGTGGTCAAATAATATTGCTGGAGGAATTAGTCACAAAGAGCATATTGTTGCACCAGGTTGCGGCTTGGCAGACTCTCCAGCCTTGATTCTCTCCTGTGCTGGGTCTTGCATCTTACCAGAGCGTGTTTCAACCATCCTACAAATTTATATAAGGGAATAATGAGATAACTCTACTTTAAGTAGCCTCCAGAATAATTTATTTATTTTTTGACATCAAAGAGAGCAGTGAAGTCACACAGTTTACCTAAATACAAATGATGATTCTATAATACATATATTCTGTTTATAATACATATATTCTGTTTAATAAAATAAATAAATATAAAATATAATTTTAAATTTAAAATATATGAAAAATAATATTACAAATTAAAATAAAATAGGTTCATTAGCCATGATGCAACACTTCCCCCTCTCCAGAGGTCGTCACGTCCTTGTGAGTTACCTATCAATTCTCTCAAAATAGGGTTTTAGTCTTGAGACATGGACAATCAATGGGTCTTGGCCAGGATTATCTTTCGGCTCAATTAAGTAATTTACGTTAGACAGCTTCTTTAATATTCGATATGGGCCAAAATATTTTCTCAATAGTTTTTCACATTTTCCGATTTTCCTGACTGGTGTCCAAACTGCCACTAAATGTCCTGGTTCATAGATTTTCTCAATGTGTTTTTTGTCATAGTTTCTTTTCAGTCTTTCCTGAGTCTTCTCTGTGTTGTTAATGACTACCTGTCTCGTCCTTGCTATTTTATCTAAGTAGTTTTCTATATATTCGTCGTAATCGTCCATGTTACTGTCCGGTGGGATATTATCGTCGTCTAAGAGGGACATGGGTTCCCTTCCAAACAACAGGAAAAATGGAGAGTAGCCTGTGGTTTCTTGAATCGTGGTATTATACGCGTGGGTGATAAAAGGGAGGATTTCGTCCTAGTTCTTCTGGTCTATGTTCACATACATGCTGATCATATTGATTAAAGTTCTATTTAGCCGTTCCGTTAGTCAGTTAGTCTGGGGGTGGTAGTTCGTTGTGAAGCAGTGTTTAACTTTGCTCATTTTCATTACCTCCTTCATCAAATTGCTAGTGAATTGTAAACCTCTATCGCTAATAAGAAATCTTGGGGCCCCGTGACGTAAAATAATATTTTCGATTAAAAATGTAGATACTTCTTTCACGGTTGCTTCTGATACTGCCTTTGTTTCAGCATACTTGATATAATAATCAGTCAACACAATTATTCACTTCCTTCTTTTTTTCGTTGATAGCAAGGGGCCAACAAAGTCAATTCCGATTCTTTCAAAAGCGTAGTTGGCTGGGGGATAGGTTGTAAAAGTCCAGAAGGCAAGTGATTTGAACCTTTCCGACTTTGGCAAAGGTGGCACACGTCTTTACAAATTCTGAAACATCTTTCAACATGGAAGGCCAATAATATTTATTCTTCAATCGGTAGGTGGTTCTGGCGACGCCCAGATGGCCATTCAGCATATGGTTGTGGTATTCATTCATGATTTCCTTCCTTCTCTTCTTTGGACTACCAGCAACCATGCCCTACCTTCAGGATTTGGATTTTTCTTGTAGAGACACACATTTTCTTCTTTGAAGTTCTGTGTAATTGAACGCTTGTTTGCACTTAGGTTCTCCTTAATATTCTCAATAAAATCATCCTTTTCGTCTATTATTTGTTTAAGAAATAGTCTTTCATAATCTTCGTCCCATTCGTTTTACGGTAAGGGTCCTCTAGATAGACCATCAGCGTCCAGATGTTTTTTACCCGATTTGTGTATAATTTCGAAATTATATTCCTGAATCTTCAGTGCCCATCGTGCTAATCGGCCGGTCGGATCTTTCAGATTTTTAAGCCAGCATAGTGCGTGATGATCAGTTACGATTTTGAAGTGCCTTCCATATAGGTAGGGTCGTAACTTGGACATTAACCACACAACAGCCAGACATTCCTTTTCGGTAGTCGAATAATTTTGCTCAGGTTTGCTCAGTGTTCGACTTAAATATGAGAAAACCACTTCTCTTTATCGCCGAACTTTTGGACTAATGTTGCACCCAGGCCGATGTTAGATGCGTCAGTATGAATGTAAGTAGTTGCATTTGGATCAAAGTGCCCTAAGATTGGGGGATTTATCAATGCTACCTTAAGAGTTTGAAATACTTTTTCTTGATTTTCTGTCCAGGTAAAAGGTACATTCTTTTTTATAAGACTGGTTAATGGATCGGCAATTTTTGAAAAACCTTTGATAAATTTTCTATAATATGAGCACATTCCTAAAAATGATTGAACTTCTTTTATCTTTTTGGGCCGAGGAAAATCTATAATAGCCTTGATATTATGCTCCGCTGGTTTTATACCATGTTGATTAGTTATTTGGCCAAGAATCTCCAGTTCTTCGAAAGCAAATTGGCATTTTTTGTTGTTCAATTTTTATTTAGCCTCGCGAAAACATCTTAAAACAGCTTCTATTCTCTTGAGATGTGTTGAAAAATCCGAGCTATAAATGATTACGTCATCTAGATAACATAAGCAAATTTGCCATTTAAGATTACCAAGCATATTTTCCATGTTCCTCTCAAATGTAGCAGGGGCATTGCATAGACCAAAGGGCATTACGTTGAACTCATATAGACCATGTGCTTTAGTGGAGGCTGTCTTTTCTTTATCTTTCTCCTCAACCTCTACTTGCCAATATCCTGATTTGAGGTCAATTGCTGAAAAGTATTTGGATCCTTGAAGTGTATCCAATACTTCATCAATTCTGGGAATTGGGGTAAACATCCTTCACTGTTACATCATTCAATTTTCTGTAGTCAACGCAAAATCTGTACTTACCATCTCGCTTCTTGACCAAGATTACAGGGAAGGACCATGGACTCGAGGATGGTCTAACTATGCCGTCTCGGAGCATTTCATCAATTTGCTCTTTTATGATTTCTCGCTCTTTCGCGCTCACCCTATACGGCTTGTTTTTGATTGGTTTCGCGCCTTCTGTATCAATCCGATGTTTCGCTAAGTTGGATCTTCCTAATCCCGACGAAAACAAATCCGCGTACTTTTCCAAAACTTGTTTCAATTGCTCCTTTTCCTTATATGATAAATTTTCGTTAATCTGAAATTGGGGTTCTATATGCTCTTTTTGTTCCCTTTTTTTCTATAAGATTCACTTCGGCTGGCTGGCTTCCAAAGCACAATGTTTGGTTTTTTAATATTTTTAATGGTCGAGGGTAAGGGTTTGTTATCCAGATATATATGTTTCCTTATTCACAACATTTATTAAGATTCTCGCTAGTCGACGTCCATTTGTTTGAAACATTTTATGGTTCTCCTCAATGATGTATTCGCCATCCTCTGCTTCTACAAATGCATTAATCAATTTAATAGAAAGTTCTGGTATAATGGCATCCTTTGCACTTTTTATTTTCTTCTGTTGATATTTGATTACGTCACGATTTTCTGTCAAGTCATATTTGATTATTTCACGCTGACAATCAATTTTTGCGTTCATTTTCTTAAGAAAATCTCGTCCAAGTATAAATATTCGCAAATGTGTTCTCATTATCACAAATTGATGTGTAATTGTTTTGTCATCAAATTTTATATTTAAAATAATATTTCCTACGATATCTAATTCTTTGCCATCGGGTCAGGAGCACATTTTATCAGGATTTATTATATCAAGACCTGTGTTAAGAGCTGTACTAAGGTCGACCACTGAAAGATCGGCGCCTGTATCAATCAAAGCTTCGCAGATACCGATTCTATCCACGTTAATGTTCATTTTATATTTGGGGTCCAACTTTTTAATTCCATTTATGGTCGACTTGCTTTGATTGAAGGACTCAGGCGCGATGCTTAGTTTAAATCTTCTAATGCGGCATATCTATTCCTTGTAGGGATACCAGAGTTCGTGCTATTACTTACGTCAGCGTAGAGCAGAGGTCTCGACTTCTCAGTTCCATTATCCATTCGGATTTCTTCTTCGACCTTGTCTTGTGTAACAATGGGGTCCTCTTCCACAATTCTTACAAACCTGACTCTGCAATACCGCGCTACGTGTCCTGGCTTGTTACACTTGAAACATATTGGTCTCGCGTCTTCTGTCCTATTCCTGTTTGAATTTGGACTCTTATTGTATGTTTTACTTGGGTAAACCGGTTTTGGCTCAGGATTGGGAGTGTAAGATCGTCTAGGGGCAGAGGCTTGTTCTAGTAGTACCTCGGAGTGGGGGCCTGGGGCTTGGAGGTGTTCTGGTAGTACCTCGGAGCGGGGGCCTGGAGGTGTTCTGGTATGGTCCTCTGAACGACGGAGCGTTCATCCATTGCTCTTGATGATGGGGACGAGGAGAGCGTGGTCCAATATAAAGAGCTTTTGATTTTACTACACGTTCTTGGTAATTCTTTTCAAACAAATCCAGCTTTTTACAAATTTCAAGAAGTTCATTGGTATTTTTAGGAGGGTTTAGGTGAAGGGCAAAAGAGTATTCTTTCTTTAACTCTCCAATAACCCAGTTTATTTTAGTCTCTTCTTCCATTTAGGGGTCGACCTTGTTGCACAGTACAAGGATATCCTCTGCGAACCTGATTGCAGGTTCATTCCACTGTTGTATCCTGTTTAATCTCATCCTCATTTCTTCTTTGTTGGCGTCTGAGGCAAAATCCTCAATTAGGCGGCTCTTGAAATTTTCCCAGCTGGTGAAACTTATCTTATGTAGGTTCAGCCAGGTTTTGGCGCTACCAATCATATTCATGGCGGAATAACGGGAGATAATGTAGTCTGCCCAATGGTACAGGAAGCCTATTTCTTCAAGAGATTCAATCCATGGGCGAGGGTCTTCTGTTCCATCATACTTGGGGATGTCGATGTTGGGATTCAGGACAACTGGGTCGGAACTAGCATCTCTACCAATTGTTGCACCAGGTTGCGGCTTGGCAGACTCTTCAGCCTTGATTCTCTTCTGTGCTGGGTCTTGGATCTTACCAGAGCGTGTTTCAACCATCCTACAAATTTATATAAGGGAATAATGAGATAACTCTACTTTAAGTAGCCTCCAGAATAATTTATTTATTTTTTCACATCAAAGAGAGCAGTGAAGTCACACAGTTTACCTAAATACAAATGATGATTCTATAATACATATATTCTGTTTAATAAAATAAATAAATATAAAATATAATTTTAAATTTAAAATATATATGAAAAATAATATTACAAATTAAAATAAAATAGGTTCATTAGCCATGATGCAACAATATTTTATTGTAAGAAAAATATGCGGGCGAGTATTTGTCTGTATATGCATCGCAGCGGATTTCTTGTTTTCCACAGTCGTCTGAGAACTACGCAGGTTTTGTAAGATGGCGGTCAGCTGGAGCAGTGCGTGGGAGAGACCGCCGTCTGAACCGCCGGCCCTCTCCGCTTCAGCTTTGGAAGAAATTTTTATTTTATTCTGTTTGTGGGGACCGCTAGTAGTTTCTGTTCCAAATTTATCCGTTTTTCTAACGCAATCTGTGGTTCTCTCGAAGTCCACTAATAAGAGAGAAATATATCCCTCCTAGCTAGAAAGTCAATCGGGACTTACAACTCGGGTTTTACAGTCAATGGAAAAGCGGCTTCTCCTTTGTTGAATAAAACAAGACACACGATGGATTTTGGAAACAAGAATCTCCCAAACAAAAATATTAAAAGGTGGTTATTAAAACATGGTTAAATTGGGGTTTGCAATAGCTTTGAAGGGAAGTTGGCGAAAAGTCCTGAAATATATAGAATATTCACAAACATAAAGTAGCGAATGGACTGTGAGTCCTGCCCATCTGTGTCCGCTTTCTGCTGACCGTCAAATCTCTGACTGCTGCCCCAGCACCATCTGGCCTGGACCTGAGGGTCGCCAGATCTGGGAGACCGATCAAATGGTGATACGCAAAATGACTGACACGTTTGGATGGGTAGGAATAATCTAATTTTAGATTCCACCTAGGTTATTTAAGCGACTCACTTCCATTCTTTGTCAGAGCGCTGAATTATATTATAACTTTTTCGAAATCATTTGTTTTGATCGAAAGGACTAGATTAATAACGCTACATTTGAGATATGAAAGGGTTTTTTTAATGAAGAATCACATTTCAATTTTTTACGAACTGGAAAAAATAGTTTTGTGATGGGTTGCAGGTTAGGGTTAAGTATATTTCTTAAAATAACTTTATAAATAAGGCATTTTTATTACATAGACGCAAAGGTCTGAATTTTATTCTATACTTTGCTTGTGGTACATCCTTCTTGCAGTAGTCAGCAATCGCATTGGGCCTCTATTATTTAATTTCAGGTTTCATGTGCCCTGGAAGTATATTAAAAATTGATTACAAGATTTGTGAACAGACAGATATGGAAGCAAAGTTGATAAAAGTATTTTATAAAGGCCGTTTTACTGGGGACGTAGATCTTAAAAATCCACAAGTCTTATCGCAGCGGATTGGTCAATTTCTTTTACGAGGAAGAAAGTGTATTAGGCAAAAATCATTACAACTTCAATGTGCGTCTTTGCCTTTGGTGTAGGGAACCTAAACTATTAAATCATATTCGAAATTACAAGCCTACAGTGGTTTATTGTTGAGGGATAATTGGTACATATATACTCATAATCACAATTATAAAGTATTTGTGATCTATAAGCTTATTCAAATAGGTTCCCTATATATTACAAAGCTGATTTCCTAGTTAATACAGGGTATATAATAAAACAAATCGAACACTATATACTTGACCTTTTTGGAAAATATTTTGACAGAACCGCTGAGAAGGTTAACCACTGATGAGCCAAACCCTCTAATTCAATAAATTTCATCATTGCAGTAAGGTATGTAGATTAAATATGCTATAATTTCTGTGAAAATATGCACATTACGCCAAAAATATATATTGCCATGTGGAAAATTAGGGAAGACAAAAACTTCAGGATGAGACAACAATTTTATTTCAGGCAATAACACACTATAAATAATAAAATTGATAAATACTTTGTTAGAATATATTGTAGCGGATGTATGTAAGGTTTTCTTTTATAGCTATTTTTAATGTAAAGGAAATAAATAATCAAAAATGTATGTCTCGTTAGTTTTTATTTTTAACCAACGTCTCATTTTTACATAAGGTCGTCATGTGAACAATGCTAAGTGATGATGATTATTGGAATAAAGTTCTATGAAAAATTAAATATGAGAATAATAATTTTGAGATGTTTACAGCACGTATCATTTACCCCCGCTTTGATGCATTTATTCACGGAGAATAAATGACTTTAATTGAGAGATGTGAGCCTTTATAGGATCTCCTGTGGTATTTCTTGGTGGGTTGTCTTGATCCGTTGTAGAGAGTTCGTAAGTCACTTTAGACAATCTTCTCAAAACTTGGAATGGTCCTTCGTATTTGGGAGCTGTTTTAATTAGCCTCGGATCATTGTAGGAAATTCTTTTGAGAACGAGATCTCCAACTTTAAATTCAATGTCGGGATGCCTTGAATCATGTCTTCTTTTAGAAATATCACGATGATGTTGAGTTCTTTTTACAGCCAGTTTTCTAGCATCTTCTACCGAGGTTGAGGGTTTATCAGCAAATTGTGGCTGCACATTGTAACCAAAAAGTAGAAAAGATGGCGGAAAACCTGTTACGTCATGAGGGGTGTTGTTGTAGTCAGTAATGACCTTGGGCAAAAGTGTGCTCCATTTCACTTTCGGTTTATCAAGCAAGGCCGCTCTTAACTTGGTCATGATTGTTCCGTTAACCTTTTCGCACATTCCATTACTCTGGGGGTGGTATGGTGTGGTGAAAGTTTGTTTGATGTTATGAACTTTCAAACACCTTTTGAATTCCTTGGAATTAAAGTTCTTTCCGTTGTCAGTGATAATATGTTTTATGGGTAGCTAGACTTGAAGGATTCTGTTGTAACATTGTAGCGTTGCTTGAGCTGTGTTTTTGATAGTGGGAAATGCCCAAACATATCTTGTAAGATGATCAATGAACACTTGGATGTACTTGTGCTTTGTCTTTTCAGCTGATGTTCCCATAACTATTGTATCTGCACTTATTACTTGAGCTGGTTGTAATTCTGTGTCTGGAATTATTAGTTGTCCTAGAGTTGGTTGGTTAGATGATTTGGTCAGTTGACATGTCTTGCATGATCTCACATAAGATTTAATTTCCTGTACCATGTCTGACCACCAAAATAAAGGAACTATTAATTTGACTGTCTTGTTCATGGATGGGTGACTCATGTTATCATGATATTCCTTCAGAATATGTTCTTTAAAAGAAGCAGGCACCACAGCCCTGAGTAGTCCTCTCTTCTTGACCATCACTGTGTTTTGATGATCTTGAGGGTCTTCAATGAAGCTGAGATCTGCCTGTCTTTGATGTTGTTGTAGCTCGAAAATGGAAATACTTACTACTGGGGCTCTTGATAATGCATCTACATGAGTCAGTTTGTTTCCAGATCTGTGTGTGATTGTAAAGGTTTTAGTTGATAAATTACCTAGACACCTGTAAAATTTTGATTTTTGATTTTTGAGATTGAGTAGCCACTGTAAGGCTGAGTGATCCGTAATAACTTGGAAGGGCTTGTTTTCCAGATACACCTCAAAATAATCTATTGCTTGGATGACAGCATAGCATTCCAGTTCATAAGCTGAGTAGTTCTGTTGGTGTTTAAGAAGCTTTTTGGAATAGTATGATATTACATGTTCTGTTGAATCAATTTCTTGACTTAGTATTCCTGCTATTCCAATTGCTGATGCGTCTGTATATAGTTTGCAAGGTACTTCTGGGTTGTAAGTGGTAAGAATTGGTTCTGATGTTAAAGCTGCTTTTAATTCTATAAAGGATTTATCAACTTGAGGTGTCCACGAGAATAAATTATTTTTCTGTGTCAGGTTTGTAAGAGGGGTGGCAATCTCTGCAAATCATGGAATGAATTTCCGGTAGAAATTTGCCAAGCCAATGAATATTCTGATTCCTTTAACTGTTGTTGGTTGCGGAAAGTCTTGAACAGCTTTGATTTTATCAGGATCAGGTTTTACTTTATTGTGACCAATGATATGGCCTAAGTATTTGACCTCTGACTGTGCAAATGAGCATTTGTTGAACTTAAACTTGATGTTGTATTCAAGCAATTTTTCAAATACCTGCTTTATCAAGTTCATATTCTGGGAAAAGGATGAGAATTAAATGATGATATCATCTTGGAAAACACATACTCCTTTCCATAAAATAGTTCCTATCACTTGCTGGATGATTTTCTGAAATATTGATGCTGCATTTTTGAGTCCAAAGGGCATAACCAAAAATTCATAATGTCCATCATTGGTGACAAAGGCTGTTTTGAAAACTGACTCAGGGTGCATTTGAACATGCCAGTATCCCCAAGCCACATCTAGTGTTGTGAAATACTTTGCTCCATGAAGTCTATCAAAAATATCTTGCAAAAAGGGTAAGGGTTGTTTATCATCAATTGTAATTTTATTGAGTTCCCTGTAGTCTACACAAAGTCTATTGGTCCCATCTTTTTTTTGCACTAAAACAACTGGAAAAGACCATGGGGAGGATGACTCTTTAATTAATCCTTTCTTAATCATTTCTTTGACTTGTTCGGAAATTTTCTCATATTCAGAGATGGGTCTTCTATATGGTTTTAAACTTATAGGCAAATGTTCTTTGGTGACTATATTGTGCTGAATGGAGATTTTTCCTATATCTGTTTGATGTTGACTGAAAATTTGCTCATTTTGCTGTAATAATTTATTCAACTCATCCTGGTTAGGTTTTTGCAAATGATTAAAGGTTGTGCAAACAAGTGCCATTTCTGCTGATTGCTTAGTGTACACTGTTTTATCTTTAGTGTCAACAATAAGTTCAAAGTCTTCTGCAATATCCAAGCCAATGAGTAGCTGGAATTTTAAATTAGGTATTACATGAAGTTTGACCTTTCTAGTTTCATTATGAATTTGCAAATTTACATGAACATATCCCAAAGTTTTGGTTAATGAGTTAGCTTGTTGAATTTGCATGGGAGAATCTATTAAAGGATGTAAATTCAAACCTTTTATAAAATTTTGACTTATTAAAGATATGGTAGCACCTGTGTCCATGAAGGCTTGTAAAGGATGTTTGTTGACACAAATTTTAAAGTCTATCAATTTATAAGGAGGATTGTTAGTTGATAAGCAAGCTACTTTGTTTGTTTCATTACTTGTGGTTGATTCGGTGACTGTTGCAATGAATTGTTTTGGTTGTGTATTTTTAGATGATCTCTCTGTTTTATAATTTGGGTCATAATCAGGACATTCATTCAACCAATGTTTCACTTTAATTCTTTTCTCCATGCAAATTGGGCAGAAAAATGGGCAATTTGAAGCTGATCTTTCCTGTTGAAATAGAGTGCATACTTTGGGTTTAAACAAATTTCTTAGCTTACTTTGTTGCCTGTTATGCTCAACAGAAAGTGCAACTTGTATCCATTTGGTTGGATCAGCAGGTTTTGCTGCTGCAAACACATCCCTCCAACTCAAAGGTAGCCCATCTGTTAGTAGCTGTATTTTCTCTTCCCTTTTCAAGGATGTTTGATTCAGTAAGTCCATTTTTTCTTTAAAATAAGTCTCCACAGTTTCACTTGCAAGGAGCTTTCTGCTAGATGCTAATACAATGGGACTATATGTGCAAGGCTTAAATCTGGCATTGAGTTTATCTTTTACAGTTTCCCATTTTTTTATGTGTGCATTTGTAAGAATTTCATCAGGAAAATATTCTAAGGCTTCATCTGCTAAATAGTAGATAAGATTGTGTATTTTTTCTTCATCGTTTGCTTTTAAATTTTCTACTTCATACAACTTAATCCAACTTTCAATTTTTATATTATTCTTACTGCCAGAATATATTTCAAATCTATGTATATTTGCCATTATAAAAATAAAGATGTTTCTAAATGAGTTATTTAAATTTGAAATATATAATCTTTTGATTAAAAATTTACCTTTTTAATTTTCTTTCGAATCCTGTCGACTGCGCCAAGTATGTAGCGGATGTATGTAAGTTTTTCTTTTATAGCTATTTTATAATGTAAAGGAAATAAATAATCAAGAATGTATGTCACGTTGGTTAAAAATAAAAACTAACGAGACATACATTCTTGATTATTTATTTCCTTTACATTAAAAATAGCTATAAAAGAAAAACGTACATACATCCGCTACAATATATATATCAAATCGAAATTGTGAAAATATAGTTTATATTTATTCATCAAAATGGACCCCTTCTCTTTGATATTGCATTAAAAATACACTTTGTGTATCAACCCAGCTCCAATGGTTATGGAGTGTAGAGTATTTTCACTCAGATACATCTAATTTCTCAATGCCATAAAATGAAATATTTTATTATTCTCTTTTTACTGCATTTAAATAAAAAAATAAAAATAATATATTCTTATTTATTACTTAGTTTTATTTTATATGAACTCAAAAAGTAAATTGAATGACCCTTTTTAAGAGAAAGGATGCTCAAGGGAAACAAAATACATTCAAACTTTGAATGAATCCCTATAAGAGATCACAATTGCGTTATATGCCACATGATTGTCAGAAAAAAATGTTATTAATCAATATGTATTGCATTATTTAGTGTTCTTTTAGATATTTTTCTATTTATTTGGAGGGTTACAACACAACACTCAATTGCGTGAGGACGTACACAATGTGAAAAAATAATACAAATGTAACATTGTACTGGGATAAGGTGCATAAATTAAGAAAAAGGCATCTCCTTATCGTGCAACAGAAAGTTGCTGATGGCTTGCGCCATCTATCGGAATAAATATCAACTATTCTCATTGATTTTTAATTATTCCAGAATTGGCCAAATACCCATTCTTGATTAATCAAGAAAAGCTAACCACGGACGCGTTTCGGGCTGTTGGCCCTCATCAGCGTGGTGCAAGCTGTACCTCAACGACCAAAAAAAAATTGGTCATTAAGGCATCCTGAAAAATCATGAAACGGGTAGTTAAGGCCAGAATTGCGTGAGGACGCTACACAATGTGAAAAAATAATACAAATGTAACATTGTACTGGGATAAGGTGCATAAATTAAGAAAAAGGCACCTCCTTATCGTGCAACAGAAAGTTGCTGATGGCTTGCGCCATCTATCGGAATAAATATCAACTATTCTCGTTGATTTTTAATTATTCCAGAATTGGCCAAATACCCATTCTTGATTAATCAAGAAAAGCTAACCACGGACGCGTTTCGGGCTGTTGGCCCTCATCAGCGTGTTCAAGCTGTACCTCAACGACCAAAAAAAAAATTGGTCATTAAGGCATCCTGAAAAATCATGAAACGGGTAGTTACGGCCAGAATTGCGTGAGGACGCTACACAATGTAAAAAAATAATACAAATGTAACATTTTACTGGGATAAGGTGCATAAATTAAGAAAAAGGCACCTCCTTATCGTGCAACAGGAAGTTGCTGATGGCTTCGCCCTCTATCGGAATAAATATCAACTATTCTCGTTGATTTTTAATTATTCCAGAATTGGCCAAATACCCATTCTTGATTAATCAAGAAAAGCCAACCACGGACGCGTTTCGGGCTGTTGGCCCTCATCAGCGTGGTGCAAGCTGTACCTCAACGACCAAAAAAAAATTGGTCATTAAGGCATCCTGGAAAATTGTTGATGAGGGCCAACAGCCCGAAACGCGTCCGTGGTTAGCTTTTATTGATTAATCAAGAATGGGTATTTGGCCAATTCTGGAATAATTAAAAATCAACGAGAATAGTTGATATTTATTCAGATAGATTTATTCCGATAGATGGCGCAAGCCATCAGCAACTTTCTGTTGCACGATAAGGAGATGCCTTTTTCTTAATTTATGCACCTTATCCCAGTAAAATGTTACATTTGTATTATTTTTTCACTCAATAATTTATTATAATATAAGGTGTTATAGTCGTTATTATATCAGAGATGTTATGAAAGATAAGATAAACAAGGTATAAACTGTTTTATTATTCATTGGACATCGAATCAGACATTTAGGTCAGGATCAGAGTGTTATGGCGAGATTCTGGACCGTTGGTGCGAGGTTCCGCTAGACACTGTGACTTTATTGTTGATTGATTGTAAGTTTGGATGTCGAGTTAATGCCTTCTTGGTCTTGTTAGAGGTTGGCTTCTCAGTACTACAGAGAGAATTATAGTGGGAAGTTAAATTTGTTGCTTTCTTGAAATACGGTAATATCTAGAATCTCAGGAATATTGGAAAGATAGAGCTGTAGCTGGATATTTGTTGTCTCTTTGGTCTTGGGCAGCGACAGTTAACTCGGGAGTAGAGTTACAGATATAGCTGGCTATAGATATCTTCTTATTTCTGGCAGTAGATGATATCACCCAGAATACAGTTGTAGAATCAGTGATATATTTGGTAACTTCTGGATATTTCTGGAAGACAGTGGATGTGAAGTAGGTCTACAGTATATTCACCTGATATATGAGATCTAAGTGGGTAGATAAAGTAGTAGGCAGGGTTTACATCAATATTTTCTCCGTAAGATTTGTTCCTTTATTTTTTCCTAGTAAATTATTGTGGATATATTGTAGGATCAAGTAAAAGATCATCGGCTCTAGTCGACTCCACATTGCTGCTGTGTTCCATTAAGACGTGTAAGAACCGCTGGATTCATCACTTCCGGGCTCAATGAAATATCGCAGTACATCTTGAACCGCTTCTCGACCTGAACACTTCACTCCGGGCAGGTCAATGTCCTCTGTAATTGTTTTTAATTAATTATGTTTTCATCACCTAATATTCTAACATGTCAACATTATATGTATTAGGAATTAAAACTAAATATTATATATTTGGAAAAATATAATTTTGAAAATAAAAGGATGTGTAAATCGAATTACTAACTTATTTTGTATAACATCGTGAATTTGAATTTGAAAAAGTATTTTCTAATTTTAAGCTATATTAACTTATCCAGCTCTATTAGCTCATCCAAAAAAATTGAAGTATTGTGTTTAATTTTGCTTGGTTTTGAGATTTATTGAATAAGATAAAAAATAACAAAGGCCTCTTAGTTTGAAATAAGGTATAATTTTGAGATATTTTTCATGGTATATGAATATACAATGTCACAAATATTAAAAAACATTATATTTACAAAATGTATTGCATGAATTAAACTAGTGAATGAACAAGGACAGTGAATACTTGGTGTGAATATGAGATATAATACATGAAATATAGGAAAACAAGAGCATCACAATTTGAAAGTACTGTTTAAAAAAGGTGCGCTGTGAACTGAGCGTTTTCTTTATTATATAGATATATTCCATGATAAATGAATAAACAAAAATCCACAAACTATGAAATACTGTCTAAATTTACAATTTATTATATATGATATATAAATATTTAAAAATTGAGAAAGAAATTAACAATGTTTTATACAAACTGATAAAATTCAAACTTTATATTAGTAAACTTAGTCCCATTTAAAATCAGATTTTTAAAAGGGGTCGGCTATATCAATTTGTATTCCCACCAAAATATTTAGATTGTTCCAATTTTTTTTGACAACAATTGTGTTTCTGAACTTTTGTGAACATCCTATTGTGTTTTACTAATTGTTATTTTAAGTATAATGAATCATACAAATATTTAAACATATTGCCACCTATAGCCAATAAAAATCACGAACCCCCCTCACCATTCCAACTCAGCCCACTGATATTATATGAAATGAAATTCCACACTACCCCTCCACCCTACTAAATTTCCCGTGCCAATTTCTTACTAAAAATTCCCTACTCCCCTTTTCCCTAAATAGTCCCTACTCCTCTTCTACCTAAATAGTCCCCCCTCCCTCCTACCTAAATAGGCCCCCTCTCTCCTACCTGAATAGCCCCCCCCCCCCCCATTCCTAAATAGTCCCCTCCTTCTCCTACCTAAATAGTCCCCCTCCCTCCTACCTAAATAGTCCCCCCTCCCTCCTACCAAAATAGGCCCCCCTCCCTCCTACCTAAATAATCCCCCCTCCTTCCTACCTAAATAGTACCCCCTCCATCCTACCTAAATAGGCCCCCTCCCTCCTATCTAAATTGTGCCCCCCTCCCTCCTACCTAAATAGAGCCCTTCTCCCTCCTACCTAAATAGTCCCCCCTCCCTCCTACCTAAATAGTCTCTCCTCCCTCCTACCTAAATAGTCCCCCCTCCCTCCTACCTAAATAGTCCCCCCTCCCTCCTACCTAAATAGTGCCCCCTCCCTCCTACCTAAATAGTGCCCCCCACCCTCCTACCTAAATAGTCCCCCCTCCCTCCTACCTAAATAGTGCCCCCCTCCCTCCTACCTAAATAGTGCCCCCCTCCCTCCTACCTAAATAGTGCCCCCCCTCCCTCCAACCTAAATAGTGCCCCCCTCACTCCTACCTAAATAGTCCCCCCTCCCTCCTACCTAAATAGGCCCCCTCCCTCCTACCTAAATAGTGCCCCCCTCCCTCCTACCTAAATAGTGCCCCCCTCACTCATACCTAAATAGTCCCCCCTCCCTCCTACCTAAATAGTGCCCCCCTCCCTCCTACCTAAATAGTGCCCCCCCTCCCTCCTCTCTAAATAGTGCCCCCCTCCCTCCTACCTAAATAGTCCCCCTCCCTCCTACCTAAATAGTGCCCCCCTCCCTCCTATCTAAATTGTGCCCCCCTCCCTCATACCTAAATAGTGCCCCCTCCCTCCTATCTAAATAGTGCCCCCCTCCCTCCCACCTAAATAGTGCACCCTTCCTCATACCTAAATACTCCACCCTCCCTCTTACATAAAAAGTCCCCCCTTCCTCCTACCTAAATACTGCCCCCCTCACTCCTACCTAAATAGTCCCCCCTCCCTCCTACCTAAATAGGCCCCCTCCCTCCTACCTAAATAGTGCCCCCCTCCCTCCTACCTAAATAGTGCCCCCCTCACTCCTACCTAAATAGTCCCCCCTCCCTCCTACCTAAATAGTGCCCCCCTCCCTCCTACCTAAATAGTGCCCCCCTCCCTCCTCTCTAAATAGTGCCCCCTCCCTCCTACCTAAATAGTGCCCCCCTCCCTCCTACCTAAATAGTCCCCCCTCCCTCCTACCTAAATAGTGCCCTCCTCCCTCCTATCTAAATTGTGCCCCCCTCCCTCATACCTAAATAGTGCCCCTCCCTCCTATCTAAATAGTGCCCCCCTCCCTCCCACCTAAATAGTGCACCCTTCCTCCTACCTAAATACTCCACCCTCCCTCTTACATAAATAGTCCCCCCTCCCTCCTACCTAAACAGTGCCCCCTCCCTCCTATCTAAATAGTGCCCCCCTCCCTCCTATCTAAATAGTGCCCACCTCCCTCCTACCTAAATATAGTGCCCCCCTCCCTCCTCTCTAAATAGTGCCCCACTCCCTCCTACCTAAATCGTGCCCCCCTCCCTCCTACCTAAATAGTGCCCCCTTCCTCCTACCTAAATAGTCCCCCCTCCCTCCTACCTAAATACTCCCCCCTCCCTCCTACCTAAATAGTCCCCCCTCCCTCCTACCTGAATAGTGCCCCCTCCCTCCTATCTAAATCGTGCCCCCCTCCCTGCTACCTAAATAGTGCCCCCCTCCCTCCTACCTAAATAGTGCCCCCCTCCCTCCTACCTAAATAGTGCCCCCTCCCTCCTACCTAAATAGTGCCCCCCTCCCTCCTACCTAAATAGTGCCCCCCCTTCCTCCTACCTAAATAGTCCCCCCTCCCTCCTACCTAAATAATCCCCCCTCCCTCCTACCTAAATAGTGCCCCCCTCCCTCCTACCTAAATAGTGCCCCCCTCACTCCTAACTAAATAGTCCCCCCTCCCTCCTACCTAAATAGTCCCCCCTCTCTCCTACCTAAATAGTACCCCCTGCCTCCGTTCTAAATAGTGCCCACCTCCCTTCTACCTGAATAGTCCCCCCTCCCTCCTACCTAAATAGTCCCCCCTCACTCCTAACAAAATAGTCCCCCCTCCCTCCTACCTAAATAGGCCCCCTCTCTCCTACCTGAATAGCCCCCCCCCCATTCCTAAATAGTCCCCTCCTTCTCCTACCTAAATAGTCCCCCTCCCTCCTACCTAAATAGTCCCCCCTCCCTCCTACCAAAATAGGCCCCCCTCCCTCCTACCTAAATAATCCCCCCTCCTTCCTACCTAAATAGTACCCCCTCCATCCTACCTAAATAGGCCCCCTCCCTCCTATCTAAATTGTGCCCCCCTCCCTCCTACCTAAATAGAGCCCTTCTCCCTCCTACCTAAATAGTCCCCCCTCCCTCCTACCTAAATAGTTTCTCCTCCCTCCTACCTAAATAGTCCCCCCTCCCTCCTACCTAAATAGTCCCCCCTCCCTCCTACCTAAATAGTGCCCCCTCCCTCCTACCTAAATAGTGCCCCCCTCCCTCCTACCTAAATAGTGCCCCCCTCCCTCCAACCTAAATAGTGCCCCCCTCACTCCTACCTAAATAGTCCCCCCTCCCTCCTACCTAAATAGGCCCCCTCCCTCCTACCTAAATAGTGCCCCCCTCCCTCCTACCTAAATAGTGCCCCCCTCACTCATACCTAAATAGTCCCCCCTCCCTCCTACCTAAATAGTGCCCCCCTCCCTCCTACCTAAATAGTGCCCCCCTCCCTCCTCTCTAAATAGTGCCCCCCTCCCTACTACCTAAATAGTCCCCCTCCCTCCTACCTAAATAGTGCCCCCCTCCCTCCTATCTAAATTGTGCCCCCCTCCCTCATACCTAAATAGTGCCCCCTCCCTCCTATCTAAATAGTGCCCCCCTCCCTCCCACCTAAATAGTGCACCCTTCCTCCTACCTAAATACTCCACCCTCCCTCTTACATAAATAGTCCCCCCTTCCTCCTACCTAAATAGTGCCCCCTCACTCCTACCTAAATAGTCCCCCCTCCCTCCTACCTAAATAGGCCCCCTCCCTCCTACCTAAATAGTGCCCCCCTCCCTCCTACCTAAATAGTGCCCCCCCTCACTCCTACCTAAATAGTCCCCCCTCCCTCCTACCTAAATAGTGCCCCTCTCCCTCCTACCTAAATAGTGCCCCCCTCCCTCCTCTCTAAATAGTGCCCCCTCCCTCCTACCTAAATAGTGCCCCCCTCCCTCCTACCTAAATAGTCCCCCCTCCCTCCTACCTAAATAGTGCCCCCCTCCCTCCTATCTAAATTGTGCCCCCCTCCCTCATACCTAAATAGTGCCCCTCCCTCCTATCTAAATAGTGCCCCCCTCCCTCCCACCTAAATAGTGCACCCTTCCTCCTACCTAAATACTCCACCCTCCCTCTTACATAAATAGTCCCCCCTCCCTCCTACCTAAACAGTGCCCCCTCCCTCCTATCTAAATAGTGCCCCCCTCCCTCCTATCTAAATAGTGCCCACCTCCCTCCTACCTAAATATAGTGCCCCCCTCCCTCCTCTCTAAATAGTGCCCCACTCCCTCCTACCTAAATCGTGCCCCCCTCCCTCTTACCTAAATAGTGCCCCCTTCCTCCTACCTAAATAGTCCCCCCTCCCTCCTACCTAAATACTCCCCCCTCCCTCCTACCTAAATAGTCCCCCCTCCCTCCTACCTGAATAGTGCCCCCTCCCTCCTATCTAAATCGTGCCCCCATCCCTGCTACCTAAATAGTGCCCCCCTCCCTCCTACCTAAATAGTGCCCCCCTCCCTCCTACCTAAATAGTGCCCCCTCCCTCCTACCTAAATAGTGCCCCCCTCCCTCCTACCTAAATAGTGCCCCCCTTCCTCCTACCTAAATAGTCCCCCCTCCCTCCTACCTAAATAATCCCCCTCCCTCCTACCTAAATAGTGCCCCCCCCTCCCTCCTACCT